>CM054004.1:22450795-23050795 GCA_028641665.1 Chelonus formosanus
ATGTCACCTTTTATATTGCTGCTGTTCCACTAACTTGACGACCTTATCCATGTATGGTACTCAAATTCCCCGAACCGTTCTCCTGGCTCTTCTTTCTGCTTCACTTATACTTTCCCGATGTTTAACATCGCAGTCACGTTCTTTTCGCAATAAAGTCCTCCCCAATGGTAATTGATCCGTCAAAGAATGAAGAAGAGAATCAAACTAGTGTCTACTAGTGCTAGATGATTTTATCTTCTCTATCAGATCTTGGTGACTCGACTGATACAGGTTATTATTGCTACTCAGGTACCTATATCTTACAATCTTATGATCAGTCCACTCGACAGTATGCTACTGAGAATAGAACATAAATTACATTTTATATTCTACCTTGTAATATATATATATATATATATAGATATAGATATATATATATGTATATATATTTGTGTTTGATATTTATGAACATTTTTAGATGATACTTGTATGTTTTATAGATTATAACAGTATATATCTGTAGATATATAATGTAGAGTTGATGCAAATCACATCATCAGACACATTGTCATAATGAAAAGACGAATGGGAGCGTGAGGATAAATATGGAATAGGATATAAGACGTCTCTCCACCTCGAGTGTGCCAGAGATTTATTACGTCTTCGTCGTATACTCGAAGCATCACGAGTTTCGCGCTGACTTTCTCAGAGAATGCAAGCTGATGATCCAGGCAACGATATGCAGTCTATCTTCATAGCACCATAGCCACAAATGTTCAGAGATAGCGGTGAGGAGAACACACATGATGAAAGAAAGATATTTGAGTAAAAAACTTTTAACAAATAATTTAAAGACGTAAGAAGAATAGATAATGTTCCTTTTTCAGCAACTTTTTTTTTTTTACAAATAATCCATCATTATTATAATAAGAAATAGAATGATTTGATCTTATTTCATAATAGTAATTTTTCTCTTTATAATAAGAGCTATTTTAAACTATTAGAATACACAATGCTGTAATTTAGGGGTTAGTTTATAATAGATTATAACAGCATAAACCTACATTTAAATTAGATCGAAAACTTGCATCACAACGATCGTGCAGTTGAGTTAAATTTGCATGAATACTGTCTATTAAAAGTTGTTACCATTTTCCTGAGACATTTATTTTACTTTCCATTTTAGCTAAACAGCCTTTATAGATGATTAAAAACAGAAAAACAACTAAATAAATATATAAAATATACGTGAGATCACGTCACGACAAAGTTGGAGATTGCGCGGCTTAATCTCTTTGAACGCGACAGGTCTTACGCTTTCCGTGTTGCTCTTATCAACCATCTTGGAATTGTTTCGGTTATACAGACTTGATCGCACCCCATAATATCATAATCCTAGATGAGATTCTTCTCCATATTCTTTTGATCTTTCAAGATTCACACATATATATGTGATGTCTGATACCATCTTATTTGACTTGAAGGTATTTCAAGCTTCTTGTTTAGAGTCTAGACGTTGATTCGTGAGGGAGACATTATAATAATGAATTATTAGGAATTAACATTTTTTTAGAATTATGGAATTTACTCCACCCTGAAGTAAGTCTAAATAAAAGGTTTAACAACCAATTTTTAACCCAAAATTGATCCTAGAGACCATTATATCTTCCGGGCAAAAAAAAATTATCCCTCGTCTTCTTCATTTTGGACTTCAGACAAAATTTAACTTCACTTTGGTGTATTCTTATCTAAGAGAGCAATTTGACAAATTTTCAGTAACTTCCAAAAATATATCACGCAACTGAGTGATCATTAAAGTTTGCCGTCTGTCCTGGGGGCGAGACATACTAAAAAAAACGTTTATAGAAGAATAGGTAAAAAGAGAATAACAAGTATGAAAAGAGAGTTAAAAGTCTGATCCCCGTGGCTGTGAGGAATTATGCAGTCAGCGTGCCGCGCGCCGGGTAGGTTGGTAGTTAGCCAACCCACGATTTGCGAGATATACTCGCGAATTCGAAACTCGTTTAGCCGTGCATCGATAGCGCGTGGCGCACTCCAAGCTGTTATCTACTTTTTACATCCCTTCAGCATTCTTTAGATACTTTTAAAAATTCATCTAAACCCAGTAGTTCATTTACATTAATAACTTTGTCCTTTTTTTCTTCTCTTCATACAGAAAATAAAAACTTTAATTTACAATCTTATTGATATTCTGAAAGTGTATTTTATTAGTTTATGAATATCAAACTATGAAAATTGATCAAATTCATTTTTATCTTATTACTTTAATGATGAATTTTAAACACTATCATCAGAATGTTCAATTTCCAAAATATTTCTTTAATATTGCCATAATATTTATGAAATTTTGATAAAATCAATTTGTTTTAAATATATCGCTGGAATCATGTTTTTAAAGGAAATAACAAATTTAAGAGATATTTTAAAAATATACTGTAAAATAAAACCGTGTCCATAAGGAATGATCTTGGGTTGAAAGCCGCCAGCGGGGACAATTACGCAGATGTGTGGTCAGGATAGAGAAAAAAAAGAAAAAGAGTAAAAGAAGGAGGAAAAAAAGTTAGGTGGGTTTCGCGATGAAACCTTTCATCCTGATGGTATATATCTTTTCTCGCGCGTGTTTCCTCAGTGAATATACACTCAAGTAAGGCATATGAAACTCGTGCTTGTGGTAGATTAGTATGCATTCGCGTGCGGGAGCGTTAGTGTGGATGAGCGTTGGGTAATTGTGCGCGTGAACGCGAGTTCTTACTCTCCTTCCATCTTTCTTTCTCTTTGAAATCGCAATGCATATGCGTGTGTGGCTCAAGAGTGATTACAGAGCGCGAGCCTCTGGTTGCCCCCGGCGCGTGCGTCTACCACCAACCTCCTCATCTTTTTCCTCTACTTCCTTTCCAAGAAGATCAAGGCTTCAGGCTCATTCTAAGACTACTATCTAAAATCTAAGAAAACGCTCTCATCATCGACACTTACTTCAATACATTCAATTACTTCATTAATTGTATTTCTAAATTAACATTCTCTTTGTACCTGAATCAATTGAGATCTCAAAACATGTCGTGTCATCATAAAATTCAAGTTCAATCGATAACATATAAATGGTCTATTTGTGTGTGATATTGAGGTGTGGTCTCAATGTATTCAGTGTCTCTAGTCTCGTCATCGTCTACGCACGGATGCATCAATGTGATCTACGTGTTGCAGGTGACTAGTTATCATCATTACGTTGATCTACATCTACATTGTCATTATACTGAACCGCGGATATGCGTGGTTGAACCCGACAATTGAGCCACCTGCGGACTTGAAGAGTACAGAGGAAATAGGATGTAAGCAAGAAAAAGAAAAAGAATGTTAAGGAAGGATGACTATCTTTCACAACCCTGAGGAGATGAAACGAATGCTTACTTGTACTTTTTCTCAACTCGAGTCCCCCAATCACTGTTATTATGTCGTCGAACCCCCCACCAACTGACCACGCATCAGTTCGCACACCTTTTTCTTGCTGCAACTCTTGATTTTACGCACTGTCGCATCCGTTCTTCTATACTTATTATTCTCTACAATTACTTAGTCACAGCATCCCGTCATTTTTTTCCTTAGAATAATTTAAACATCATTATCTCTACATTCCTCCATGCTCGTCCCACTTTGTCTACACTGTTTTGGTGCAGGTATGTTTATGCGGATTTAATTTTGTATATTTGGTATATAGGTAAAAATATCGGATCAGACCATAGCCAACTGAACTTTTTTGTGTGTGAAAGCGTTGACACGGAAAACACTTGGATACTAGTCTCTTTATGTCAGGTCAACATGTAGAACATATTGACACACCCTGACCTGATCCTCTATAAGCTATACAAAATTTCATTTATATATTGTATCGAATAGGTACAAGATTACATGCGAGAAAGAGTAGTGTTATCATGTGCCATCTGGCGATATCTATATTAATTAAGCGAATTATTGTTTATAATTTAATTAAATTAAGAATATCATCAATTACATTTGATCATTTAATTTAAATGATAATTGAGGGTAAAAAAATTTTTTAATCGTGAATTTTCTAAAGATTGATGGTGTACCAGCAGCATATACGTATCAAGTATCACAAAGACAATAGAATCTTGAAGAAACAATAGTGAATCCCTATAAGAATAACCAGCATATTAACAATAAAAATGAGAGTAAGGAGAGTCCTAGATAGGGTCGTTAGGTTAGAATCTGAAGGAGCTCATGATTGTCTTCTCCATTCTCTTTTCTGCATCATCTTCTTTATATTCTTGCACACCTCCTTTGTCACATTTAAACAATGAGCCTCTCTAATTTTATACTCAGAAATATTTTATGAGACATTTAAATTATTTTTTCTGATGCTTCGGAGTGAATGAATGCATAAAATCTGTCCTTAGTTTCAGATCGGCGTGAAAACTTAGTAAGATCCTTTCGAAAGATAAAAGATATCCGTTATGGCAAACTCTAGAAAGTCATGGAGATAAAATACTTAAGCTAAACACCTTTTATTTCAATTTAATTTTTTTTTGTTTACATTAGTGATAAATCCTCAAACCATCACATTTAGAACATAAGTTCTCAGTTCTCAAATCAAGAAAGAAAGTCGTGGATCCACGTAATGAATCCGCGTATACCTGTAGAAAAGATGTATTTGTGTTGTGGTGTGCCAGAGGCCTCGCGAAAAGGTCGAAAAGGTCAGATAATGATGGCTCGAACTCTGCAATCACGGGAACGCGCACGCCACGTGGCCTGGTATACCTACGCCTCGGCCTTAACCTCAGGCTTATTCTTATGTTTACGTCAGTGAAGCAGCAGAGCATTCAGTAATTGTTGAGAAATCATCCAAGAATTTATTGCTCGCAGCTACTTTGTCTTGGATCGAAAAATAGTGTGAGCTCAATCGCACTATAAATAAAGCAAAAATTTTTATTATAATTGAAAATAATCAATTAAAATGGGTTTTTATTAAACATACATTAGATATTAGTCTAGTACTTGTCTTACATACATTAATTTGTAGGGTAAAATCGGTTATTGAGAAAAAAAAGGATGAACAGAGATCAATGCTGTCATAAGATAAAATGACTTGCGATCTTGTACAAGGAAGGAAGTAAACGATAAGAAGTTGAAGAGTTCTCACTTTCAGTCACGCCGAGTCACTCCCTTGTAATTATAAACACCGCAACCCAATGGGGGGTCTTCTTCACCTATTCTCTCTACAATATGGACCACTTTGAATTCTTATTTGCTACTATTCAATGCCGTAATAAATTTATATATTGGATTTTTATTTCGAGAAAAAATAACCTCTCTTAGTAATAAGCAATTCTCTTATACTTTAATGTGTGACAAATTAATTATCAATGGTCTGATAATATCAGAAGTAGATAATTTTTACTTAAAATAACAGCAATTATCTAAATTATCAAGAAGCATCGATTATACATATTTACGAGTAGTCTAGTATCTACGTAGCTAATCGTGAATGCATTATTCATAAACAGAAATAATGTTGAGACTTTACATATACGCATTCACATTGTATTTGTATATAAACGATGTCTGTTCTCTAAGAAATTATTTTATTTAAGTTTTTTTTTTTTTTTTTTTATGTTTCTTTGTCGCTTAAATACAATTAATTACACTTATTCATATCTCACGTGGAATTATTTACGAGTCTCGCGACACCTTTATCGCTATGGTATCACCGGACTGTTTGAGAGCCAGTCTCTCTCTGCATAATAATCTATAATACCAACATCAAAGATATTCACGATTACCGATTAACTGCAGATAATTACCTGATTTTATTACACAATTTATACTGTCACTATTATTAATTATTTGACACGTCTTTTCCTCTGCACTCATTTTCGTAATTATCTATTAAAATTTTTCAACGTTTAATAGGCTTTACTTCCTGTAGAAGTTTAATAAATTAATCTTAAACTTTGTTAATTATTAGTAAAAGTTATTTATAACAGCCACAATATAGAGTATTCTTTTTTTTACAATAATTTATAGAAAATAAAAAATAAGAAACTATTCATCTATTTAAAGTAATACTTGCATCATCATTCATAAATTATCAAGTTCAATGGCATGAAATGATACGGAAGACACTAGAGTAAGGCAAAAAGAAAAACGAACAGATGATCATCGATCTTCTTAGGGGGTTATATTAAAGAGACATAGAAAGACAAGCCACGCCTGGTGTGCGAGGACGCGGAACGGCCTCAAGGTTGAAGCGCGGAAAACCTTCTTATTTCTTTACGAAAGATCTTTCCCGTGTAACCACCCACGGTGATTTGATATGTGATCACTCGGACATATCGATATCATGTGTCTTCCTCAGTCATTTTCACTATTACTATTTATTGTATGTAAAATATAAATCTAATATAATTAACTATTGATTATTGTAATTCAAAAATTATCATATAACTAGTATAAATACTTCGGATATATTAAGACAAAATTGATTTTATATTATTTGATTCTATAACAAAAGTCATTGACGTAAAATATTCTTGTAATATCAATCGTTTCAATATTCAATAACCTCAATTATTAACGACATTTTATATTTTTTATTCATTTATTTTAGATGAAAAAAAATGATTCGAACAGATCTACGAAATTTCTATGATAATGATGAAAATATTAATCATAGTCTCATTTCGTTAAATGTATTTACAGATACATTCACAGATGGTATTCATACATTAAAAATTCAAATTGAAAATTACTACCAAGTCTATAAAGAATCTTTGCCAAAAGATGAATCTATGACTCTACAAAATTTTAAAAGAGAATTACAATTTATCAATGATGCTTGGACTTTATTCGAGAATTCGCTGGATCAAATGAATACAGAGATACGTAGTTATTCTGGTAATATGAGAGAATACGTACCAAAAATTAGTTCTCATTTACATTCTTTTAATTCTTTACAGAAGGAAAGAAATCATATCATGTATAAAAATATAAGACTTCAATCATCTGCAGAATATGAAGGACAAATAGCATTATTGAACGACAAGATAAAGGAAAGTTTACAAACTTATTTGATGGAAATACAATTTTACAATGATAAAATTGATGAATTAAAAGACCTGATAAAATATTTGAATCAAACAAATGGTTCTTCTCAAAGTGTAACTTTTAATCAATTAACATTCCATTGGAATGGTGTTTTAGATAATTTTGAACATTTAATCAGATTTATTAAAAATGATCCTGAGATAGTTAATAACATGAGAGAGGCATTGTTTACTTTTGTTCAGAGTATGCAAAATATTCAATTGATTAAATTGAGAGAATTGAAAAATGTTGAAACTCAAGAGGTAGAAAACAGTATTGTAATTGAAAATCTTCAAAAGCACGTGTCTGATTTGACAGCAAAAAATTCAGAGCTATTGAACAGCGTAGAAACTTTGAGGAAAAATTTAGACGAACAGCAAATAATAAATTTAACGAATGACAAAGAAGAGGAATTAAGAAACGAGAATGATAAATTAAAAAGACAATTGAAAACTCTTGAATCTGAAAATAAAGAACTCAATAAAAATTACGATGCTTATGTTAAAAAATATGTAGATTTGCGAGAACAAACAATACAAGAAAATACTAATTTTCAAGAAATGGCTTTACAAATAGAAGATTACAAAGAAAAAATTAATAATTTAATGTTGAAACATCAACAGGAATTGAATTCACTTACAAAAGAAAAAGAAAAATTGATTAGTGAAAATAACGAACTGAAGAAACTACATAATGAAGATAATGAAGCGAATACAGAATTACATAAACAATTGGATGAACAAAGAAAAACGATAAATAGTTTACATCTTGAACGAGATAAATTACATCAACAGTTGACGAATGATTTTGAAGAACGTGAGCAGAAAATGGTAAATGAATTACATGATTTAACAGCGCAACTATCTGCAGCTGAGCTTCAACTGACACAGAAACAAGATCATAATAACAGTTTAATACTTGAATCTCAAAAACTGCAAGAAAAAAACAATATTCAAGAAAGAGAAATTGGAAGTGTTAGAAAAGAACTTCATCAAAAAAATCTTCGTATTAGAGATTTAGAAAATCAAATAAAGACATTAAAGCAACAATCACTAGCCTTGGAAACTGAAAAACAAAGTGGAAATCAAAGAGAAATCGAATTGAAGAAAAAATACGAAGATGAAAAGAGGGAAAATGAATCACTGAAAATTCAAATACAAGATTTAAAAAATCAGTTGTCGTCGGTTCAAGCTGGACCATCAGCAGAACCAAGTACGAAAGTTTCTAGTGAAAGTTATTCAAGAGTTCATCTAAAACGCAAAGTTCGATCTGACGAAGATCCAACAAAACGTGCTAAGCCACTTGATATCAATTATTGGCAAGATGAACAAAAAAAATTAAATTTTACAGATTCTCATGTTACAGCTTTCATAGATAGTATTGATGAAAATAATTGGAATGTGTTAGAAAAACAAATCAAAGAATCAAATCAAAAGTTAAATGGACTACAAGATAAATTAACTGCAGCATATAAAAGATATGAAGCAGCACAAAAATTGAGAAATAAAGATACAAAAATTACAACATTTTCAAATGAGATGAAAGATATTATTAAACAAATACGTCAACAATTAGAAATAAGTAGGCCTATATACAGTAAAACGTTAGAAGAATTGATAGTTGAAATAAATCTCAATTATGAAAAAGATATTGAATTACATAAAAATAGTCAATCTGTTTACATTAATTTAACTAATTCAATAAAAAAAGATTATTCAGAAAAGGAGAATATATATAAAGAAAAAATTAAACGATTGATTGCTAAAAAAGAAACTGCAACATCATTAACTGATTCAAATAAAATAACAGAAAATTTGGAAAAAGAAAATGAAAAATGGCAAAAAACTAAAGCAAAAACAAATACTGCATTGAAAGAATTAGAAGAGCAAATAACTCAATTTATGGAAAGATTTAATGAACGAAACGAAAAAAGGAAGAAATTTTTATTTAGTATTCAAAGTCGTTTAGTTAATAACATATACAGTGAAGTAGTTAATGAACTATTGATCAGTATTGATAAATTGATTGATTAAAAATATTATTGAGTTTCATAAGAGACATTTCTCAAGAACAATATCTATTAAAAGAAAAAAATCTTAAAGCTATTAGAATACACTAGATTGTCTTTTTTGTTAAATTAAATAAATGTTGAATATCTATAAATCTGATGAACAGCTGAATCATATACGTAAGTTAAAAATAGAAATTATTTAGCATGGAATATGCAATTACTAGTGACCTGTGATCCAAGGGTCGTCGGGATATTGCAAGTTGCAACTTCTGAACGTAATTGATTTGATCACGCTAAGTATCCCTTCTTGGTCTGGTTCATTAAGGTAAATCATTTTGGTATAGAAGCGAAAGTGCATCAAATTGCAACTCGATTTACTTCAGTCATTGCATTAAAAGTGTATTGAAAAAATACAGGTTACAAGAATATTTCAAAAGTAGAGAGAAAAAAATTCTACAATAAACTGAAATATAATCACTGTTTCTAAATTTATTTTGACAGTTCTTTAGTTTAATAGAGGACACCCTGTGGCGTCGAAAGTCATGCATATATAAAATTTAAGGGAGTCATTAATACTGCGTAATTCAGAGGGGATACCAGTAGCAGAAATATTCCACCTACTGGCTGCATTCATTCAAGTTTTTTTTTTTTTTTTATTTTTCAAGAAATTCATCATAGATTTTAAAACTATCAAAATTCATTTATAATTATATATAATTTATTCTCAAACAAACTACTATATGAATTGAATTTGAACTGAATACATTATAAATAAATGTATGAAATTTTTTAACAAAATAAAACCAGTTTCTTATGTACATAATTGGCTGATAAAAAGGGCAAAAATTAGCTACAGCAATAAAATATTCATTTTATTTTAGCTGATAACTGCCAATAAAATAATCACCTTATAGATTTTCTGTTCATTAATACATATTTATATTATCCGATCGTTTTTTAATGAAGTAAATATAAAAATATATCAGTTCTGCACTGATTGGCATATACTCATCCACATTGTCGACACGACATAAGAGTGTCTGTTCTACATCTGCTGTTGATGCAGATGGTTCTTGGGAGTAGACATCGGCCTCAAAACGAGTTGTCTTCAATGTTCAAGATCGACCTGTGCATTGACTTTTGAAAGATAAAAAGAATGAGTAAATAAAAAAAAAGAAGGAAAAAGAATCATGTATTGAGGGTAGACCAGAGGCATTCCTGCACGTCACTGTGTCCGCCCAGTGGCTCGACGAATCGCAGAAGACTCTTATATAATTAACCATCAAATTATAAGTTTGGCTATCGAGTACATCCTTGGCAAGATACCAAAGGAGATGGGAAGATGAAAAGAAATAAAAGAAAGACGCCATCACCACCGGACTAGAAGTAATTACCCTGTGAAAGAGAGAAAGAAAGAGAAATAAAATAAAAATGAGCAAAACGAGAGGAAGAAAAATCAGTGAAAAAAAAGTAACTCGCTACCTTACTTCATCTAAGGAATTGCCTGGATGTCCGACGACTATGCTCATTTTGTCTTTTTAATCAAAATTAATCATGAGGGTCGTTTCTTGGCTGGATCTACTCTACACTGTTGGCTTCTGTACCTCTTTCCAGTCGCAAAAGAATGATTCCATAAAGACCACGACGTGCGAATTTTTCTCCCGGGCTTTTAATATCATTTTAAAGACATGGAATTTACTTAATAGCTACCTGCATTCTTTTTTTACTGAATAAATTTCCATTCCCTTGATTTGATCAATATCATTATCGTCATTTTATTATTTTTGACTTGCTGAGAATATTATCGTCAATTCTCGTCTTCGACAAGAAACATATCATTACAAATGATACGAATAGAATAGTTAAGTTTATATGTCCAAATGTCGTAAGTTACAGCATTTAACCCCTCGTTCTAGTACAATTTGATTAATTATCGATGTAATCATTGATTTATCCTACAACACCCACGCTTGTTCAGTATTTATATAGAATGCCAACACTCACTATATATATATATATATATATATATATATGTATATGTATCTCTACGCCGACTCGTTTCGATGGTTAAGCAAGAGCGGTCTCTACTTTACTCCTTGTAATATGTGAGCTTGTATGTATCGATTTTACATGAGTTTAATATAAGGATAGTTTTCGTCACGATTACACATGATCTGTGTTATTTTCAACTTGAATACATTAGTGAGGTGAAAAGGATAAATAGAAAACAAGAATTCATATTAAAAGATATTTTCTTATTATTTTACAGTTAATAAATTAAAGAATTAAGATTTTAATTATCAATGGCTACATATTTTACAGAAGTAGTTTGAAAGAATAAATCGAACAACAGCAAAAACATTTTTATAAGTAACGTTACTTGTGAGTTGAATATTTTTATACACTTAGCTTATTAGTCAATTATAACGGTATTGAATATCCGTCACTAATATCGAGTACATACCACCACCATAAATATCTTTTTTCATTTTAATTATTTATTTAAATAGAAAAAAGAAAGTTAAGCTGAAAAATAATAAAAAATAATGATTTAATGTTGAATAAATGTGCGAGTATATTTGCTAATAAGATTAACGTCGAAGATCAACATTCGATTCAGTCGATTTCGCGAACGAACAAGACTGTAGTCAGCGTTAACCTCGGCGGCCACACGCGTCGCGATCTCGATACACCTCTTGTACGTTTTCTCTGTCTTTCTTACATGTCGATTGAGCTCAAGAGAACGCGGTTTGTCGTCGATCTTCAACCCTGCAGGCCATGGAGAACACGTAACGCCCTGTTGCACTCAATGTGGCTAATCCCAATTTAATGTTGCACGTCTTCTTCGATCCATTCGATCCTCTTACCATACACACTCGATCGATGTTAAAGGTTTAAACACAAAAGAGTAAAATAACGTATACTCAAATTAACGATGATATCTCTCGTCATCTGTCAATTAATCAGTTAATTATTGATCAAGAGAGACGATGAACCACAATCTTCTAGGTTGGATAAAGTCCGTTCATCAGATTTGAGTGGAGAAAAATTGAAAAAAAAATTGACATGAGGTCGATTAAAATCTGATCGGATGATGGTGATGCTTCAAGTCGCGTTATGTTATACTTGGAATAAAGAACTCGCATCAGAATATTCTACGAAAAAAAAAAGAAGAAAAAATGTTTAAGGCGTAGTGATGCTAATTTAGTTTCCTTTTTGTATTCTATTACATTCATTCTATCAAACAAACAATAATCGGCTAATTTTTATTCAGTTTCCCACTAAAAATAACTCACTATTCATTTTAAATTTCTCCAATCAATAAACTAATACATATATATTATTAATTTGAAATACTATTTATGTTTAATATACATCATGAATAATTTATGTACAATAATTTAATATTATTTATTTGATTTTTATTTGATAAATAAATTGATTTACCAGATTGTTTTTGTTTGTTTGTTCTAGGTAAGAGATTGAATTCCTGATGGATAAGTGAGATATACTTGATAAAGTGTAGATAGTCTTGAAGAAGTTTAACAAGGGTGAAAAATGATGTACAAATGAATGTGAATTTCACCATCTTCAAGTGTTTTATTGATTAATTTAAAGATAATGGCATAAAGAAGAGTAGATTCTTATAAATGATTGAATCTTCACCCTGCTGGTTGCTAATGGTAGAGTATCAACAAATTGTAAACCTTGGCACGACTGAAATAAGAAGGATATATCCGGTGGAATACATGATCCTATCAATAATATTATAATTATCATCGTGCTTGTGACTCTAATTTAACGAGCTCTAACATTTGATTCGAGAGTGCGATGGCAATCGACTTTCAGGCTCCAACTTGTGCACCTTGGAAAGAACACTCACCTCGCTCGAGGCTCATTTTATATCATATTCTTTGCACTATCGTAGTTAATGGGTTTCTGATCAATGACTTTATAAGAAGAATCGCGCCACTAATTGTCTCACTTGATTGTGTCATTTATTCTGTGTTTTAATTCAATTTAGACTTACACTTTGTAGTTCCCGCGGTTGCGTACCAATTCGACTTTAGGTTATAACTCGATGATGTCAATTATTTCCACAAGAATTTAAAATGTTTACTTTGAATAGAGAAAGCAGCAGTAGACATTCATCTTGGCTGATGGATCAGGAAGTCTGGCTGTTGATTCAAGACATGAACCATACAAGTCTTAGTATTTTGTAGTCATCGATTCAATCTCTATATCGTAATACTCTAGCGCGTGAATTCTATTGCATAATCAGTTTTACGTATCTAGAGAGATACATAAGAGTATTTAGCAGGAGAGATGTGGAGCTGTAGTAGCAGTTCTTGACTCGTCACCCCATGTGCCTCGATAATTAGCCATAAATCGAACAATCAGATCGATTGATGTGCGCGTGGGTCGGCTAAGTCGAGTATATCCTTCTTTCCTGTCGATCCTCTATCGGATTTCAATGTGATTCACTTCTGACTTGGTCTTACTACAATTTAAACACATGTTGTAATGTTGAGTTTATTTTCACTTATATCATCAATCCAGTAAAGAAAAAAACATCATGTTAGTTGAATAAGATCATTTAGAAGAATCCAATTTTTGTTCAAAGAAAAAAAGGCTTTTTTATTTTATCTGTTTAAAGCATATTATGTATAAAGTTCTTACATACTTGGCTGGATAATTGCATTTGCATTATACATACAACTTGCGTGGATTTATTTTGTTTGCCAATTTATTATTTACCCAGAGTTATAGCGACACTGACCGCGATCAGGAGAGTTGGATCCAACAACTAATACAATCCAAGAGAGAGTATATGGTATATGGTAATAAGAAGTGGGCCGGAAAGCACTTTTCTCTCTTTCTCTCTCTTCTTCTTCTTCTTCTTCTTTCTCATTTTATTTTCTTCTTTCTCAATTGACTTTGCCTGTTGCGCTTTTATTGCCCACTCCTCTTATTCCAACACGAGCATTTCGCGACCTTAGACGACCTGAGCGTGCACTAAGCTGAACTTTTTTCACTTTAATCCCTTTTGGTCTTGCCGACCTTCACTCTTGTCCGAGGGATCGACAGCTCAAATGATTGTCGAATAAAGTATTCGTTTAAATAAACATTTTTATTAATAAAAGTCGTATTATAAAATTATCAGATTTATTTTTTATTATAAATTTTTAAAAGTAATTTAGACAGTTTATTACCACTTAAAACATGTTTTTGATATCAAATCTTAATTACCTTTTACTTAAAAAGTATGTATGTTGACGTATAAAATATTAATTCATAGAAACAATTATTTCTTTATATTTTACAACATGATTGAATATTTAATTGAGCGTTAAAAGACTGATAAAGTAAAATTATGAATGTTCTCATGAGGAGAGGAACTGATACTTGATCGACAACAATTATGTAGATAAATAAAATATATGTGAGACTGGAGACGCAATGAGAGTATAGAATGTGGGGAGTAAGCACCTTGAGAGTATAATTTACATGGTTGCTTTTCACTCAGAACAAAGTTAAGAGTCATTGAAACATATATACATACATAGGTTCATAGCAGTGATGCCGCTTGTGATTGCCCCTTGACATTTACTCCTGGCGTCGCGCCCAACCACCCACGATACTAAATGTCAATGGTTGAAAAGGGAGACAGTGACGGTGATCGATACCACTTGGATTACCGTTGAATGTCCACATGTGCGTCGTCGTTGTGTTTCAGTCTTCGAGATACTCAGTCGTCTCCTTATAAGCCTCTACGTCTATATAGGAAGCGAATACCTGTCAGAGGGGCAAGCCAGGTTGCAATCTGAACAAATGACCACATACGACACACTTGCTCGATAAGAGATCTCACTATTTCTCTCGCTGACTTCGTGCCCCTTGGTTAAATATCTCAATCTCCATCGCGTCGAACAGCAGCTTATACAGGCTTCTGTCTGAAGAAGAAAGTCTCTACAAGACTGTTTAGTATCTCTAGAAATTATAAGAAACATCTGAGTGGTAGCTGTTGATTCGAACATTATCTGCAACAGCTTACAGTTCCTTACGCACATTCTAGCTATGCATCTGTAAACTGAAATGGACGAAGAGTAAAAGCTAAATGTACGGAAGAGGTAAGAGAGCTGGCGAAGTAACAAAAGAACGATGCATTATTGTCTCAGGGCGACAAGAATGGCCAAGTGGACGTACCTTCTGGTGGCAAACAGCGTGTAACACGTGGCAGTATCTTGTATCGGAGCCGTACTCCCGCTGGTAGCAACTATTCTCTTTCTGCGGTGCATTCGACGACGTCGAGGAGCCAGTGGCGGAGTATCTAGAGGGGCAGGACCATGTCCACAGACCTCTTGGCATGCCTACAAGAGTAGATATCGCGATAACTCCACGACGGAGGTCTACTACCACCACCATTCTTGACCATAAACCGCAACATGTTCCCCCATTGTAAAGCCACTAAGGGTTCATGAGAGGTCATTGCAAGGACTTTGAGAGAGGCCGTGGACACTTTTCTTCAACAGCCTTCTCGCCTCGCTTTGATCGACATTTATTTTATCAAAACTAGTTTCAACTGGTTAAACTACTTAGCCTATGAGGACGCTTTTTATCATTCCACCAACATTAACCTGGCCCATAAATGTCTTGTGCAAATTGTATGAATAAAGAACGTGGGTGATTCCTACTGCATGTATCGTAATTGAAGGCGTTCGTGCATGAAAGTGTTTATTTCACTCTTTGTATCTTGATGACATTACGCATGGAGTTGCTTTTCGATCTTGAGAACGACGATAAGAATGTGTATGGTTATATCCTTACTGCAGATCAGTAAGTCTACTTGAGTTATATTCAACATGGTGCATAAGAGACAAGAGATATTCCAACTTTCTGTTGAAAACAACGTGGAATCGTGAGTACGACTTGGGAATACGAATAAGACACTTTTACAATCGATTCGTATTCACACCTAGCATCAAAAATTCTATGCGTTAGATCACTGACGAGTGTGTGTATGTGTGTGTGTGTGTGTGATTTCTTAAATGAGGGAAAAGCTCTAAAAGCATTGATACATTTATTGATTGATCAAAATGCCAATAGAAAGATTTTTTGTTATAAGAAAAATATTGGTAGATATGTGATTGCAATAAAAGTTGAATATAATTTTTTATTTTTTAAAATAGAAAACACTGTTTTTACTGTACAAGAGAAAATATCTAAGAGAAAGAAAAAATTTCAAATGATTTGCAAATTCTCTATAAGTCGAAAGAGAAGATGTAAATTTGTTTAGAAGAAGATGAAGATTATCTTAGCACTGGAGAAGGTTTGTGGGGAGGCGTAACGAGTCGTTGAGTAAAACATAAAAGTTTAACGAGCGGCGCTGTGAAACTAATTGAAGAGGAAGGTGGACTGTAGCAGTTGGTACATTCTGAAAAAATAAATAAAATACTCGGCTGAGATAGAAGTGGAGAGTAGAAGAAGAAGAAGAAGAAGAAGAAATACTGAAAAAAAAAAAAAATTTAATAAAAAATAAAGGAGAAGAAAGAAGCAAGTCACCCAGACAAGAGCACGCGTACGACTCTTTCCCACTCTCTTTAAGAATATACACAGAGCGATGCTCTTAAGGACATCGGACTCATCCTCTTAGCACTGGACTCGTTTCAAGAGTCAATCACTCTTATCGCACAATCGACGAGGGACTACCACCAAGTTTGTGAACGCAAATGATTGCGGGGACCCGGGAGAGTATAGTTTGCCTCTGAGAAATTGCCCAGTTTGAGATTCAAGACCAAGCTACGGTTTAATGGTCTCCAAAAGCGATCTTGAGGAAGACCCATTGCCCATAGCTATTAATCTCATTATAGTTCGATGAACTAAGTAATTCCCTTTTTAAATGAACCACCTTCAAGATTTGACAATCACTTAAATGAATAAATTTCTCTTGAATTTTGATGAAAGTTGATTGTTTAGTTTAATTAAGGAATGAAAGTGCCAACAATGTGGCGCACCCTATTAGGAATTTATACCAAGTAATGACTGAATTTAATTTTAACACCAATGTGGGAATCGCAAGAATGATCACAAGAAATTACGTCATGCACGAATTCTCTGACACGGATATGCACCAGTTGCCAGAGTTGTGTTTTATGTAGCAAAACATAGTTTATATATTTTTGTATCACAGATGGTAAAATCACTAAAGATTGCATAGCAAAATCGTGACGATAAAAGCTTAGGTGATTTCATAGCGATAAAGTTGAAAGTAAGAGAAAGAGAGAGAGAGAGAGAGAGAGAAGTAGGAGCAAGGATGATTTGAATATCAATAAGATCACCAAGAAGTAGATTTTAAAAGCACAGATTATGATTTATAAGCGTACCAAATCATATAGATTTATCGGTGACTAGTTTATTATATCTCTCGGCGGCAAACGTTAATGGCAACTTATTGCGTCGCAGCATTAATCAACAAGTTATCTGCTGATAGAGAGCACCCCCACAGATTTATATAAAGGCGGTAATTTTCAATCGATAAGCAATTTTTGAATACAACTTAGCCATTAGCATACCGCAAATTCTCATGCTTGAAAACCTATCTGTCTTGCCAAGGAATTCCAATCTACCCATAGTTGTTTCTGGCATCAAACTCTCGTTTCAAATTGTTTGTTTCGCAAGTCAGTGAGAGCAAGAAGAGACACATATAATGTTATACATCCGGACGTGCAGGCTTCATTACCGGGAAACCTGTTAGTTATGCTAATACTGACTTATAAACCCTTCATTACTGTTGATGAGCAATTAATACGCTTACTTGTATATCCCTCGAGCCTCTCTACGCTGATGCTCTTCCTGTTCATCTGTTCGTAATGTCTTTCAATTATGTACATACCCCGGTAAATAGTGTATGTCGACGACCAGGTCGATTCATTTGACATCTACGACATGTTTTTTCTCTGTTAATTCCAGCTCCTTAATTAACTTGTTCCGAGAGATTTAAAAAGAATAATCTTGATCTCCGTATTTTAGTAATAATATTGAATCAATTTGGTAGTTATCGGTTGTTTATTGGTATCGATGAATAGAAGGACGTTTATGTTGTATTTGAATAAAATGAATCAAGTGGAGATATGGAAGGCATAGCTGGGATGTTGATCTGGTTAGGCTAGTACTCGTGGTGATGGTCGTCGGTCGGTCGTCCGGTCGCCAGCGGCAGGCAAACCGCGCGCGACGACCTCGATAGGGCGTGGCGGGTCACTGGTCCTCTCTCGTTGTACAGTGGCGTAGCAACTACCTTGGAAATCATCATGGAATACTTTGTGGTAAAGGAGTACGAGTAGGTGTAACGTCCTGTGCCATACACCATCGCTGCTGCAGCTGCTGTACACGCACCTCTGCTCTTCTCTCGTCTCTTGCTACTTTTCTTAAGATACATTCTCGATATCGAGTGCCGCACCCATGAAGTTCTATAACACGCAAACCACTGTGGATACCGTTGTTGAGAACTCTAAGAAATCACCTCTTTATTTTAACCATCATGCTTTTTATTATTATACTCAGTCTATTATATTTTTAACTTTTTTCTTTATCTTCACCAAAGTTTTTTTTTTAACCAATGTGGTCAAGTTCATCGATCTGAGAAAATTCTTTACTTAAGGTCACTGCTCTAGAATATTTCAGTCTTCATCGTTCCGGGCAACTACTTCTTCAGAGGTTATGACTACTTTGGGGTCAAGAATCTCTGCAATAAAAAATATTATCCGTTAGGTATTCCCAAGTAATTTTGTCTTTTTTTTCGTACACTTCATTCTTACTTTGATACACTTTTAAGTAGATACCCAAATTCATCAATTAAAAATTTTAAAACAATTCATTTATTTATGAATTACAATTTTTGCTAATAATCTTTTTTTTTTTTTTATCAATGTTAATAAATTAATAGATTTAATTTCATTGAAAAAAAAGGCATTCATTTACGAAACAATGATATAAAAATAGTGAGTCAATAAACAGATGTAATTCAAATATAATAAGAATGAATTAAAAAAAAAAAGTATACTCTTGTTGCACTTATTACTCTGTTAGTGAACATGAACCACGTGTTTTTGAATGATTAAAGTCTTTGCGGTGCTTTTATTCACAAGTCGATGCTTGTATTATGCAGAATGATCATCATAAACATCTACAAATTCGTGTAATGTACATAGAAGATGAAAATTGAATGTATGAGCAAAGATAATTCAAATGGAATTAGATATGATAGTAAGAAAAATGATTGGCATGTTGACTACTTTCAGTCTTTTATCTTTCAAACTTTTCAGACCTTGAATGTCACTACAAGAGAATAAGAGAGTCTTCTTCGGAGGCAGCGTGAATTTACGACAGTGTGTTAGGTGTGTGCAGCTGCGCAGTTGCGCGAATATATCATCTTCGTGTTGCACCGCAGGCGACCAATGCACTCCCTCTTAGTCGTTTGAACCACCAAGACAACCTGTATTTTCTCCACCCAGTTCCAAACTGAACCGTGGGCAAACGTGATACTGCATCAATTATATCGTTTCACAAACGCGTTATTAGCTTGGAACATTGCATATTCGCTTTAGTATTTAAATGATCGTAGTACAAAGACAAGACTTTACTTTTGTTTTGTCCAGAAGTCATGGGGCAAGTGCACGAAGGAGAAAAATATATGCTGCCAAAAAACACCAACGGTGTAGTCGTTGAAATTTTAGGGTTGAAATTGCAGCTTGATTTATAAAAAATTACAGTTGTCTAATTTTACCTTTGATACCTTCACCAAAAACCTTACGGCTAAAAATTTTTTCATTATTTATTATAATAATCATTCATGAGTATTCTCTTATAGATTCATGCTTGTAACTGGTAATTAAATAAAAATTCAATTAGAAATCGTTTAAAATACATCAATAGGTTTTGATATTAGATAAATATTTTCCAAAAGCTATCAAATTCTTGGGAGTTTCTTGCATTGAAGAAAATGAAAGAACTCTAAGAGGAAAGTCGAATGGTTGGTTTAGCAATCATTGCGTGCACAAGTCACATTACAAGTAGAATATTTCATTCATAAGAGCCGCTTGTATTCCACCAAGTATGATGTACCATACTTGCACAATATTCTACTGTAAACCTTCAGCTTCACACCGTAGCTACAGCAATTATGTTCCACCTTAGCTGAATACATCGACTGCTACCCTGGAGCTGTGAATGAATCGCTTTTTCCAACGTAGCTGACGTTTTTTGTTCACCTCAAGCGCAAAATGGTCAAGATTGTGGCATGCTAGTGTTATCGCCTGCTGTTACTTGAGCCTTGCGGCCTTACATCGTGAATCTTTGCAATTTTCTACCGAGACGAATTTCAAACGACCTTCCTACAAGCGTATCTGCCTTCATCTATATTGTTCATTTAAAAATAATCCGACATAAAGCGCCGCCAAGATATAATTCAATGAAAGTAAACTGCCTTGTTGCATTTAAATCTTATCTTCATTTATTCTTCTATCTCATCCTTACGATAGAATAATTTCGATTAATTAACGAGAAAACATTATCCAGGAGAATAATATTAAACTTTATTGCAAGAGAAACTTGTTAATGACAATGATAAATCAATAGTCAATAATTATAATAATTATTTCCATCTTTATGATTTGTTCGGGCTCTTTTCTGTACTATACATGAATAGAGATAACTTGACACACCTTACAGTGAAAGGTCTATCGGATATACTACAAAAGAGGCTAATCCTGGTCAAGATCCATTCAGAGTTCATAAGGTTGACCTAGGCTTGGTCTTATTCGCACACGAGTCATTTCATCGGATATTACTGATCTATCTCTACACATTCATTATTCACATTATTATTCTTTTTTTATTTATTATTGATACAGACTATACTTGAGTATTTGATTTAACGTGAGAAAATATTATTAATAGTATAATTTATGATGTTTATTTATTTCAGAATTTCCAAGAACATCGCATTGATGGTGCGTCTCTACCTCTTTTATCGGAGGACCACCTAACAGGTCCTATGGGTATGAAATTAGGACCTGCATTAAAATTACGTGCAATGCTTGCTCGAAAGTTGGGAGCTTGTACAGTTTGTCTTCATTGTGCACACTGCCATCAAACTCCTCTTCCAGTTTTGAATGCTGCAGCAACAACTGGTGCTACAGTAAATACAACACAAACGCCTGGAAGACGACCAAGTAGTACTGGAAACTGACAAACAATGGCGGAGACTCCGGGTATTGAAGCTGATCCAAATCGGGCTTTAAGGATTGAGCGACGTGCATCTCGTCCTGTTCGAAAACCGGATGTTGTTTTTAAAAAACCAATAAAACAATAATAAAATATTTGGAATTATTTTTTCGCTTTTGGAGACTCCGCCCAATTCAGTACCTTAACTAGATTTTAATGAATAAATAGTACTAAAGGTGTTCAATCCGGGTAAAATTATTGAAATTATCATATAATTTGTGTATTAACTCAATCATTTATGAGTTTAAACAAATTATTTTTATTGAGAAGAACATTTATCATTTTTTTTTCAATTATCCACAGTCATTTCAAGTTTTGTACTTAAAAAAAAATAGAAAAAAAAAAACTATAGTTGTTTTTATAAGTAATATCAATTGATAGTGATGAAGATATGAACTAAGCAAACTTATATATTATTGTTGAACAATATATGAATAAAAAATTTTGAGAACACTTTTCTCAGTAAGAATAAGAGTCAATAGTTGATATTGATATTTAATTAATAAATAAAAATTATTTATTATAAATTTTTAAGCAATTACATACTTATTAATAATAAAAAAATAAAACAATGAATTTTTTAATGTTCAATATATTTTTTTTGGGTTTTGTGGAATTATATAAATAAAAGAAAAATGTAAAAATGTTGAATGAATTGATGTAATAATAGTGCGAAAATAGCAAAAACTACGTGCAATAACAATAAATTTTCGACTTGATTTACATTAGTTTTTAAGGAAAATACGTATTTGCTCAAATCGTTGTTTCTTTTATATATTTTAATGAAGTTTTTATGCATTACTGTAATAATAAAATAAGTGTACTAAATTATATTTTTTCTAATAAATAAAACCATGTAAATGGATCAACGAAGGAGCGACAATAATATGATTGTGTAAAATGTCTGATTAATAAAAGAGATCAATATAAATCTTAAAAAAATCATGTAAAAAAATTAGTTGTACATTTTCTACTGTAACATTTATTTATTTCGTATAGTAACAGACTTATTGCAATCATATAATAATAAATGATTTGATAAGCGGCTGACTATTTATATTCGTACACACATTGAAAAAAATTCATTACAAACAGTATTTTTCATTTTTAATAGTCTGAAGTCATATTAAAAAAATAATTATCGAAAGAAATTATATTAATATCAATATTTACGAGAGATTATACGCTAAAATATTTTGTAATCCATTTTTGAATAGTTTTTTTTTAATTCTAAAATGTGTACGATAGTATACTAGCGGCTTTTACTTAAATAGAGCAAAATAATATACTTTGTAAATATGCTTAAACATTTATTTATATAGTGCTCTTGGATGAAGCGTAGTATTTTATTTAGTATCAATAAATTAATTAATATTATTTTCATAATCATATGATTGCAGAATTTTATAAGAAATTTAAATAAACATCATGCAATGTTTACTGTGAATTTATCAAGAATTAAAATAAGGAAGATACATTTTTGATGTAATTTGTTATTAAACACACATTATATTATGTTAAACTTTTCAGTAAGCTTATTTAATTTTTTTCCTTATTTTAATTTAAGTTTATTCTATTATTTTTTATTGTATTAAAATACCGATCTCTAGAATTTTATGTAAGTTTTCTTGTGTATCATTCTTTATATAATATTGGTCGGTTTTCATGTATAAAAATTAACAAAGTAAAGTCATGAACAATACATTGTTTCTGTTGAAATAAATCTGTTAAAAAACATTAAATTCTATTTCTTATTTTTATTTTAATTTATTTTTAATATTTAATCTATATTATATACATTTATACAAAACATATTTACAACGAAGAGATTCTCATATCTATTCAATTAACATGAATAGCAAGTACCCCGTCATCTTGATCTAACAATATTTCAATGTTTGCATATCCATTTTTATCAACAATTACGGTTTTACCGCTACAATGATCATTCATATTTTCTCCAGAAATTATATCACAATATTTTCCTGCTGGCAAATTTGTTTGAATTTTTTGCTTCAAATCGACATTATCAGCATTAATTGCAATAAATCCTTTATTACCACGAGAAAAAGCAATTTGATTATGTCCATTATCCCACCAATTTGTAATATCTGTGTTGATAACAGAATTTCGAAAAATAACCATTTTGTATATTTGTCTCCAACGATGTTCACAAATCCAACCACTTCCACAACTTTTATCTTCATTAATTGTTGGAGATATTATATTTCCTTGATCGTTAGCAGGTGGACCTTGATCAGAGTGGTCAAATGCAAAAGAACTTATGATTTGGGGATTCCCATATGGATGAGCAAGCATAAAAGCAATAGCCATTTTATATAGTTTCGATTGTTTATAATTAATAACTGATTCACTTTCATAGCCTCTTTGATTGTCATGATTATCAATGAAAACGAGAGCATCACTACTTGGCAACATATTCCAAGATTCACCGAATGTTTTAAACCATTTCAGGGGATTTTTACCTCTTATACCTTGGCTAATTTCCATTCCATATCTGAATTCAGTGACTGCTGCAACAGAATTGTACTCTGTCTTTGAAATTCCTTCTCCGCCCATGTCGATTACCTCTTGGTAAATGTACGGCCGAGAGCCTTTGCGGAAACCATACTCAGTGTTCAAGTCGTGCAGGCGAGAATAAATTACATAAAGATCTTGAGGCCACATATGTTTGGCAGCATCAATTCTAAAATAAATATTCATTGATAGAAAAAAATTCACTCAACAAGTTCAATCTGACGTTTTATAATATGTTATTATTAACTATTATGACATATTGATAATTTTATTAATAGTTTGACCTATCCTTATCAGTGGTAGTTAAAAAATCAATATATATTTATTATAACATATTGAAAAAAAAAACTTATTTTATCGATATAAATTAAAATTGATTGATAATTTAAAAATAAAATAATTTATTATGATAACATGATTTATTTAATTAATATTCTAACTTTTTTTTTTGTTTAATGTATTCTATTATTGTACAATAAAAATTCATCTAGAAGATGAAAAAAACTTACCGGAATCCTGCAACACCTGCATGAATCAAATCATTCAGAAACTTGACAGCTTTTTCTCGAACATACTCGATACTCTGGTTAAGATCATGAAGTCCAACAAGTTCACAATTTCTTATCTGCATTGGATTCGACCAATCTCTTATATCACATGGCTCATTGAAATGAGCTTGTGTGTATGGTATAGCTGGATAATTTCTTGATGGAGGATCAGCTGTTGAATTACCAGTGCCGATTACTTCGAATGACTGATCTGCAGCCATGTGATTTAAGATTACATCAACGTAAATCCTGACACCAACTGCATTACATCTTCGAACCATATCTTTGAAGTCTTCTTCGTTGCCTGAACGTGTTATCCATTGGTAAGAAATCGGTTGATATCGCTCCCACCAAGGTCTTGATGGAACTATTACATTTTCTTGAACAGGTGACACCTGAAAAAAAATTTATAATACATCATGATAACTTATAAACCACCACCATTACAAATAATTGTTGATAAAAAAATTACTGATATTTTAGAAATTAAAAAAATTATTTTTACTCACTTGAATACCACCATAGCCGATAGGTCCAAGAAATCGTTCACATTCATTCGCAATATCCTTCCACTTCCATTCGAATAAATGAACCATAACATCATGCCCAATAGCATAATTTGGATCTTTAAAATTGACAGTTGGTACAGCTGATATTGCACCAAGTGCAAGTAATATTACGACGATGAAATACATACTGATCTTTGACGTTGTGTTCATAAAGTTTTAAGAATTTATACCAGTAGGTTATCGGCCAATTCATAAAAAATCAGGTCAATCTTTCAAAACCCCTCCACTTATTTGAAAATATCTTTTGTGAATTTTTTTTGTAAATTACCAATTACCTAATAGCAATTTGTTATCAATAATTTACGTGATAAAAATAAAATGAAAGATAGCAAATTGCAATTATGATTTATTTAATAAAATAATTGAATAGGAAATAATTAGTAGTATGCCATTTTTAGCATTGATTAGTTTTATCAATGAATATTAATAAATTAAATTGATTTACTAGCTACTAGTGTAGTTTATTATTTTTTATTGTTAAGCTACATATCGATAAAATATATATTAAAACTTGAAACAAAAAGTTGTTGATAAATATTCTTGATTTGATTTTAATTTATCTGAAAAAAAAGTTTTTATTAATGACTTTTTAAAATTTTTTATGACTGTTTTATAAATTAATATTAACAAGTAATACATTTTAACTTGGATTAGATAACTGAAAACTCACTAAAGATGTACGGCCAATATGAATTGCTAAACATCCATCTTCAGAATCTGCAGGTATTTCGATTAAGGCCATTCCATTTTTATCAACTTCAATTACTTTTCCTGTGCAATTACCGTTTATGACTTCACCGGAAATAACATCGCAGTATTTACCAGCTGGTAAACCAGTGTATAAAACTTGAAGGAAGTCAATATCATCACCGTTTATAGCAACGAAACCTAGGTCTCCTCGTGAAAAAGCTATTTGATCATCATCATTATCCCACCAATTTTGAAGTGGTGAATTTTTCGATACAGAACGAAAAATGACCATTTGATATATTTGACGCCAACGATGCTCACAAACCCAACCATTTGTACAAACTCCTTCAGAATTTATTTCGGGTGATATTATTGTGCCATTTGAATAAGTTGGAGGGCCAATACTCGGATCATCGAAATAATATGAGCTCATTACACGCGGTAAACCATAAGGATGAGCCAATTCAAATACAACTGCCATCTGAGAGCATTTTAAACTTACTATATACATTATGCAAATACAACTTTTTTATTAAACTGGTTTTCATATATTTTTTGTACCTTATATTGTTTGGGAACTTTATAAGTTAAGATAGAAGCTCCACCAGCTCCATGGCCTCTCTGATTATCATGGTTGTCGATCATTACTAATGCATCATCAGATTTTAATAAACCCCATCCATTACCCCAATTTTTTAAATATTTCAAATCTTCATTTCCACGAAATATATTTCCCAAAACTATTCCAAAAGTAAATTCAATCACTCGAGCAAAACTAGTGTACTCTTTTTTGCTTACAGCTTCACCACCAAGATCAATAACTTCTTGATAAATAAATGGCCTTGCATTTGATGGAAATCCATGAGCGATACTCAAATTATTCATTCTGCTGTAGATTACCTTTAAATCTTCCGGCCACATGTGTTTCGCTGCGTCAATTCTAATGATAAAAAATCAAGTTTATATTATCAATATCTTGATTTTTGATAATAATCGTGAATGATAAAATTCTTCGAATGAATTGAGGGATTTTTTTGTTAATTATTATTATCAAATAGATAAAATGTATTGGTTAATTACCGGAATCCTGCCACACCCATATCAATTAATCGATTTAAAAAATCGACAATCATATTTCTCACATGTTCCTTGCTTTGATCTAAATCGTGAAGACCACTAAGTTCACAGTCACGTACTTCTGTTGCATTTCTGTAGTTATTAATAGCACAAACTCTGTGAAAATCATGAAAAGTAAATGGAACTGCTGGATAAAGCCTTTCATCAGTTTTAGCAATGGATCCATCGACGCCAACAGCTGGATTAGCGTCTCCAGTCATATGATTAAATACGACATCAACATAAATTCTTACATTAGCTTTATTACATCTTTGGACCATTTGTTTAAATGATTCTTCGTTTCCAGATCTTGAAGCAATTTTCATTGAAATAGGTTGATAACGTTCATACCATGGTCTACCTGGAATTATTAAATTTTCACTTACTGGTGATACCTGTGAAAAAGAAATTTTTGTCACAAAATCAATTACAATTAAAATTTTTGATTATTTTACTCACCTGAACTCCTCCATATCCTTTTGGTCCTAAAAATCGTTCACATTCATCAGCAATATCATCAAACTTCCATTCAAACAAATGAACCATTGTTGATCGATCATCATAATAATGCGGATTTTTTTGACCCTTTACATTCGTATAAAATATCAATAAAACTATACAAATATTTTTTAATTCCATTCTAGAGATAATCCCGCACATAATCTTACTACAGAAAGACTATCATTCTGATACTAGAACACTTATATAAAGAGCGCCTATATAATCAGCTGTGCATTCTATTAAATAGTATTTTTTTTTTATCTAAAATTATATCAGAATGTCAGGAACTTGTGATGAATGATAAATCATTTATTATTACTATTAAGATCAACAGACCTGAGCAAATAGTAACACATGGAATGATTATTTTGTCAAAAGGACAAATGTTTTTTTTTTTTTTTTTTTTTTTATGACACTGAAAAATACTTCACTGCATAAATAACAATGCTAGTGTTATGTAAACAGTATTCGTTGTCATAATGAGTATTAAAGAAGGAAAAAACTATTCAAAGAATAATAAATAATTATGTCATTAATTTTTTCAATAATGTTTATTTTAATTCATTTATTTTTATTAATTCATTATATTCTGTTATATTATATCACGATATTATATAGAGATCGAACATTAGGTACGTTTTCATTTCGCTTGGCGAACAGTAGATTTTTTGGTTTATAATTAATGACTTGTTTGTATTTCTTATCATTATATTACGATAATAATAATAAGACTTATTTTCCTTAAATGATTATATTCTTATTATTATAAATATATTTCTTTATTATTTGATTGTGATTGCTGATACTTTATTAAGTAAGAGCGCACAAATGATAATGCGAATCTATAATATATTTAACAACCAACAATTACCGAAAAATCAATTTCATTTAATTTTATATTATATTTGAATTTTTGTTGATTTTAAAAATTAATTATAATTCAATTTTACTTGAGAAACAAATACAAGTGTCAAAAAATATTTATCCACTACTTTCGAATTATGAATTAGTAAATTTTCACAATGTTTCAGTGATTATTACTAATTACTTTTCAGAAAGTATTTTAAAATTGATTTGATGCTTTAATATTTCTATCTTCTATGCTCAATGGTAATTTTTTATAAATCATTTTCACAACTTTGAAATGATGAATAATTATTACAGCATGTGTGAGTATATATTATTCAAACAGACAACAAACGTATTTTATTCTCACATCAATATAAATATTCCCCTGATATTTATGCAAGTATAATGCATATAACACGATGATATAAAATATTACCGATATCTGCACACGGTATCGACACTACAATAAAACTTAATTTATATTAGAAAACATTAACAAGCACGTAAAATGTTTCAATGATTGACAATATGATTATTTAGTCTATGAAATGTTATTGATATTCACTAAATCTGTATATTATATACTCCCAACTATTTATAGTTAAGTCGTTGATGTTCTAATATCAATCGAATATTTTGATTACATGATGAATATTAAGTAGATGATAACATTTATGAAAAAATAATAGGAAAAGTTCGCGAATACCGACACCGATGTCTTCGGGAATTCCGAAAATATTGAGGTAGGATAGTTGTTATAGGGCGTCATAGAGTTTATAGAATTATTTTAACAATATATAAAAAAAATCGTATATACAATAACGATATGAAAAATCTAAAAAAAAATTCTTCTTAAGTATAATTTTATAATTTTCAAAGTATGACTACATACAATAAGAAAAAATCCATATTTTTCACAACAATCAGAGTAAACTATATATTGTCAAATTCATTCCATAATTACTTGGAATAATAATGTTGAAATAATATGAATTTAGTGAACTTGATAAAATTGATTAGTTATCCTCTATAATATACGATTTTTTTCTTTACAATATTTGCTTTCAACAGTGCTTTCGCCCGTGAATGTTAGAATATATAATATCAAACGAAATATTATTAAATGGTTATCGAGAAGACGCCCTAGGATGACACTGATGATGAAGTAGATTATATACTGCTTTTATCTATTACAATAATTGTAATATTTTCACTGGCATTAAACTGTAAAAGAATATTTTTTATAGATTTTATTACAATTATAACAATTAGAATAGTGATTACTATTTGCTTAATTCAATTACAATTCTATCATCAAACACGCCAATAATAAACATTATTTGTTATTTAAAAATTTTTTTTTAAATAAGATTAAATATTTTATTAAATCAGAACTAATTGCCTATTAAATAATTATTCGCCCTATTTACCGTAAATAATATTTTTATTTTTCTGTATATTAAAAAATCAGCAAATCATTTTTTTTCAATGCAATAGCAGTTATTATACAGTCATACGAATGTTAAATTTACGTTGGTCAACGATATACGTATTAATAATTTGTCATTGTTATTCATATTTATTCTTAAAATATTGATTGATTATTTAGAACCGCAATAATCTGTCTTCAATTTTAATTTCAATTGAAGTTTCTTTTTTGAAGTTTTGTAAATAGAGTTCAGTCAAGTAAATATTGTACTTTCACAACTTTAATTTTTAAACAGTTATTTTTACTGAAGGTTCCCCATACCTTCATTTAATAGTTTTAAATGATTCTTTTTTACTACTATATACAAATCATTTGTGTCACTTTAAATAATTCTACATGTTATTTTAAAATTAGATTTTGTTCCAGGTTACTCTTTCTACCCGCCCTATTTTGTATAAAATAATATTGATATATTTACAATCGATATTATTAACAATACATAAATCTTTTTGATTTCATTATATTTTTTTCAATCTCAAAAATATTTTACTCTAATAAATAAGTGTTATAACTGATGAAGTATGAAATCAGGGACACAAATGATAAAAAAATATTGATTGATGCGCTTTAGGTTGAAAAAAAAATATCAATTAATGTTTTTCTATTTTCTAGAACAATATATTCTAAGTTCGATGAATGTGACGTGATTAAGTTATTCTCGAATTAATGATATTGAACGATTTGAGACACATCCGACATGAAAAATCTATGATCTTAATCTCGTGCATAGTATCAAATATATAATTCGAGTCTTTTTGGCTTTTTGATATAATCGACGGATATGTAGTCATGAAATTTAGAATATTCAAGAATAAATGTGGTATTTAAAATTTGACAATTGCTATTTTTCAGCAGTCTGAGTGCTTAATAGCCATCATTTTACCGGAGATTGATATTATTACTCGAATAATGTTTTGGAAACAGAAAAAGTTTTATCTAATGTAAGAGAAACTAAAACTTGTGTGTTTTGTAAAGCCAAACAAGATCTGGACGACCTTCTTGTCTCAGCACGAGTCTGATGTAAAGTCCACCGGGTCTTTCAATATTTTCATCCTCTTCTATAACATTCTCCTGACGTGTAAGAATCACCTGTTGTTGAACCTGTTCCTGTTGTACTTCTTGTTGTTGTTGCATTCCTTCTTCTGATTTGGTTTCCTGCTGTTTATTTTCAACTTGAATGACTTTTACTTCTTCGATTTGTTGTATCTCCTGCTGCTCTTCTTCTGGCATTGTTATAGCAGGACCGTGAATTATAACTTGAATATCTGATGTCTCATTATCTATTTGAATTAATTCCATAGTTGTATTATCCGTAGTGGCCGCAAGTAATGCGACCGGGGCTAGAGGTTAGTTACTACCAGAATGCTTTTGATCAGAACCGACATCACTACCACTTGAACTCAGAGTCATATTGCTTTCATATGGATCCATCGATGACTGTACTGACATACTACGCCCATGCTTTCTCACTCTGTAAGGTGATAGTTTTCCAACGTCGACACTGGTGGGGTCTGCCTGCAACAATCGTCTAGTCAAGTCGATTTCACACCTGAACCAAAATTTTACATCAGCATTGCTATTAAATTTTCCATCCACTAATTACACACCTGATAGGCCAATGAATTCATTATGGTTTCATGAGGTACTAGACCTAATGGGTGCACTTCTTTCATTAACATTGTGGCTGGAATTTTATGAAATTGTATATACTCAAGGAAGTTTCCAATGACATCTTGTAGAGTAGTATTTGGATTGCTGTCGCAGAATTTTTTACTCCACATAAGAGCTGCCTTTAATTAAATAATATTATAAAAATGTAAAAATAATGAATGATAATATTCGATTATATTTATAAGTTGCATTCTTACTTGAAATTTAGTAAATTCATCTGCTCTCAGTTCTTCTCTTGCTAGAATTAATCTAACAACATGCTGTGGAAGTAAAGTGAAAGAGCCAAGATTCAAAACTTCGTTTCCATGTTCATCAACAAATTCTAAAACCTAAAATATAAATAAAGCGATTATCAGTTTTTATTTTAAATTCAATAAACATTTCATTACTTTTTGAAATCGAGTTTACAATTCAAAATATTTCTAACTTTTACCTTTTGAACAAGTGATTTGGTACATTTATATTGAATGTATCGTTCAGCAGATGCTAATAGAGCACATACTGTATCAACAGTAATACAACATTGAACAAAACCAGCACAAGCTTTTCTTAATTCATCTAATCCATAGTAATCAGCAGCGTTCATGACACCTAATGATAAAATTATTCAAAATAAAATTTCATGATTATTGACAATAAGTTTCACAAATATATTTCATTACCTAATAATGTTCTTGGTTGTAAAGTGACACATCCTGTATGAATATATTCGATAAGTTGACGGAAAACATCTGGTTCAAACTCCTCGATAATGAGCGTTTGATGTTGATTTGGTTGAGGCTTCGTAATTAAACAAAAGTTAAAATTACAAATACAGTATCAAATTATTATCGTATAGATTTATCTACAAAAAATTATTCACACTGAAATGAAATGCAATAAATGTCAGTCAATAAATAAATAAAATACATTAAATTGAGAAAACTTATTATTTGATCATTTTAATATAATGCACGTGCTAAACATTGAATTAAATTTACTTGTGTTCGATTGAGTAATTGTTAGGGTGAACAGAAAAATAATTAATATTTATAATTTTATTGTTAAATAATTAATATGAAATTATTTCTTAAATTTAACTTCATTTTTATATTTTAAAAAAAATATCCATACATGTCTATTCGTATGGACAAATAATGAAAGTGAGAACAAACCAACGCATCAGTGAAACAAAAAGTCTTAAGTCAGACGAATGCTTCTACGAAGCCTTATGAAGGTATGCCACACTAGACTCAACATAGATGATAAAATTCCAAAAATAATTCTTCAATTTTGCATGCATAGTTTTGCACTACGCATGTTCAGATCAATATCAGTCAATCTATATTATTATACAGAAGTGAAAAATAGAATTGACATTCGTGTAAGAAAAAGTACCTCTTGTATGGGAGCCAGCTGCTGAGTGAACCCTGAACGCTAAAGTCACATAATAAATGCACTCTTACTATGTGTTTGATATTTCAATATTCCGTTTTTCAAGTTTATTATTAATAAAAATTTTTTTTGTTAATTTACATCTTGGAAAAATAATTTTTCAATTGATTATATTATGTCAAAAATTCAATGTTGAAAAAATATACAATTTATTTGGGTTGTTCAATTATTTATAAAATTAATAACATAGATAACCTATTATCGTAAATGATAAAATTCTGAATTGTTATAAAGATTTGGAAAAAAAAACAAAAATTTACCTGTTGCGCTGCATTTTGTAAATTTAATAACGGCTCCGAACTTCTTTTGAATAAAAATCTTAGTTTGTCTTTCTGGGGTTCCTTTTTCCGTTGTGGACTAGGTTGTTGATAAAGCATTTTATGGAATACTCTGTAAGTAAAAATAATGAATTATTATCGATTAAATAAATAAGTAAGCTGAAATAGATAACTCATGGCATATTCAAAAAATAACTTAAAAAATAAATAAAGCGTTATAATGAATTTTATTGATAAAGAGGGGTGCATAATTTATTTTCATAGTAAAAATGTTTTTTTATGAAAGTTTTTACATTTGTTTGTACATTATCTACAAACCTGCTCCTTGCAGCGAGAACAGCCTTCACCGCACATACCGGTTCCCTAGTTTCTCCAACAAGGAAGGTCACATCACAAAGCTCGGGCATGCTCGCCAGGAATTTCATATCTTCAGCGAGACCCGTTCTATTTTCGAAGGTCGAATAATCCGGCTCGTCAGCCACTCCCATCACACCCAGACCAACCCCCGATCCCGAAGCTTCAGGCATTGAGCTTGCGTTGTCCTAAAATCATTCAATTTAATATAGTAAAAGAAAGTATTAATACCATATCTTGTTTAAAAATGACTATTAGATCTGATCAATATGCTTTTCTTTTTAAGAAAAACATAATTATTAGAGTATTTTTGATTTTTCGATTATTTGAAATAGTACGCAGGTGCAAATAAAGTTCAAGGTCGAATTATCTGTTCATTTCAAAACAATTGATCAGATTAAATGTCAAAAATCACACTTTATTTTATGTACATAAAATCGATAACAAAAATTTTGATGTCACTTAATGTTGATTATTTTTATTTTGTCATTATCAATTTATTAGATTTGTTCAAGTTATAACTTGATGAAAAAAAAGTATAACATTGAGATAGTAATTAACAATAATGATAAAAGAAATTAAATAATCTTTACTCAAGATAAAAAATAATTATTGAAAAAAAGAATGATTATTCATGATAAAAAGGAATTTACCTGTTGCTTGAATTCCGGAGCTTCTTCGCTTGCCGGGCTACTTTTCTCTTGGAAGAACACTTTACTTTACTTTTAATGTTCTATAGAGATCTGAATAATAACATATTGATAAAAATAATAGTTAGAAAACACTTTGTTACTTGTCAAAATCTCAAATTATTAAAGTCAAGCATACAATAACTTTCAGAAATAGAGATTCTGCAAAATTCTTCTTAACATACGCGCAGGATCAAATGTTCAAAGAATGCAATTATAATATTTATGATAAAATTATTGCCATTTATAAGTTATTATTTGAACATTATTTAAACTTCATATATTTTATTTTTAGAATTTTCTTATCAAACACTAACAATACTGTAATAATTTAAATTTATTTTACAACTAAAATTGTTAAACAACACTCGAAATTTGTTTGATGGCATTCAAGAAACGTATACTCTCAAGAGTAATAAATTTTAACATTTAAAAAGATTCAACAGTTTGTTTCTAAATGAATGAAATAGATCACGTAAGTTTTAACTGTTACCCTCCAAAAAGGTACTCTATACGTTCACACTCGTTGATGTCCAAGGTTTATCTATGAACAGGTCGATCCATGAATGGAAATGCTTGTGAGCTTTCCACCAGGGTGTTTTTCCTACTTCTACTTGCACTTGGACTCTCTAGAATTTCCACTCGATACTTCATTACAGTTAAAACGCATGCGCAACCCGCGAGGTTTCTCTTCTATCCAAATGTATAAATTCCTATCACGATTTTTATTTAATAAATTCAGAAAATTTTTATATATTTTCAATGTTTTCCATCTGAAATTCTTTGAAATTTTTCTTCTATTATTTAGTTCTTATTTTTGTCATTGTACCGAAAAAATAAAAAAATGATTAAAAGAAAAGAGGCTGACAAAATAAAAATAAGTCATTATACTGACCTCATTCTATGAACACGTCATAGATGGAATTAGGTCATCCCCAACCAATAAACTATCTCTCCCATCCCCTATCCATCTTTACTAAGCTACTAAATACAAAAGGGTTAATAAATAATGTTATATATTATTATTATTTTACAAAAAATCAATTGCCATTTTTGAAAATGTAAAATCTTTTAATAAAATAGAAGAATAGTATAAATGATAAATTAGTTTCAAGATTTAAAGAAAGAAAATTTAGATTCAATACTATATCTGAAATCTAACCAAATACTCATTTATTACGTGTTTTTTCTATCAATCATTAAATTCCTTATCTTTCTTATAAGATCGATAATACGTGGAACCGCAACAAGTTGGTATTTTATTTTATTTTCAATCAAAAAATAAATTTTTATCCTTTCAAACGAATTTTACTGAGTAAAAAGAAAAATAAAAAATTTTTTCGGATTAATTTGGTTAAATCTATTGTAATTGTTCAATATAAATTACATAACAAATTTTTTTTGATAAATATTAACAAAAATAAAGTATGAATTGTTATTAAACGATTTTCCATTACAACCATAAAATGAATTAGTTAATAACATATAAATTTATAATAATAATAACAAATTGAAATGATTAAACTTTTGACTATAGCTATGCGTACTGCAAAAATTTTTGATAGCGGAATATCTTAGAATGCAAGCCGCTTATACTAGACCGGAAGTTCTACGCTTGCGTGAAAATAACGAACGATTTCATTTTGTTTATATGATAAATCTATGTAAACTTTCGCTGTAATTAACTTTAACATAAAAATAAAAATTTCGTTTCTTTTAATACATATTTTAGTCTATGAATAAATTGTAATTTCAATTGTTTCAGTCTCTGAACAGATAAAGAAAATAAAATATTAAGAATAAAAAGCATACAGAAAATTATACGAATGAGGGTTTTTCATAAAGCTGGACCGACTTTTTAACATAAAACAACATCGATTTATTTAACATAAATGCTCGCATATTATCATGATTTAAGTTTATAAGTATTATTATGATATTTATGATAATAATATTCACATATACATGAAATAAGGCACATTTGATATTATAATTATTAAATGTCACATATCGCAAATAAATTGAGCGTTGTGTCATTTTGTATGTTACTTTTTTCTTTGTTTAATATCTTAGGATATGCTACATCTTCACCACGTTTATAAAATGTTGTATGTAGTGTATATATTATTTATATACATGTCTAATGAGTTTTTTATTTATATACTTCTGGATTAGAGTAACGTTTGCTTATTTAACAATCACTCATAATATAATACATCATGCAATATCTTCATTCATGCCCATAAATTCTTCAAAAAAAGAAATAATATTACTCGATCACGTAGTACATTATTCATTATTACAATTTTTCATAATTATTCTCTTTAGAAATTACTTGAATGATTATAAAATTATTTAGTTTTCTAAAATTGGAATTTCCATAATCATCAATCTTGTAACAAACTTATTGAATACACACCCTTTTGGACATCTTACATGATATTATTTTCTGATATATTTTTACGTACCAATAAATGCTATTCATTCACACTGACTGTATCGATTTAAAGCTATTGGCACACGAGACGTTGTAAATTCGGGCTTTTTTCCATTCGATACAGTCAATTAACTCTTTCATCATTCTATCAAATTACGCAGATTCCATTTGTATTTAGTATCACTCTAGTACGTGTAAAATAATCTCAATAACTGAATTTTACAAAAATTTTTCCCCATTCTTTTTTTCTAGTTATTTTAAATTCTTTTCTCTATTTTCTTTTGATTATTTATGATGTACTAAATTTATTTCTAATTTATTTGAATAAACTGGCATTAAGTGCGATAAGTTCACACAAATATACAATATAATTTCAGAATGTAATTTTTTAATGTACTTGTTTCATTCATTTCAATAATTATTAATTGATTATCTATTTATTTTTATTAAAAAATTTTTGTCAAGTACATGCATCCTATAATAATAACCACAGTTTGATAATAAAAAAGGCATTAAACAAGATAAACAAAACGTCGAATGTTTTGATAATGTAATTTTTATAATTGCAACTTTTCAGGCGCATTATTCCGTCATTGAAATAATTCTTAATATAATACGGTTATTTAAATGGTTTACTACGGTATCTATAAACTTTTATACTGATACTCGACGAAAAAACATGCGCACAATAAAATGTTAATAATACATTAAAAAATAGTTGACAGTCGACAGTTCATTTATCCATAATTCTTTAATAGAAAAATTTGCCTTTCTGGTTATCAATTGATCTAGAAATTCGTTATTTTTTATCTACTTAATAAAGTTATATTTTTTTGTTATCAGACGACTTATTGTTGTTTATCGATATAATATTTACATAACTTTCATCTGTGCGTACATGAGTAGGCCGTGCCTGGAGTTCACTTGCTTTCAAATTCAGTTAATTTTTTTATTGAGTCAGAAAATTTATAATTCCTATATTAATGATCGAATAATAATTATAAGTGTCAATCAAATTGTCAAAATACAAGCTAATATAGTCTATTTTTTTTCTATATATAATTTTATTTAACAATTACGGTATTATAGTAATCAGACGAGGAATGTTGATGATATAAACATCTGTAAATGCTATCAGTCGATGTGACTTTTTGGGCCATAACGATGATGTATGATCCTCGATCTTATTCGATTAGAAATGTGATTTAAAGATTGGCGATGCAAGGATACTCGATATCACAATTTTGATGGAACATAATTTTCAAGAGACCACTTTTGTCTCACTGCTGTCGGCGAACACTCTTCCATTAATATTCGTTGTTTATTAGCCGTTATTGCCATACATTTATCGCTGCTTCCATGTCTGATTTGTTTCGTCTAAAAAAAAAAATGAATGTTAATTTAAAATATAATACAAAATTATAAAAAATTTTTATTTCTAACTTATGATGATTCACTATCTGAAGAAAATTTTTTATTCAATAATGATTTAAATAAATTTTAATGAAAGAATTTTACCTGAGGATTATAAATCCATTGTTGGTTTCCTTTACTTCCATGACAAGGATATAAAATAACATCAGTTCCACTATAATCTAAGCAAGATTCATCACGACGTATTTCTCCAGTTTTACTTAGCATCCAATACTATAAAAATAGTATTAAATTTCTTGATTAAATATTTTATAATAATATTCTAATTTCTAATAATAATAATAATGATTAATCATGCAACATGCAATTTCCCATGATGATTGGAGTAAACATTTAATTGAAATGTTATAAATTTTAAATGGTATTCTTTTACATTTACATTTATATTTAAACGAATATTGATGATACTTTTGATAATCAAGATAAATTAATGGATGAGTCAATGAAATACTTCATGTTTCATCATCGAATCAAATACCCTGACGCAACTATGACCGCTGAGAGTCAGTTAATGAGCATCAGACGTCAATAACTGCTTTCTGTGACCCTTGAAATAGTACTGGTCTCTACCTAGTCAAGAGATTCAACGCGACTCTAATTGGATTAATTCATCTCGAATAGTTTTGTTCATAATATCCAATTATATCTACTTATCGGTCTTTCACGTGGATATTGGTTCAATAAAATAAACTATTCTCTGAATTTTTCACAAATATTTATTGTAGTCTGCTGGTTTTAAATTACCATATATTTGATTCAAATTTTGCCACAGAAAATAGAATGCACGTGAGTAAAAAATTCAAAGAGTTATTTATCTGTTTGATATTTACAATATTTACTAACAATCGTTTATTTATTCATCGAAAGAGAAGAAAACATCTAGCAAATATGAAACTGATGAAAGTAAATATGCAAGGATTTTTGTTCAGCTTTATGACAAACGTATTAGTTATATGAAATTCTAACAAGTTACAAACAATAAGTCAAAAAAGTCCGTTTGAATTTTTATGGAATTGATGCAATTCGGTTGTAGTGGTAAAAAGTTGTTCAAAAAAGTTCTCTGTATTTGTGGATAAATGATAAAGCTATTTGCTAGGAAAAAAAAATCAGATTGGACCGTCGATTACTACTACAAAATGAATTTCGATTTTACATAATACATAAATTATACATTCAACTAAAAAGACAAATATTGGCAACTGTAAGATAATAAAATATCCATTTTACCTTTAACATATATCAATTGATAAATTTTAAGATAATTATTAATATTCAGAGAGAAATTTAGCAACATTGTGTTACGTGTTACTCAGTAGGTGGTCTTGTTCGTTAGTCAGACAATTAATTCAAGGATGCGTCGCGATTAAAAATAATACTGAGAGATAATCCTAAAGGCGACTATGTTCGTGTTACTAGAAATTAATGAGAACTCAAATCTGATAAGAGTTGTTACTGATTACAGTTGAATAGACAAGAATTAACATGATTTAGGTAGTAATTTACAAAGTGCTTGACTTCAAGCTTCACAAAAGCGTTCAAAAGAGTAATATCCACTACCAGTTAGAAAAATAAACAGTTAGAAAAAAATTGATTAGTGTAATTAAAATAAATGAAACAAGCATTGATATCCTTATGCTAAATTTATTAAAACCAACTCCCGACCAACTTTGATACTAAAACTAATGTTTTATTTAAACTAAAATTTAAGACGTTAGTTTCCATTATTTTTAAATTATATATTCACAACCGACTTACTTTAAGTAAATAAAGTACTGTAAAAAAAAAAATACTTATAAAGTTGAGAAAAATTTATTTTTAGTAAACTATAGATTTATTCTTATGGTAAATAAAAAATAATTATATTGTGTCTGTGAAAAAGAAATTCATTATTTATAAACAAAGTTATTGAAAATTAATAAAGTTTATTTGTAATAATTCTGACGACAGGAAGTTCAAAGATTTTATAAAGTGAAAATGAAATTAATTTTCTTGTATAATAAGCTTCAATAGTTAGAAAGTCATAAGAAAATTTTAAAGCCATTAAATTATTTTTTCTAAAAATAAATTTTTCACTAAGTAGGATGTTAAATAATTATTCCGATTACCCGCAAAATTATTTCAAGTAACTTTTAATGAAATTTTTGTCTTGGACGTGCAGTTTATACCTGATTTCCGCCTTGACGATGACAAGGCCACAGCCCTACTGGCTGATGAAGATCTTCCGGTTTTCCTGACGAGTCTATACACACGTCTTTATTGAGGTGTCTTATCTGCATTAAAATTACGCATAATGAAATTACCGAATGTAATTCACCAAATCTAGTATTTAACATCTATTTATCGTCATAACGAGTTCATTCCGTTCTAGATCAATTTTGAAGATGCACCAAATATATCGATAAAAAATAAATGATATTCAATCTTATAAGGTTAGACGGGAGTTAGTTTCACATTAAAATAAAGCACACATAAGGCGGTTTGGTGACCTAAAAAAAATGCTTGGTAAGTTTTTATTGTACCTGATTGCCGCCTTGACGATGGCATGGATATAACCCGACTCGTTTGTGTAAATCAGACTTACGAGCTGGTGAATCCAAACAGGTACCACCACCCTCTCCAAGATTCCGGATCTATTGTAATTAGTATCATAATTCTACGCTATTTATTTATTCAAAGTAAATTTCTTCAAGTTTCAATTGATTAGTGATAAATATTTACTAATTTTTTTTATTCTTAAAAACTCAATTTACATAAATCAGAATGTCCTTTAAAAATTTAATAAATACTTTGACATACATAATTAATAAATATTTATCGGAACTATAAACTTTATGAACCTTAAACTAAATAACCGGAATATAGATTTTCATGTCAAACTTGTGTTCCACTGAAATGAAAAACTTGTAAATTAGTTAGCAGGTTTTTTGGTAGTAAATAAATAGAATATAAAAAATAGTATTGTCAATCTGAAAATGAAAATAATAAAAAATAATGAAATAGTAGCGTAGTCATAAAATTAATACTGATTAAGAAAGAATCAATAAGGCTAGATTAATAATCATAAAATATAAGATAATGCAATAAATAATATATAAGTTGCACGCATAACATTTAAAAGAAGGTGTAGTAGTCAGCAAATCTTGATTTCTGTGAACGTTAAAAATTTTGCACACGTCGCAGTTTCGTTCTACGATCGCCAACTACATTCTCCGGTCCTCTCTAGTGATGTTGAGACTGGAATAAAAACTATGATTCATCGACCATACTCCTCGGCAGTGATGAAGTTCTACAGGTCTAGTCTCGGTACGTTCTCGGTGAATTAGCTGAAGAGAAAAAGTGAATTAAAATGAACTGGAGGCTTTCATTTGCAGATGGAGATTATTAATGAGCATATATATGGTTGCTCATCCTGCATATGGCGCGATGGAAAAAGAATTGATTAAAGTTGATTGGATTGCTTTGAATTCCCTATTTAATTCCTGTCATTGATAATAAAACTATGATTATTTAGTATTCATAAATATTCATTAATTAATAAATTTATAATGCTATAACGGGTGTTATTAATTACTCAACTGTCTGCCATACATTTAAAAATGCCATTAAAAATTTTTATTTTTATTTACTTCAAGGATATAAATGTGTACAGAAAATGAATTTAAATAACTTCCTAGAAATCCGGAAATCATATTCACCGAACATTGTCGAGATTATTATGTTGCCAAAATTATTCATGTTACTTCATACACATATCCTACACACTCTTTAACTCACTCTGTTAAATATAAATTCTCCTGTGAGTCCTACACCTACGTGATTTAGACGAGCTTGGAGAAAAAAGAAAATTACTCGCAAAGAGGAAAAAAAATCCAGTAGAGGAGGTTTTCCGTACACATAAAAAAGCAATGTGGAAAAAACATAGGTTTTTAGACTCACCCGCGCGTGATAAAATAATTATTACGCCACAATATTTATTCAAATAAATTTTGAATTCTTCAAGAATCCAATTTTCTTCTTTCGAAAATATTTTAAAAATTTCTATCTTTTACTACCATTACCATCATTTATCGTTGAAAATAACTAATATTAATGATTATATTTTTAATAATTCAACTAAGTTTTATTTACTATTATATTGTTTCAAAAGATTTTTCCTTGAGAAGTAACAACACGTATAAAATCACAAATCTATTTAGCTTTACCTTCATTGAGTGTCATATTTACTGCTTTGATATAAAATTCAGTCTCAATTTTTTTTTTTTTTTTTTTTTTCGGTCTCACATTTACAAGAAAAGCTTCCAGTTCAGAAATCCTATATCTTTTCACTGTATAATAACAAGTCGAAATATGGTAAACATTATTATAGTTTACGTTTGATAACTTATTCCTTTACACTTTCTCCCAGAGTTGACTCCGTCATTTCATGTAATTCATTAGTATTATAATCGATGAAACAATAAACTGAAAAGATAAAGCTTACCTCGCCTGAAGCGACAGCTTCTCCTGGAATAAACAGTTCAGGATACACATTGTCTAAGTACCACTTGAAAGACTTGCAGCCAAGTTTCTTCCTTAAAGCTTTGCGCTCTGACACATCTCCATAATTTCCCTGTTGGAACATAAAACCGTAAGTTTACGACGATGTCTTGAAGAGCATAAAAAAATTCACTACAAAGTTTGAAAAGAAAAAACATAATCGCAAGATAGAATCGCGAAAAAAAAGAATTACCTTATCCTGACCTATTCGTTGATAATAGTATTGAGCATATTCGTCCAGCCATACTTCACTTAACCTAATGCTATTTCTCTTGAGCACGTTCACTCCACTTCGCCACTTGTATGGAGAACGTTTTCTAAAGATGTGACCGACGTGTGAGCATGGTACTATTTCCAACGTACCTACAGAATGAATATAATTGTTAAAAGTAATTCAATTAAAAAACATTTAAATAAATTATAAAAAGTATTCAATTTATGTTATACAGTATATTGAATCACAAAGTTTAATATTTGGTTTCACTAACAGATATTTTTTACTTGTTTCTTACAGGTATCAAAATATTTGTCATTTACTTTCTCACAGGTGTTAAAAATGAAAATAATATTAATATAATATTTAAAAGAAAAAAAAATGCTGAGCAAACACGTATAAATGAATATTATCATTGAACAGAAGAATAGATGATGTCTTCTCTCAATGGAATTGAGATTGAAATGCTCCTTTGAGGAGTAAAATTAAATTGAATATTACATGACAATGAAAAATGATAGGAAATTGTTCAAACCTCCACACATCCAAGTTTTGAATGACAGTTCGAGATTCTCGCCTCCCCAGATGTCGAAACCACTGTCATAGGTTCCTAGTCTCTCGAAGAAGGCGCGGTCGATTGAAAATAGACCACCTGCCATAGTAGGTGACCAAACAGGCTCGGCAGGATTTTTATGTCTCTTCTTTTCACGCTCCGGCACCGCATGCCAGTTGAACTTGTTGAATAAATATTCTATTTATTATTTTTGTATTGTTTAAATCAAATTTATTATAAAACTTTTATTAATTATTATAATTATCAATCAAAATCAACTCCTGATAAGTCTGCTAATTACATTTAGAAACTTTTGTTTGACGTTCAATCATTAACTCTAGTATTTTATTATATTATAAAAGTTTTATTATAACTCATTAGTGTATTTAATTTTTTGAAATATCCAAACAAACAATGTATAAAAAAAAATTAATAATAAAGAACTCAAAATTTAACAAATACATTTAATTAAAATATGGTCGTAAGAGAAATGATATTTAGGTTATCATAATATTTATTTACAAACTTCTAATTTAAACACAAAATAACTATTATTATTGATCAAATGAGAATTTTCAATATTGATGAAATGTAATAAAATATTTATGTAATTAAAAGTTTAAATATATTTATCTATTTTTTTCTCATTAGAGCATGCAAGAAGAACTTTTTTTCAATCCAGTTAATTAACTATTTGATTACCTGTAAATTCCAATCAAATCCACCAACATTAACACCACCAGAATCTCTCCAGTGGTACTCTAATGTCGTATCATCAATCACATCAATCACTGGACATACGACAGTAGTTGGATCTCGAGCAATTCGATCCAAAAGAGGCTCCAACCATCCTTCTGTACATTCACAATGACTATCTAGATAGGTTAGTACTGGTGCAGTTGCTGCCGCAGCTCCTAAAAGTCTTGCACGAATTAATCCTTCTCTTTTGGAAGCTCTGATGATTTTTACTTTAGGATAATTCATCATGTAATCCAATAATTGCCTTTTTAAGTGAGCTGTAAAAGATAATGAGCTATATTGAATTAAATGAATATAACACTATAATATTAATTAAATTTTAGGTGCAGAAATGAACGGAATCGCAATGATTTCCCAGGTGAGCCAGTGGAAATATTTCAACTCGTAAGCCAAGATCAAGATTTACGTTGTTACGGAATGGAATAGTGATAAAGGATTATAATTGGTACCACTGATGATTAATTTTGTGGTTTTAATATCCAAATTTCAGTTGATAAATGATACCACGATAGGAAAATTGATTTTCATTTAACTACTTGTGTATAAATCTCTTTATTATTGAAAACTAATTTCATTATTAGAATTAATGGATAGTTGGTATAGTTGATGTGGAATATCTGAAAAATCATAACGGGCCTTATCCTTGGACTATCCGGTTCCTATCTTCTAGCTACTTCTATTTTTTTTTTCTTTTGACAGTAAATATGAACGAGTATAAGACAATCTTATAAACTAAGATAAAGCTTAAGACAATGAGAGGGTAGAATAACGTTTGAGAATAGTAATGAGTTCTATTAATAATTTATACCAGTAGTGGGCTTTATGAGCTTTCGAAATACTTAATTCTGATAGCAATACTGTTACGGATTACTTGAATATATAGATACGAATGTAGATGGATATGTCTGAGAATAGAATGCTTCATTACTTAGATTAAAATGTCGTAAATTCTGTAGTTCATAAAGTGAGATTTAATTAATAACTGTAGGCTCGGCATTGTATACATCAAAGACTGACGTGGCAGGCTAAGGCGTAATATATCGAGGTAAGAGATGTGTGACGATGAAGATGAACATTGTCGATAAAATAATGGTATCGATGGTCGGGTAAAGTAACGAACTCTATAGCGTGATCAGACATGATGATAATGTAATGTAATGGCTCACGTGTTCTATTTGACCCACGTGAAGCTCGGTTAGCTCTTTTACTAGGGTATGGTTCACAGTTCCTACACTAGGACGATGCTAAGTATGTTTATGAGACTCCCTTCCGGGAATGCTTATCACGGAACTTCCGAAAGCAAAGGAAGCATAGTTGATGACCCTTTTCCAACGACATCTCTATGATGCACTCCACTGGTTCAATCTCAGCATATCCTTTGTTTTATTACACAGCAGCTTGTCTGAATGGTAATGAAACCTATGCAATTAAACTGTACCCTTGTCCTTTCTTCTATTATTAAGCTTTCTTCGGAGATACAGATAAGCCACGAGTTATGAGCATTTGTTAAATTGTGCTGATATGACGGAAACGACTAAAGCCAACTTAATTAAATAGATGAGCTTTGAAATTTTTCTTTTTTCTTTTTAATTATCCAGTGGAAAAGTATTTATAATTTATAAAGTTATTAAATGTTATGATATTGATAAAATTAATGACCATCAATGAATAGCAGTGATTTAATAATTACTTACGCATATCGGAGAAATCATCTACAAGGATAATTTCTTGGATAAGATGTTCTGGTGATCTGTCTAAAACAGAATGAACTGTTCTGAGCAGCACAGACCAAGCTTCATTGTGGAAACAAATAATAACAGCGGTGGGTGGTAAATCTTCTCTATATCTTCCAGGCTGTTTGCACCTGAAAATAAAGTAGTTTGATAACTTGGCTTTTATTCATTTTTACGTAATACAAATTTATTTGCTCAACATCTTAAATATTAATTTTATAAATTTAATGTTGTGTAAAAAAGAGTTTATTCTATGTTGTTCTATTATCTTTTCGTATTCTATTGAATTTGATGCTGACGTTATCATGTCAAAAAGTACTTCAGTTAAATAGATAATTACACGCTAACTCTAGATACGCTTTTCATTATGTGTATATATTACTATTGTGTTGGATTATTTGTATAAAACTAGAACAAACTTTAAATCAACTCTATGAATGGAGAGGAAACTTTATTCTGATATCATAATTAATGGACCTAACCGTAAAGTCATCTAGCAGTGTCTAAACTTTTCCTATCACTTTCCACCTTGTTGATCGACCTAGCGTACATGTCAGCTAAAAATAGAGAAACCAAAATTATACTTAATTGTAACAATGATACCCACTATTTGACAATGGTTATTAAGTTTGATATCCGAATGCTTTCATGCTTTTATCCAATGTTGAAGAGTGGATAATATCAACCCTGAAAGTCAATCGACCAGAAACGATTCAAGTTGCTTGCTTTCCAACGATTGCACTTCATTCACTTCCTTCCACTTTATCTTTTATCTTACGTTAAATGCTATCATTCCCCTATCATTAACCTTTTAATCATTCAAGATTCATTATAAATTTCATATTTCGATCAGTCTTGCAGATAAATTTTCTATTCATCTTTGTCATCATGATTATAATGACTTTAATAACACTCTTAAACTAGATGGTTAAGATGAAAAAAAATTCAAAGAATATTCATGTTTATTTCAAGGATAGTTTTATGGATGGATAATAAATAATAAGTGAGCTAATTTGATAAAAATGATGTGTTATTTGATTGGACGATAGTTAGAATATATTTTGTAGTAATTTAACACAATAGTGACTCGTTAAATTTCAATTGAACTATTGGTTGCGACGTGAAATTAAAGTACTGGACTCCACAAGGGAAGTACGGTATTACTTGCAGTTGGAACACAGCCAAGTTACTGTGCTTATTGGTTGACTGTCTTCCTATAACATTTCTAGATTCAGAATCTTCGACAGCAGCGAACGGGTTCGAACGCTAAGGGGACATACCAACTATTCTCTTTACGTGAATCGTATCACGAGATCTCGAACTTAATGGACATCGGAATGGGCACACGAAGAACTGCCAGACGTTCAAAGATGGTTCGAATCTCTTGGTAGATGTGCTTCTTTCCTTTTCTCGATGAATAAAGTCACTATGAAACTTTAGATCTGCGGTGTAAACTTTGTTATTTTGTCCAAGTTGGCGACAAGATTTAGTTCTTGTTTCAATCGTGTTCTTTAGTTTAAATAAGAAAAGTCTTCTTTTAATTCTATTTTTTAATGTTTACTAAAAGCGTAAAATTTTTTTTAATCTTAAAATTTTTCGTACAAAGTTACCAACAACTGTACTGCACGAAGTCCACGAATTAATTGGAGCTCGTGATTAGTAGCTCCTGAGGAATTACGACGATCCGTGACTTTGATTAATAACTTTCGTTGCCAACTTTCAAGCAGAAGATTAATATCCACAAACCCAAAGGGCCTATGAAAAGGTGGAAGAGTCGAGAAAACTGAGAAAGTAATGTAGAAGAAGCGTAAAGCAATTACAAGAAAGTTCCAACGTTACCTACGAAGAGGTTTGTCGTTGTTGGATTATTCACTTCAAGGGTTACGAAATTTCACTACTGAAGAATTTAGATTCTTAGAGATTGTAAACCTACTGACTCTTAGCTCACTACTGCTGAATTAGCTGTTCAAGTCGTTACTCTCCACTGAACTGCAACTTTGCAACTAACTACTACACCTACGTTGCTATTTTATTGCCGATGTAAAGTCAAATCTCATCACCAAATTCCTCATCATTTCTCAAATTACTTTGAAATCGTAATTTTCACAGTTGTTAATTGAAAAAGAAGTGTTATAGTACTAACTAATCAACATTTTAATTATAAATCAAAATGACGATATGAATTTACCGTTGTGCAAAGTACCTTTAGAGTTATCAATTTTATTCCTATAATGAAGATTAAATAAAGCTTACTATCATACTGAAAGCTTCATATATATTCAAATAATTAAACGTCAAATTATATATTTTTAGTAATAATTCGTTTTTATCACAAGTTGATGTTGCATCTATTTTATGATGTATTATGAATAATAAAATATTGAATTATAATCCAAATATTATGTTGAAATATTTTCAATTTTTAGAAATATAATTAAATTTGGTGAAAGCAATGTCGATAAACACAATAAAAAAAGACAGATCAATGAAAAAGATTTTCTAATTCATTTAAGTTAATGCAATTTCATAGCTCAGTTAATCTGGTACCATGCTCTTATTATAACTTTTTATTTTCAAAAAAAAGCTACTGCTAAATTCAAGCATTCCAAAGTTATTAAAATTCTCAATAAGATTGATTAACTCTTTAAAAATATAGTATATTTAATGATAAATCTTGTTACTCTGGATTTTATAGCAAATTCTGACAAAATCACCAGATTATTAATCCGATTACATTTAGAGATTATTAAAGAATAGTGAATATTTTTATTGGCATTATTTGAATTATTAATTCTTTGTTTAAATATTCCACTGTAATACAAGTGCTATTGTTCTACAGGTCAGTCACTGTTTTCAGCGAGATTTATTTTAAATAGCAATATGACGAAGCTTCAATTATGCTGCTCGGACATTGCTCATATACACTAATGAACATTAATATACACCATGTTGTTATGTTCAGAGAAGTTGAAGAGGTGGAATATAGCAGGCAAATTCAAAATCATCAACCAAAAAAACATCAAATATTCATTTAATATTTATAACAAAAGATAAAAAATTTTTGATTATTTTATAACTTGTATTTAGATGATGTAATTTTGATCGTAAAACAGGACTAATCGCAAAATTGCATCAACTGCTTTTAAATTATTTATTGGAATTGAATATCTGTATCGTTTGCAAAATGTCGTCGATCATTTTCATGAATGGTTGCCAGGTCGGAAGTTTGGGCGTCCGTTCGAGTGATTTCAAAGCGTGCGATCGCTCAACGATTTCTCGTGAACGGGTTTTTGAAACGAAAAATAAATGCCGAGTTCACGCTCACGCGCCGCGTGCATCCGGCATTGTGATCGATACCTTTCCCATATGGCGCCGCTTCTGAAATTCTTTTTCTGTTTGATATCATTTTCATTTCGATATATTATCAAATTAAGAAGAAAGAACTTGTGAAAATAAAACATTTTGAACTAATATAATAAATTATTATTTATGTACATCTTCAAAAAACACTATTCGTTTCATAATTATTTTTCAAAGTTCAAAGAAGTCTGGCATAAAGGATCCTTAATGAATCGAGAAGCGAGTGAAAATTAAAATTTCTATGAACAGAATAAAGTGATGATAAAAAGACCAAGAAATGACAGAGAATGTCACTTCCTTAGTGTTTTTACTTTCAAAATTAAAAGTACAATTTTTTACAGTGAAATACATTGTCCTGACAACGTTATACCAAGAAATAATCGTCATTGAAGTTTGTTTTTTTTTTTAATTAAAAATATTCTGTTAATATTCTTAATTGATATGTTTTCTTTTTACTTAGATGAGTACTTGATTAAAGATGATTTCCATTAGTAAATAAATGAGATGACTAAAGATGCTGTCAATTGGAGTAAGATTGATTGATTATCAGAGTGAAATTTACTAGTTATACCTAATTCAAGTTAGACGAGTATTTAGAGTCTATCTGGAAGCAGGTACACATTGCGAATTCGTGCTAATCCAGCTTAGGAAAGCAAGCTTTAGTAGATACCAACGGCGATTCTAGCTCAACTCGTGAACTCAGACAAGTGTCCCATGATCTTCCATGCATATACACCATACATACGCTCTAATACTCTTTGTTAGTCATGCGCTCACTTGCTTTCATGTTAATCGATCGTACGAGTTTGGTACCATACTGAGTTCAAATAACCACCAACGAATTTGTAAACATACGTGTGGTCTGCTTTGTGATTAAAAGCTCTCAAATATGTGCTTACCACATAACAGACTAACGGAAAATATTCAACTATATCCCTTCTATTGAAAATTCTCTTTTTCATTCTAGGATTAATTTCTTTTATGTGGTTCCGGGAGTCGTTTGATGCTCACTTGATTAATTCAATGACTTTCTACTCTTTTATCGATCATTAATTTGAAAAAGATTAAAAAATGTTGAATAAGATGGGAATAAATGGACGGTTTACTTGATGTAAATTAAAAAAGACATTTCCAAAGGTAAATTCGAGTAAATATACCATTGATCCATTGTGAGCAACAGGAAAATTGGTTTTTCTATGCACGACTAAAGTTGGATATTTGTAAATACGTCTACACGATTTCTTGTCAAAATTGTTTTTCATTTGTTTTATTTTTTCTTTATATAATAGTTAATTTTTTTTTATTAAAAAGGATATAAATAATTTTTGTAGATAAAAAAACCTTTATAAATTAAAAATATTTCAATTAATTAAAACTGTCAATTGTCTAGCATACTTGTGTGTCTAAATATTGCTGAGGTGTTAGTTCTTGGCATGAAGTGTAAGTTTGACAATATGGTGCTTCATTGACCTGGCCTCTAATGAGCAGAGAGCTGAGAGTTTCTAGACAAGAGAATCTTCACTTATGACGGCGTCACAAGTTCTCATCTCTTCTATATCCTCTAAAGAACTTGCATTGCTGATATTATTTCAGACATACTTTTTTTTCATTACCATTGAATATTAATTCACTCTTTTAGGTTCATTAAAATGTTATATCAGTAATGAATTTGAATAGCTTTTGAATGTTAAATAATAAATTCACTGAAAAATTAGTAAAAAAGAAAAATTTTAAATAAATTAGATGATCATGTAATAATAATAATAATAAATAATTGATTATAAGAGACTTTAGTTAAGTTTCTATCAAAAATTATATTTACTTTATGTGCGAAAAAACTTTTCGAACGTAAAACATGAACATTCAACGATAACGAAAAGTTCAAGTTCTCAGTATGTCTTTAGTACTTTTAAACCAGACGATATCGTTTTAAAAGCCATCTGTTCTTTACTTTTCTTTTATCAAATAATTTTTTAATAGTTTTTTTTTTCTGTTTACATGAATGATAGACAACGTAGATGAAATATGTAATTAATGCTAGACGTGTTCAAAGTCAGACAACGTCTCGAAAAGTGGAGAGTGTAGCCTCTTACATCACCCCATGCATCTACTTCATCACGACCTCATCAAAGAATTTTTTTATATGTATTTGTTGTAATGTACACAGCGCGTGCTTTTGAAAATTTATCAATAATTAACTTGGCAATTGAATTTGTATTTAAAGCAATAAGGTGCATAATGGGTTGACTTTTTTACAAACTTATTTCTAATAATATTGTTTGAACGTATTTACTATGACAATCAAGTTTAGTTTTTGATAGTTTTTATAAATTAGAAAAGTTCTTGTTCAAACATCTTTTTGTAACTTCTTTTTCTTGAAGACAAAATCTTTCTTTCGATTGCACTTTACGAGACAGTTATGACCGCCATAATATGTCTGCAAGTACTCTCATCGCATTCGTGAATAATAAATGTTCAAAGTCAAATTGCTGACAATATTTATTTTCCTAAAGCTGTTCAAATGAAAACTAAAATAAAATAACCTTAGCAAACGAATAGTACCTCGAACTTTGACTTTATATTTTTTTAAGTACAATACTCATTATTTTAAACAATTGCTAGTCTTATAATGTCTGTTCGGCTAAGCAACGGAAACCACTCGGGCGAAAAGTGTAGCCATTGAAAAACTTTGATCGTTATAAACTAGACGAGTGCGAGATAAAAAGAAGTTTCTTGAAACTTGTCTTCTACCAAAGCACATCCAAAATGGTTAACGGAAGGAAAGATAGCATTAAAATGGGAAAAAAATTTGCGCTTTGTGATGAATCCATTTTCATAATGTAATCTCGAAAAAGTAATTAAAAAAAAAAAGCTCAGAGAAATGAGTTGGTGATGATTTACTTGAATACTAAAAACAAAGTTATTCTAAAAAAATGTCTAGTTCTTTTGCATTTCAAGTTGATCAAAGTTTTATATAATTATACTTTGGTAGAAATAATAATATCACGTATCAAAATAACATTAAATGATAATTGATCAGCGACAGATGAGTTAACAGAGCTGAGGATCAATTTTTGATTAAATATTCATGTTAATCTTCATAAGTCTCAATAGAGTTCACTTCTACTGCTATTATTATCATGTCAATTACATCTAAATATGAAGTTTAGCTACGAAATTAATGTCAATAAATAAGACGGAAATCTCCATTCAATATTACATAAGTAAGTTAACATTTGGTTGAGACTTGTGAAAATCTTAATGATTTGATTATAACCCAACTAGGATAGTTTAGTTCATTTTATACTCAATAACGATTATCGATAAGCAATTTACCCACTTTATTCACGTGATTAGTTAATAAGTTCAATCATCAATTTCCAGGGGGAAATTTTTAACATTATGACATGAAATTCTTTTATTTTCACAGCACTTACTAAATAAATATTGTAATTTTACTATTTACATTTTTCTCTTCCTTATCCCTTATGGTTTTCTCTCTATCGATTTAATGCCAACGCAGAATTTATCAACGATCACAACTGTAACTTACTGGAAAAGTAAGGACATAGCGTGACCCAAGAGGTGACACTTAACGCACACGACACCAACTTTTCTGATGTAGGAGTGTGAAAAAATATTCACTTAAATGTTCAAACATTTATATAGAAACGTTTAAAACTGTTCATCAACTTGGAAAATAATACGATTCTCATTAAAATGAAATTTGTGTTTTATATTATGATTAATCATTCAATTCATAAGATGTTTTATTTTTTCTGGTTTATAGAAAAGATGAAGCAGTACGTTGATGTATTAGTTTGCCTATCTTTCTTGAAAGAAGAGAAAGCTAAGATAACTTTTCTTTATTCATCTACACTTGGAAAAGGACAGTCCATTGCTGTTGAACATTTCTGTTGATTCATTGGTCTACCGAGAAACGAAAGCTCTGTAAATATACTGACATACGTGACACATTGTGTAGCAAAGAGATTACGGCGTTGAAAAGTGAGAAGTTTGGTAAATATTAGAATTCAAAGTATATAGTTAAAAAATTCAATTAAACTTAAAAAATAACTATTGTTGTATTTAATTTGATTATCCTCTTTGAAAAATTCAATTAATAGCAAAGAATAAAACGTTCAAAATTCTAGAGTACCATTAACTAAAATTGTAGATAGAACAATGGTTTTAATTAACTTTGATACAACTAATTTACTAATTTGAACCGAGTATCGATGTAAAATAACTCGACATAGACACCCGCATCATCTGAACAATGCCCAACAGAGAATGGATTTTCCAACCACACAATGCGACAACACATTCCTATGCACTCGTCGACGATTTACCATCCATACCCCTCATAGACCTTCGAATTCGCCAACTTCTGCTTGCTCACGATTTTACCTAAAGTCCTGGCATACCACATTTGCATCTTCGGTCAACGAGCGAAACATAACAGCTTCATCATTTATTTTCCACAGTTTATTCATATAAATAGACACCAAAATCTACAACTTTTAAGCAATCGCTGCGAGCGATGTTTGTCATTTCTATCCGGAACTGAAGTTAAATATGTCGAGTAGTTTTGAATGTATCTCAAAGCGTTTACAAAAGAGAAATGAACAGCTAAATATAATGAAAATTTGTCAAGGGAAATGAAAATACATACTTTTCGATGCAAGTATGTCAAGAATTTTTAATTCAACAAATTTTTTAATAATTTTTTATACAATAATTTGCGAATTCTCTAATGAAAGGATTTTTCAAGTATTTTTTAGCTGATTTATTTTATTAAAGATGATTATAGACCAAATTCCATCATGTATTATTTAATCACAGCAACGAGATATTTTTTCATTTAATAAAATCATGTAAAAAGATAAATGTATTTATTTTTAAAAATAATCGTATATTGTAGCATAAAAATTTTGTTGTAAATTTGCAAGAATTTGGTACAAGCTAATAAAGTGAACTCAATCTATTGTTTAGTTATTTAGGCGCACAAATTCATAATAGGGAAACGTTGCTAGTAATTGACAAACAAGTACATCAACGCAAAACATCATCAGGACACGAGTGATCAACACATAGATCTCTATTCCAGTTAATGGGTCTGTTTCCCCTTCAAAGCATTATCACCCTCGAGTAGTTTCATTCAGAAGCTTGTCGCAATGTTCTGCTGCACGTACTCGATTCGTCGTGAATGTAAGTGGGTTCTGTGTACTACTGTGATAATTGCCACATCGTCTTCCTACATGTGAATATTCCAAGCTCTAAGGCGTCAAGTATGCACATGAAGGAGCAACTTATTAAACTAAGCGTTCGACCATTTGCATATTTAAATTTTCATTCGCACATGCAACAAAGCCACTTTAAAATTGCTGGAAAATCGTATGTAGTCCCAAGAGTGAAATTCTTAGCTATACAACTTTTTTTATTCTTTGTTCATATATTTTTTATCAACTTGCTCTCTCAGCGAGTTGAGGGAAAGCAAAGACACACAAGATGCTTGAAATTTTTATCCGCATTCAAGCTTTCTTCGTTCTGCATTACTTAAAATCTTACGTTAAGAAAAATTGATGACTTTTTTACTTTTTTCTTAAGTTGTCTACTTTTTTCTTTTTGTTAAAGTGACTTTTATAATCATTATCACAAGAAACTATCCCATGAGATGAAAAAATTTTACCCAGACTTTCATTAAAATTCATCAACTTTGTTTCACAAAGATAGAAAAATGACAAATTTTCGTTATACATTGAAAAAAGGAAATTTAATATACACTCAAATCAATTCAAAATATATCTATTTCTATTTAAAATATATTGTATAGAGTTCAATGTATGTACAATGTACATGAAAGTTACTAGTTACCAAATTCATTAAATTATAAATAAACTTTGAATGACGAGAACTGAACTACTGATAAAAATTGCCAACAAAAGATTAATTTAAAATACACCTTTTAAATTGAATGGCATTGACAAAATATCACATTTTTGTGTATTTCAATTAACCCTTTGAACTTGTACTTAATAATAATCACTTAATTTCAAAATACATCAAATATAGAATGAAATTAGATAAAAAATTGGACGAATATATTTTCCACATTCACGCCTAGAATAGAAATTCGATATATGAGGATCAGAGGTGAGTATATACGTTGTATCGTTGATTCTCACTACTCATTACATTAATTAGCACAGTGCTTGTGTAGTAGCAACAGGCGCCAACAAAGTTCGCCCACCTGTCCTGATAATGTCTGTTAATATCACGTAAATTGTAATTAATATTCACTGTGTTAATTTACCAACATTGTACGCACACGCTAGGGTGTTCAAGGTTTCTGATTCTCAAGGAAAGTTTTACGAAAATTTACAGTCAGCAAAAGCCACAATAGCCACACCTGAAGTCGTCCCACGTGTGTCTAATACGTTTCTAATTACGCTAACCTCGACTATTTGTTATAAAATCATCCAAGATTATAAAATACTTACCATTCATCACGTGGGTCTGGTAAAGACCTATGCACTGAAATAAGATCGCTCACGTATTGATTAAATGCATTATTCATCCACCCATCATCAACAAGTTTTTTTACTTCTGACGAGAGATTTGCGGGAAGAATTACAGGTCGACCCATTTCACCTGGATCTTGTTCTTTCGGTGCTGCCAGGACACCGACCCCTGTAAAATTATTTTCATCATTAATAATAGAACTTTAAAATATCTATCAATTTTTTACATATAAAATCATCTTTAATAAAAAAAAATATATGTATAGTTTCATTGAATTTATTTATATACTCATCTATAAATTTTCAGTATTGAACCATTTCTTTTATTAGAAAAATCGAACAAAGGTACCTTGCAAATTTTCAAATGATTTATTTTAAGATATGCCTTTTCAACAGTTATTTTTTTTGCTCACACTCTCAACCTACTTTGAAAATAGTTAAAAGTACAACGTGAGCTTTTCTTTTGTGTTTATACAATTTTATATAGTTCATATTCTTGTAGAACTCAAGCATCAAATATTATCTGAGACCAAATTCTACTTTTAGAGTTATATTAATACCTAATTTAGTCAATATAACACTTTATTAATCTATATTTATTATTAAATAATACTTTTTAGTACCCAAAATAAAATCAATCTGGGTAAATCCTTTTAATAATGAATTATTTTATCACAATACTAAACTAAAATAATATAATATAAATAATACATAGATTAAAATAGCAGATAAAATGTATAGACAAATACAAATTGACTCTCGATTACATTAAATTAGGAAAGTTACAAACAGTTGAATAATTGAAGATTTCTACAATTTCTTAGTTTACTTAAACTTGAAGATATAATGAAGATTTGCTTGGCGACCTAGTTAAGGGTTTTCTTAATCAAATAAAAGAAACTATATCTAAATTTGTTTGTTTCTGATTATTTCCATCCAGATAACATCGAAGACTTAATAGTATTGACAGTCAAGTTAGCAATTTCATTTGAAAATAGTTCTATTATCAACAACTAAACTATTTTATATGTATGTATCTTATTATGCACATATAACAACAAAGTATCTTTTATTGAAAGTGAGGTAAGCATATATTTTATAAATAATTGTCCTTTACCTTGTTCTGGTCCTGAAGCCTGGTTTATTTCGACTTTCTGTACATTAGCAACTGTTTCTTGTTTAGAAACAGCAACTGCTGGAGCAAACTCATTAGCAACCTGAGGTGCAGCTACGCCAGACGGAGCTAAACCCTGAATGTCTGGAGATGTTCGGTCTTCAGTGTATAAGAGAAAACAAACGGTTAACCAGACAGTGGCACCTACTACTGCAGCTTTTAACCAAAGTGATCTTCTTCTCGGAAATCCAGGCATTGTATTCTTCTATTTTTTTCACGTTTAGACCTTAGAAATGGTGACAATTACTTGCACGGAGAAAATGAGTCAATAAATTTGACTGCGAAAAATCAATTATTTTTTTTCAGTTATTTTTACTTCATTCATCATCTTATGAAACTTCTAATGTTAGTAAAAATGACTGTCACTCTATCAGTAAGTGTCAAAAATAAGTTTACTGACCAAAAAAGTAATTCTTATTACTAAAGAAACCAATATTTAAAATTATTAAAAGTAATTTTTTTGATATTATTTAACCAGCTCAGATAGTAAGTTTTACTGATTAAATACATATTTTATATTTCTAAAGAACAATACGAAGTTCCCTTCCATATTCTATGTAGCAGAGTTACTAGAGTCCTCTAGTAAATTTTACTGCTGTAGCGATGGACAATCGTAAATTTTTCTGCCGGCGTCGGCGATTTTCACTTCATTCACGCGGACGCTCAGCGTTACCTCAGCAACATTTTGTGCCAGTTATTCTGTCATTGAGATGTCCGTTTGATAGTGGACGAGAAATTCTTTTCAAGTATCCAATTAATTTTAATTATACTTTCTATTTTATTATTTCTATTTATATCGTTAGCTTGATAATATCATTAATAAGTATTGATAAATAATTTTAACGATCATGACATTTTAATTCGATATGTATATTATCACAATAATATCTTGTTTCTTTTTGTCAGTTCAATGAACTTTATGACAGATCACTGTTTGTTTAAAAAAACTTTAAACTCTGATTCAAAATGATAAAACTTTGTGACAAGTGACATATAATATGATGTGTCGAAAATGATATGGAAAAGTTATTCACAGATTTATTGTTGTGTTACTCTTGAGAGTATCATTATCCTTGGAACACGATTTTCTCGTCAAAATATCTGTAACAAAAAATATCAACATAATTATTAATACACGGAGAAAAATGGTCGGTTTATTTTACTTTATAATAGATGATTTTTACTCAATAGCCAACTAATGTATGGATAATTTTTTTATGAAGTAGAAGTTACTGATTTAGCTCAGTAAACTTGATGTTAAAACTTACTGAGTGGAATAGTAAGCTGGGTATTTAAATCCGTAATTTTAATATAAAAATGCATTCATGTTACTGCTGATATTGATCACATTTACTTTTCAAGTATACAATCAGAATCTACTCATCTTCATATTTACTGATTATATAAAGAAGATGGATACGAATTAGCGGCTCTTCCGATGGGTACACGAAAGAAGCAGTATTGGTTAAAAAGTAATTTGAATAATTAGAAATTTATTTGTATATTTTATGTATGTTAAATACCAATTTCACGTATACACAGTTTAAATATTGCGGAAAATGTTGATTTATATCTATAAATCAACGATAAAGAATATTCTATGAAGGGGGGAGGGGGGGGGGTCGAATCGACGACCGCTTAATACACGCAATTAAACCGACGCTTTAGCCCACTTGGCTATCCGAAACAATTGAATACGATTCAAATTTTTACATATATAAGTCAATTTGACGATTGAAGCAGTAAAATTTACTAGAGGACTCTAGTAACTCTGCTACATAGAATATGGAAGGGAACTTCGTATTGTTCTTTAGAAATATAAAATATGTATTTAATCAGTAAAACTTACTATCTGAGCTGGTTAAATAATATCAAAAAAATTACTTTTAATAATTTTAAATATTGGTTTCTTTAGTAATAAGAATTACTTTTTTGGTCAGTAAACTTATTTTTGACACTTACTGATAGAGTGACAGTCATTTTTACTAACATTAGAAGTTTCATAAGATGATGAATGAAGTAAAAATAACTGAAAAAAAATAATTGATTTTTCGCAGTCAAATTTATTGACTCATTTTCTCTGTGTATAAATTGACTTTTGAAGTAATATGTTTTGGATTATTTTCGACAATGGAATAATAGAATGTAAATATAACTCTTCAATGAATGAAAATTTAATAAAAAAACTTTGAATGTAACATTGCTGCTTTTAATAATTCATACACCGCAGGATGTAATTAAGCACATACGTCTATTATTTATTTATTTAATTTTTTTTTTTTTTCATTAATTCAAGGTAGAAATTTTTTTTTCTTACATATATTTTACAGGCATTTATGCATTCTCCATTGTGTAACGAATAATATATAAAAGCTACGTGAGATTGAAGAGCATAATACATTACAAGTGAAATAAATGTAAAGAGGTATCTATTTAAAATGTATGCTTTAAGAAAATAATTGAAGGCTTATAAGTAAGGGTAACTGTAGAAGACCATTTTTTGATATTTTATTTGAATATATATGTATTTAGTGACTCAGTATGAAGACAATGGTAAAAAGTTTTGAAAAGCTTTAATACCTCTGGAAAGAAGGTTGCACACGTATTTCGGTTGTGGTTGAGCGCATTGAGTGCAGAATCTACGAATCCGAGGGATTTTGTGAGAATATAGTCAGTGGTTTGAACGAGTCCCTGGAGTCGGATAAACGTAGCAAGGGAAGGGGATTTGGAATCTGCATGATCCACTGAATGTGGCGGATCGCCAGGAAGATAGGAAAGATAATTGGAAGTGGCGTGTCATAAAACAATAAATAAATAAATGTAATCATCAAGACAACTAAATATAGATATCACAATTATTTTTTGCATATCATCCAATTTTGTATTGCCTAGTACCTATTTTTATTTTCCCCCTCAAAAACAATTTATGTTTCCTTATTCGTGTGCTTGTCAACAAAGGTAGAATTTTTCATGCCATTATGGTTTGTCAACTACTTGCACTGAAGTATCGTCTCTTAGCATCTGAAGTAGACTTTTCATTATTATTATTGTTTTCCATCTCTTTTCTCTCTATTAATCTGAATGAAGAAAATCTTAAAGAAAAGGGATAACGTTATATTGGTGGACTACACAAGATGCGACACCTCTATTCTTGCATCTTCCGGCCGTTGCGCTTCTGCATTTCCACTTCACCGCCTACAGCAAAAGCGAGAAGACTCAAATACTAAAAAGACAAGAGAAACGAAAGGAAAAATGAGATGAGAAGAAGAGAAAAATAGAGACCAGTCTTGGTGAAATTCTCCCTCGTTTTTTTTTTTTATTTCTCTCAAACCTTTTTGCCTTTTTTCATTGTAGAGTCTCTATTTCTTTACTTTTATTTTTCCCCAACTTGCAATTCACCTCATTACTGATTTATCAAACGATTGTTGTATTGAACAAATTAATAATAAAGAGAGTAAAATACTGAAAATTACCTAAAATATATTAAAAGAAATAAAAGATGCTTTTTGAAGCGTTTTCGTTTCATTTTTCGTGTGGGAAATCGAGTAGACACGAACACTAGAGATGAAGCTATTTGATATACCCTGAAAGGATACGTGTTCCGATTCCATAAAGAGGATAGTTTTGATATAGTACATGTGATACTATCAAAAAATATATTCCTCTTCATTTTCACACTTCTCTCGTTTTGACGTTGCCCAAGAAACTCGATTGACTTCTATACGATCGATATTTCACATTCGATTACGAGTATGAATTTGGATGCCATCGATTAAAATAAACCATTTATGTCGTGTAAATGTATGACAGTTCTATGTATAATTCTTGTAGAGGACAAGCAGAGGACTAAATGTTGGATAATACTCGAAGCTCCGCAATATACAATGGAGTAGACGGTCACCCATGATAACTGCTAACAGAATAATGGGTATCCTAATTATCTACACTCTGGGGTCAGAATATTAACAATAGTTGTAAAATCAAGTTTTGATTACATACTGTAGAAAAAAAACAAACTGAATTATAATTTTTTTTATTGAAAATATAACTTAATCAGTATATTTATTTTTTTTCTTGCAACAACGATGGTGATAATAAAAAAAGGATCTTTTGAATATTTTCTTTTTAAGAAGGAATGGGAGGAAAATGTGTAAAAGCCGATGTAATCGAGGATTTCCTGTCCGTTGCTCGATTTACTTTCAGTTATACCGCTCAGGAAATTGAACGGAAATCTCGTTTTTTTTTTTTGCTCAAATCTTGGATAAACTCAGTTTTTGTATAATTATCATTATTATTTGTAAATATATGTAAGAAAAAAGAATTTTTTTTTAATTTTCTCAATAAAACATGATAGTAGTGTGCAGTGCTAAGAGGTACAATAGATGATGTTTTTGGACAAAGTATAAATTTAATAAAAGTGTTTTAGAAGCAAAATAATGTCAGACGATCAATAGAGTATAATGAGAAGTAGCAATCCGCAAGTGCAATTACCCTCCAGGCGCGTCAGGATGAAGCAGCGACGTATTCAGTAACAAATGTTCGTCTATCACGTTCGTCTATTTAGCCTTAAGCAACGTCGTATAAATTCTCTTCTCAATTCTCTTATGATGTTCGTCTTCTATCATAAATTCTTTCAAATAGTTTGAGAATAATTTAGCTACTTCATTAAGTTATAATGTCAAGATCAATATGATATTTTCTGTCGTTTGTTTAAGGTCTTTTTATTTGATGGAAATTGAAGAGAATGGATAAATGGCAAAATGGAACATTCTCGATTGTTAGTAAGCAAATTTATCCATTTAGACTATGATGGTATGAACCTTTGAGTGCTGAGCAAATCGAACATCTTCAACGTAAAAGTGGTTCCTTTAGAATATTCACGAAATCCGAGATCAACTACGCAAAGTGGTGGAGTTTTTGTGAAGAAGGATAGAGCGAGAGATAAACTTGAAATAGACGTCGAAGTCCCATTTTGAGGAAATTAACTTTTCAATGAGAAAACCTACAGCTGGATGCCATTGGCTTTCACTTAAACTCATGCAAATCAAGAGCCACGCAAAGGATCGGATGAATATGTTAGTGACAGAAGGTGAAAATGAATTTTAATTCACAATTTACTCGAAATGATGAAAAAATCATGTAGAAAATTGATTTTAAAATTTATTTTTATTATTAATTATTTTATTGAACATTCATTGATTAGGTTTCAATATTTACTTTGGTAAAACGCACAAAAATTATTCCAAGTTTAAGTCGAGTGGCAATTAAATTCTCAAGTTGAAAACAAGTGATTTGAATAAAACTAGAAGAGTACAGATTATAATTATTTCCAATAATGAACTTTTTTTCCGTTTTTATCAAGAAATTTTCGTTAAGATAATTTAACTACTTATTCAACAGTTGAATAAACGCGAATGCAATTAAAGGAGTTTTGAAATAAGATTTTGATCCACTTGAAACAACTGTAATAAAGACAACTGAAAATTCTAGAGAATTATTGTTAAAAGAGTTTTTATTCACTTTTTAAAATACCTAGAAATTAACAAGCGTTTCGAAAAGTATTAAAAAAATATTGTGTTAAGACTATGGTGTTATCAGTCAAAATATTTCTCTGAAAATTTAAAAGTGAACAAAAATTCCCGAGAATTAAACATAAAATATGCGAAACGAAACAATTTAATTTATCCGATTTCCTTTCTTTTTTATTATTGTTTTGTTTAACTTTCATCATTACACTTAAATAAAATTGTATCGTCAATCGTCATTCTATTGTAAATTAAACTAATTATCGTTGAAAAAAAATTGTGAAGGAAGAAAAAAATTACCTCAATTTATATATTTTATATATTTTCCTATTTTCGCTGACGGCATTGTTAGATGGTTTAATATGTATATACATATGTATGCATGTGTATGGATAGAGAATAGAATGTTACCGTAATGTGATTTTTTTAATTATGTACTGACCTAATACTAATAGAAAAGGAAAAATAAAAAAATTATTCACACGCAATATTCATACCAACGACAAAGTGGGCCTGCAAAATCTATCACGTTCTGTTGACTTGTTGTCACGCAACGACAGCAAGCGGCAATCGGTGAAATTTAACCGACAACATACAATGACACGTCGCGTTCTACAGGAAACTTCAATCTTATCACAACACGCGACAATGTCCTCCTCAACATTCTTGAATGGTTCATTGTATATTAAATTTGAAAATATTCTAATATATGACAACGTGATATATAAGTCTATTATACGGATTAATTGATTAATTATTTGATATACTTTTTTTCTTTTTCTGCAATTGTTAAAATATCATATTAAACAGTATTTTTTTTTTTTCAATATCAATGCTTATAATGAAATGGCATATTTTTTAATATCTAACGTGACATGTGAGAAATATTGTGTATAATTTATTGCTCGTAGCAGATCTCTCAATTAAAATGGATTAATTTAATGGTTTGGTATGATATTCGATTGATTAGGTCAACTACCAATATCGGTAAGCGTAATCAATTTAATGAAATTTGTAACAAATAAATACCAATAATTCAGCATCCTTCAATGATGAAAAATAAAATAGAGTTGAATGCAAACAATGTTATAATACTCTTTAATTTTAAAAAATTAATCTTTTCTACGAAATTGCGATGATAACGGGAAATTATTGATAAGAGTCGATAGAAATGGATGTAAACTAGATTCAGTGATACTGAGTAGTATGTGTGGTTGGAAAGCGAGTTTTTTTTTATCGTTACAGAAAAAGGGAGGCGTCGAGAATGATTCACTGCAGTATACAAACAAGTTAGTAATTGGATTGTAACCGTAGTAAGAGAGAAATAAAACCATCAGCGTACCAATTTGTGTGTCTGCGTATTGTGGTTGTACTTTTCGTTATGAGTCTCAACAGATTCGCGAGACTTCAGCAAGTACGAGAGCTTCAAGTTAATTAGTTGATACATAAACGAATAATATCAACAAAATAATTAATTTACTTGAATGATAGAAAGCTGGATATTGTTGATGAGTTGTATGATAACATCGTGTTAATAATGCATGAACCACAAACATAATTTTGTTCTGAAATTACACCCAAGTATATTTGACGATTAATTTAAAAAAAATATATAAATATTCTGATAAAGGTATGAAAACCGTAAATTGTAATTATCTCATGTCCCCAAATGGGAATACCGAATTGATCGGTACAATATATTTGTTATATTCGAGTATATGGAGACTCGATATTGCAGCGGGTGATCACCACCTTTCCAATACCACAAAGCAATACCTTCTATTCGTACTCTGGTAAATGCTTTCTCGTTGTTTTAAAATATGCAACGTAATTATTCCGAGTGTTTCAACGACTCCAGTGCTCTAATGGAAACATACTCATGCCTCATGCTAAATTTCATGAAAAAATTATTAATCAACTTGAATATTATATTCAGTTCGCTAATCGATATCAATATACTAATCCACTAGTGCAATCAACAAATTCATTCCTGAGGATTCATATTCTTTAATTTTTTCATTAGGACTAGAATAAAATTTTGCAACTTTCATATTATGATTAATCAAATGTTAATTAGCACAAAAAGAAATATCTTACCTTTTATAAATCGTGAAGTTCTTAGAAATAAATTGGATCAGACTTAATTATTTGGCTGAGCTTTTAACTCGGTAAATCTGTAACAAAATAAAAAACAACAAATTATAATTTAATTAAATAGTGAATAATCTTAAATCTTAGCATGCTAAGTAACTATTTGAAGAATTAAAGTATTAATGTAGTTTAAGATGCAAAAGTTTGAAAAATGAAACCTAATTGAGAAAGAGGAAACTTAAATTCACCGTCGGTCATCCTTTACCTCAGAAAAAACTATGTAAAATTAGTTGGTTATCTTGTAATCCTTTGAAAATTATTAAAAAAAAATAATTAAAAGCATATGATTCTGCTACGAGTATAATTCGACAAAATATAAATGTATATGATTATCTTGTTTTAAAAATGAGAACTAAAAGATAAAGTTGTGCTCCTTGCTCGAGCACACTTCTGTTATGTCTAGAACTATACATGTCAGATGCAGGATGGCACTTCTGATGGCTATCGTGTACTTATGTTGCACTTGTGCCTGTTGCTAACATCAGTAAGTAATGGCCACGTTTGTAATAACAGTAACACAATAACTACACACTGGGTGGAGACAATACCGTACTTACTATATTTTCATTATAAAATATCCATTGTTTAAGTTTTTTATTAATGTAGCTATAATTACTGTACTGTCTTCGACTGTCCTTATGATTATAAATGAAATTAAAACTTTAACAAATAATTTTTTCATCCTGAATATTAATTTGAATTAGCGAGAATCATTATCTCAAACAGTTCCATTTTCTAAAATATATATTATTTATATTTTATCTTATTTTTCTTTGCATTTATCTGGTAATTTACGTAATTACTTTTTAAGTATATAGAAGAAAATAAACCGTAGTTGATTGCTTGTCAAACATCTGAGTAATAATAAATGATAATTATTATTCAAACGAATGAAATGACGATAATTTTAAAATTAAACTGTTAATTTTATCCAGTTTTAAAGATAGATGTTAATCAAAGAAAGAGGATATAAATCCACTTTGATTAAATCTTTTAATCATGAAATGATTAAAAATGAATGAATTCATAATTCAGTCAAGGTTTTGTCTTTTATTGTTAGAAAAAAAGTGAGACACACAGCTGTTTTCGATATCGAACATTGTTGTATCATTTACTTGAAGCAAACCCGACCTTAAGACATGAAAACATGACAGAATGACCTGACTTGTTAGAGTCTAACAGAAGACGAAAATTCGTGCAATCCCACAACGTAATTTAATTTAATGGAGCAACGCCCTGGCAAACTTTCTTGAATCCCTTGAGTAAGGTGAGAAGAAAGGAGAAAGGAAACGAAGGAATGAAAAAAAAAGCAAGAAGAATTGTAGACGAACCACCGTCGTGGTCTCCATCCAATAGAGATAAAAGAGAAGGTGGATGAATTTTTATCGCTGACTCGACTCCCAGTCGATTACTAGATATACCAAGAGGTAACTATGAATTTGCTTTCGTCCGATTCACGAATATCTCATCTCTCTCCAGATTTATTGCAGTTTTACAAAAATTTTGTTTTATTAAAACTTGATAATATTATTCTTAAAAAACCGATTGCAGCAGAGTTGAAATTTTCAAATGTCTTTATCATTTCAATAGCACTCTATTTAATAAAAATGCAAAATCCTTGAAATGTATATTATATATATTATATATGCATCAATCTTATAGACTTCATTCCATTTCTTGAATAAGCCAAGTTATCGTTTGCATTTGCTTTTTTTTTAGAACTCTGAAAAAATTATAAGATGAAAAAGTAAATATAAAAGATGTGAAAATACTTTTGTTTTATTACCAAAAAAAAGTAAATAATAATAACGATAAATAAGACATTGTTGGTTTTTACTTAATCTGTCAACTTGATGAGTTTATTTGAGAAAACGAGAAAAAAAAGGAGCGTGAGAACAGCTTGTCAATGGATAACGGTAGGTCGTTGGGTGGCCCACAAGGGGTGCAAATGGTGTGTAACTAGCTCTAGGTTCCTCCGGGACTAGTCGGGGTAGTGAGACGAGAAGAGAAAATACAACGTTTGCAACACAGTACTGCTCGAGTTTATCGCTTGCAACCGCTTTTCTCGCGACATCCCTTGGGCCAACACTGTTACATGGTTCGGGCGATCTCACATTTGTCCACGCCCAAAGACTCAGTCTAATCGACCTATGCTTATCGTTTTTTATCGCTTCTATTTTATCTTTAGGTTACAAATAAAATTCCAATACTTCTATTTCTCATACTCAGTTCAATTGTTTCCAATAAAAAGCATATTATTTCAAATAAAATTTAAGCACATTAATTTTTTTTTTCTCTTGGAAACTTTTCAACGTAGGACGTTGATAAATACACTGGTGTTGGTACCACTTAAATGGTTCGTTGAACGAGGAAGAAGTTAATGACGCGACAATGTCAGGATTACGAAATTGCACCAAGTGTCAGTGTTACGAGTAGTTTGCTGGACACCACAGTATAAACTATTACAATCCTATGTATTCATATTGTCACTTTCATGTTGTTATTATTTTGAATTATTGTAGGCGATATGTAACTCGTTTATGCAGTGAAATAAATCTCAATAATTGTTTTTTTTTACCAAAAAGTTGTACACAATTGGATTAATATAATTATGCCATTTAAAATATTAATAATTTTTAAAATACATTAAATAAAATTGAGAAAAATTTGAATAAACAAATAATAAGCAAAAATGAAAACTATAAATTGGAATTTTTTAAAAAATTTTTCATTTAAGTTATGAATAAATAATTTTCATCTACATAAAATTTTTTAAGCGTAATAAAAATATGTAAATATTTAAAATCATTTATCTCTGAAGTTATATTGGAATTAAGGATATCATTCGTAAAATACTGTTATGTTCAGAAAATATAAGTAGAGCAAAAAAGATAAAAAGAGAGAAGGCGAGAGTCTAAATAGGGTTGAAATTTACGAGGAAAATGAGAGAAGTTTTTCTCGACGTGCACGAAGCTCAACTAATATAAAAGCAGTGTGTCGTAAATGAGAAGAAAGAGGAACGAACGTCCTAGAGTGACGACAAACTGGTGCGGCTGTGATTATATAGAGCCCTCAGGGTTACTAAGCTATTAAACTAGGTCCGGAGAACGATTTTCATGTGAAATATATTTAATATTATGGAGAGAAATAAACCAGATTTATTTCATCCCTAATAATCTTATTTTAATCTTTTTAATATAGGTTATATTTTATTTCATAAGTATGTAATTGAATTTTTAAATTATTTTTGTAAATTAAAATGTACAACTATTTTCAAATGGTGAATAATATATTTAATCTGATGATTTCTTCAAGTTTTATATTTTTTTTAAATAAAAAATATCACAGGGATGAAAGCTTATGTTGAAAGATCGCGAGATTGCCTGTGAGGGGACTTTACTTAAGGACCACAGCGAGGTACTCGCTTAGGAAAAAGACCTTGGTCTGATAGGACGTGATTTATGGTCGAGCTGCACTAAAGGAAAAGACCTTCAGTCGACTGGACTCTTGTTCCTAGCGATGTCGTCATCGTCAACCACTGAACAGCCAAAGAGGGTTGGGGGGTAGTTTGTAACGTAACTTTGATGTGGGCCAGCTTCAGACGCCATTGCACGCTCATACACGATGAAAAACTCGTTATTTTTCTGTGGTTTCAACTTTACTACTATACTATATATAATGTATTAAGCATGAGAATATGTAAGTATACTTCATTTCAAATACCTAAGAAATGAGAACATTACGATTACTGATTATTCTTTCACGTGCATAATTCCGTTAGTCTTTCATCAACTCCTACCATCAAATATCAATTTTGTAAACTGAGCTTTCTCGTTATTTTATTTTAATATAAATAAACATAATAACTAAAATAAAATAAAAGTGTTTCTAATAAATAGATAAATCATTTTACAATCGAAATCTAATTTAAAAATTATTTAATGTAATTTCTATATCAACAAACTTAATTTTAAAATAACCTTTAGACTGTTGTTATCAGTTAATCTTGATAAATTTAAAAAAGAAAGTTCATCAATAATTCTATCAAAAGAATTTAGTTATAATGATGAGTGTATTAAAAAAATTTCCGTTAACCTTTAAACCATTTTTATAGAATAATAAATTTATTTTTTGATATTTTAAAAGAACTTTTGTTCTAGAGTTATATATGCACTGTACTCATTTAAAACAAATGTTAAGTCCTATTTTTAGTAAAGGTGAATTCAAGTAGAAACGCCCATGAACTAGTCAGCCACGAATTTCTCAGTATTCAACACTCTTTTATTCTTTCTCTTTCTCACCAATTCAAAGCGAGTATATCGAATAATTGACGTGGAATAATTTGACGGTTGCACGCAAGATTTACAGGGTCGAACAGTTTAAATCTCTACAGCTTTGTAGTGACGAGTTCCGATCATGACGAGTGATATGAAAGTAAATTAAAGATGTGTTGTAAATCAACAATTAATTCTAACATTCTGAGTTTAATTACACCCAAATAATTTCGAATCACCTACAGTTGGATATATTCAATCTCTAAATAGAATAATGTAAATGTCTACTATCCAAATTTAGTATCCCAATAATCGCTGAATCTGTTCATTTATTATTTGACATGGTAAACAGACATCCTATTCGACAAACGACCTGGTAATTCTGATCAAAAGGGAGAGAGAAAACGATAGATGTAATATGTGTATCAATTGAGCTTGCGTTCAAGCTAATCGCTGAAACAAGCTTAAATGCATCAAGCTTTAGCCTTGTGCATACCATTCAGTAATTACGACATGAACCACGTACTTGTGTTCTACCAAAGGCATCTTCTGGATTATAGACTGGATTCTGAAGAAACCGATATAAATATTAAGATTATAGAAAATTTATAGTTGCTATCTTATACGAACTAGATACCTCACTTTCTTAATAATCTTTTCTTTTTAGTCAAAAGTTTATTTAAAAGTTGATAAATTTAGCTACATATTATTCAATCATAAGATCATTGTTATTATCAAGATGTTACCAGACAAATTAATGAATGCAGTTATTAATTTATTTAATTGTAGCTACCATTTGTGATTTAATAATAATAATAACTGATATCACTGCAAATCCGAGTGTTTAGTAATTAAATATTTAACGTGTTAAACATCATAAATGAACTATGGCAATTTTGTAGACGAATTTTAAATGTTTCTTGCCGTTTATCAAAATGCTATAGTTTGTTTATGGTATTATACATTTTTAACATTTAAATGTTTAATTATTAAACACTTTAAAAGTTTTATTACTAAACACTTGAATTTTTCAGGATTTGCAGTGGTCGGATAAGAAAAGAAAAACTTAACGTTGTAAATTTCTATCATGAAAATAAGCATCATGTTTAGATTGAAAAATGAGCATAGGTCAATGTAAAAGATATAGAAATTCCAGTCAACAATAATTCAAGTTAATTAAGAAAAAAAAAATATCTCCAGGAAGTTGAACGGCTATTTGTTTTAGTTAGAAATCTAAGTGGCTCGGCTGGTGAGTCTTTTTTATTGGTCGATGTAACCTCGTATTGATGATCAGAGAAAGAGTTTAACAGGATTTCAAGTGGTTTGAATTGTAGAAGAAGAGGAGAAGGAGGTAAAAATTTGCCAAGTAGTGTAATAAGAAAGAGTGGACGAGAGAATAAGAGGGAAACATTTGGTAGAGATAAGGAAACGAGATGGTAGTTAAGAAGTTTTACTTTCAGGGGTTTTTCCGTGATTCTAGCAAGTTACCACTACTTTTTCGAGTAATCCTACTAAGGAACTTTGGTAATGCGCGTTTGCTATGAATAACGACAGCATTACTGGAAGAATGAGAGAAGTGTAAAAGAGTGGGTTTGACGACGAGCATCCAGAGACTTCTATAGATTGTGGTAAAAGACTTTAGAAAAGTGAAAGAACGTAGGACTGACAGGATTTCGATCTCTCACTCTTCATCTTCTATCCCAAAAATACGTTTATCTATCTAAGAAAGTTAAAAATGACGAATCGTGCAACCTGGCATTTCTTCTTACTTCTTGGAATGAAAAGTGAATGCCTAGTTGGAAAACTTTTTCGCCTGATACCAAGTTTTAACGTCTTTTCTTTGCTCGTCTACTCCAATGTTATTTTTACTCACTGAAAATTATTTGCATATTCTCATCAATTTTAGAAAACTCCATCACGTAATCTTTCTACTATTTTTAAAAACTTCATTATTCTTACAAATTTGAGATAAATCAATTTTCTATTTCATGTAATAAATAGATTCTAGAGAATATAAAATGTAAAATATAACTTTTAAATAAAATATCACAATGATTTTAATGTTAAAATATTGTAAAGATTATGGATTATGTTGAATTGATAATCCATCAAAACATGTATTTAAACTGATGGCACTAGTTTAACTACTTTCTAAAAATACTTGAAAAGTAATTTAGCAATGTGCGAACATTATCGAAAAGTGGTGGTACACTTAGGCAGTTTTAAAGTCACTCGTTCGAATGTCGGAAAGAGGTAAACGTTAATTGAAAACGCTCGAGGCATTCAAGAGGAACCGAGATGAAAACGGGAACACGAAGAAAATAAGAAGAAAAATTACTTGTGAGAAACGAATTGAAAAAGGGGAATAAAAATATTGAAGGATCATTCTATAGACGGATAAAAACATCGAATCAACTCATTTGAAAGATTTCAAGTTTACTGTAAGATTGATCGATTCTAATGACAGATTTTATTGTAACATCTGTATAATATCGATGGTACAAAAAGTTGAATCAACTTGTTAAGAATTTTAAAATGACTTTTGCATGACTGTAGACATTAAGGTAGCTTTGAAAAATTTTTATACACTTGCACTCTCTAACAAGTGAAAAGCTAACTGTTTACTAGCATCATTGACACATCAGATAAAAACGGACATAAAGTCTCAAGTTTTCTTTTAAAGCTGCGTGCAAGCGTCAGCACTATAATACATGGCGAATTCGTAGAAGAAAAAGCTTCACTAACTCATAAGCACTCTTGAGTTTCCCCTATTCTATCTTTCCTTATTCGTTTCTTTCTCTTCGTGCTGCTGCTTTTGTCGTTGAATATAAAGAGTTGGGTGCGTGACAAGAGAGACAATGTCATGGTGGCTGAGATACAAAAACTTGCAATACTAAAACTCTTATTCTCTCTCTGTCTATCTTTTAAACAAACAGCCATAAAGTTTATACAAACTCTAACTCATTCCACTTAAAATTCTTTGACTCATCTTTTACATGTTATTTTGTACAGCATATTTAAACAATCATTTTTGTCATTTTTTTTTTTTTTTTTTTTAAATTTTAATTTAAACTTTAATAATAAATAATATTAATAATTCATCATAATGAAATATTCATCAACAGAGCATTTTCCTTCCGGCTACTTGCTATTCTACCTAGCATGGTTAAACCGAAATAACAAAGGATATATCCCTCTAGTAACATTGATGAATGATCGATAACTTTACTCAGCTTGATCCCAATTGTTTACACGTGGTTTCAACGTCAACTTAAGCCTGCAAGTTCCGGGTCAGCTTCAAGTGCTTATCGACTAGTTGAACAATGACGCTTTTGAAAATCAGTCTTGTATATCCATAGATTGAAGACCTAGTAGAGGCATAATGGTAAATTCAATAATCTATTTTAGTATATGTTTAATGTGATTATGATGAATTAAATGATGAGTGCTTTTTTTTGCAGTTTATTGATGAAATTTTGCACAAGCGTCATAAGTATATTTATTTATAACTGGGAAAATAGTAAGAGTCAAAGCGAACCATTGATGTTTAATTTTGAACCACCCACAATTTGAAAATAATTTAGGTCAACAGCGTAGTTGATCTTGCATGTGACATCGCATATGTATTAGCCTGAGGGAAGGCTTCAGCAAGTTAGTTTCATGAACTTTCTCAACTGGGGAAAAGAGGAAGCTGTACAAAACGTTTGCTCACTGGAGTAGAATATGTTAAAGTGGACAGTGACAAAGAATGATAAAAAGTATAGATCAAAACTGATGAATCTGCCGACCTCATTCTTTGCATGTAATTCAGCAATTCTGGTTATCGTTGAGTATCCGATAAAATCACCGTTGCTGTACATCCATTTAATAGACATAGATATATAAGTGTTTGTAGCAGAGACTGATGCAGCTTAAAAAGTGTCTCAGAGTCACAATGTTACGTAATTCTTCGTGATCTTATCTGATCCAACGTCGAACCGGTTCACTTTAGCTTCAATAAACCAGGAAGATTGCAAGAAAATTCCTTGTTATTGATCGTTCTTAGGACTACTTTAGAAACACTCATACATCACGTAAGTATAACCACCTTATGGCTAATCTTGATAGTACATTTGTTAAAAAGAAAAAAAAAAAATTTCTACAGACATAAAGGTTACTTTTTAATGCACAAAACAACATCAAAGACGTGACATAAAAATTCTAGAGTAATGAAATTTAATCAAAAACATTGACATACTGAATTAGAACTCTGAAACAGGTTCTTCATGTTAGAAATTCAGTGACAAAGGTCGTACTAAAGTTGAGCAAAGTTAGGATTGTATAGAGACAAGTTGCTCGTGACACAATTACTAAGGGTGAAGCTTAGCTACTATTGTAACTAAAAAGGACCAAACACGAACGTGTCACGCATCTCTTAAAGGTCTTTTCAAGCTTTTCCGGGGCAAATCTGCTCACGCGCACGACCTTAGCTAATGGATTTACCGTCCAGGGCGCGCGAATCTCTGTGCTGTTGGCTTAGAGAGAGGATGTATGCGTAAAGGGGCGAGAGAGTGGAAAAGACGCAGGGGATATATACGGGGATTTATAATAGAGTTTGTGAGGAATAAAAGCGTAGGAGAGAAAACTCGTGGCTGGAGCAAAGCCACGACATCGCCGTGCGAACCCTGCTGAGTTAATTAAGACTCCTGAACGTCCCCGCATACGTCTGGAATTACTAGTAGGCGGCTGAAACTTTTGTGAAATACATCGCTAATAGAGGGATAAAATAAATGCTATGAAACTTGGACTTTTTTGCGAGCGGAGAAAAATTCAAGATTTTTTATAATCATCTTTAATGATGACTGCGAAACTTTATTACAATTTTTTATAATTATGTTTTATAAGTTTTAATTAACTCATTTAGGCGTACAATTTTCATTAGAAATAAATGCCAGATTATTTCTACTTATGGTAAAATAATAACTTTCCTAAATTATTCGATAACTATTCAAGCTTTTTCATTCCTAATAATAAATTGGAAAATTTATCGTTCCACAAAAGCAATTAGTTATACAAAATTTCAGAGCGAAACAAAACTTTTGTTTGTTTTAAACTTGTAAACATCATCACGATATATATCGAAGCTTCGAGTAAAGGGCATATTAGATACACAAAACTACGTCAAAGATCAATGTTACAAGGTAAAGATGAAGTAAATTTAACATCTAACGTTTTCTTCTCTCTTCCATAAGATCAATATCCAAGTTGGTCTTATATTTACTGTCAGCATTTTGCAAATTTCACGCCTGAAAAATTTTAAAACTATTCTAATTTTTTTTCTATCATTTTTTTTTACTTTTTTTTCGAAATATACCGTATATTTTCGTGTGTGCCATCCAACCGAACAGCAATATAAAAACTCATGTGTGCAGTGAACGATAGATGAAATGCACGTGAAAATAACACAAGAGAAAAGAAAGAATAGCAAACGTTAAAAATATATCAAAAGAGGTCGAGAAGAAAATTTTTCTTTTCTTCCTTATATGATTCTTACACTATTGGATCACGTCTCATACACTTTATGGGCGTTATCACTTTTAGCCAGACCAATGCATCTCCATTACCTTCATAACTTTAGATACTAACTTCATGTACAAAATACTCACGATAAGCTCAGGGGAAACATTTACTCTGGACATTTCTACTGCCTCTTTCCCATTAAATGCTCATCCCTTGTGTGATTCTACTCACATTTCTAACCATCAACTCATTAACACATCATTTAGATTGACGTTTCTTATCCTGTGCGGGTAACTCTGTCTGTGTCAACATTTTTTTTATTTACGAAAATATCTAATGTTTGGTTAAAATAAATTCTGAATAATTCGTAACTAAATAATCCGTATTTGTTTGCAATGTATGTAGACACATACATGTCCACGAATTCCATTTGAAATTAAATATAATTGTTAATTTAACCTTCTTCTCATGCAATTTACTGAATAAATATTTTGTGAGAGAAAACAAATCATTATTATACAACATTCATCAAGTTGGTCTTTAATTATATGCAAATAAAACAATTTTTTTTCAACAATTCTCGTACTTATGTAATTTTTTGTTTTTGTTGGAAATGTGGTCAAACAAAATTATTTTCATCACTGAGAATCAATAATAAGTTGATAGAAAAAAAGACATAAAGGGCAATGGACAAAATAATTGATTGAAAGTCAGAAAAATAAAAATTTCCATAAATAGTTTTTTGTGGTGAAAAATAATTATCGACTGACTCAACTAATTTTACAATCTTATTGGATTGGTCGAATGTTTTTATCTTAATTCAACACCCTGCGAGTTGTTGATAGTGATGACTGCTCAACCACAAAATTAGACTAATTACGTCAGGTTTGTGCGCAACCCTTGTCACGTTTGTGTATCACGTTGTACGAAGACTTGATGCGTGCAATGTTGATGTTTCTACTTGAGTGAAAATTGCCAGAGAGTTATTTTGAAATCAGATATTTTGCGACCACAATCCATCTGAATTAGGGAAACGCTGAATTAGGAAATTCTGAGAGCCTAATACAGCAGGTCTATAAGTTTATTATAAAAGACAATAATGAAGATAAATCCTTGGGTTACATTGTTATAATAACGCTACATAATACTGAGAAAAAAAGAGTGTAAACATCCTTTAACAGATTTTTTATCCATTGTATAAATATATCAGTGTATAATTATTTCGATCGATTCTATGGTATTAGTAAAATGAATTCCATCACGAAGAAGACTCTAAAGTACGCGAGAAGGTTAGAGATCGAGTTATCTGCACGACTCAACCGGTTTTTGCGGAAGAATTATTTCTCTTGAAACTCCGTGGCCTCGAGGTGATCGCGTAGCCTTTCGCAGACTTAAACTCAAGAATCCGCATCATGTAGTACCAGCATCTTTCCATCGTCTTTTAGCTCGAGGCTTCTAATAATTTTTATCCTCTTTTCACAACCCCTCTGAGGTAAAAGGCACCAATGGACTCAGAAGCACGGTTCTTACAATGTGCTGACCTTTCAACGGCACACTTTCCCAATGCCGTCAGCCTCAGATCTTTAAGACACGTGACCTCTTAGACAGAGATGACCTCCAAGAGACATCCACAAGCAATGTGACATATACAAAGCCATTTTCCACACCGCCAGCAACATCTCAAATATTATATACTTTCCATTTTATCGTCAATTTTATTGAAAATGTCTAATGGAAAATTTTTCAGATTTTTATCTGTTTATTTTTTTGTCGCTTTACTGTGTTAGCTGTATAATAAATAATGCCAGCATAATCCAAAGGACCCGTTGCCTTCTTTATCCCATAGAACTTGCAAAACCTCCGCGCACACCCGAGAGACCTACAGAAAACGGGAATTTTCTTGCGCACGTTGGCAAAAGGCAACAGACGAGAGGAAAAGAGAAAGAAGGTGAGCAAGAGCAGAACACCGAGTGGCATTGTAAAGCTGAGCTTTTACGGCCATAGAAGCCACCTCCCGTGGGAGAATGAAGAATCGATACACGTGCTAGGTTATCGACGATTTTTTATCTTAAAAAAAAAAAAAAATGATCCACCAACCAACCGCAGCTGCAAACAGGTTAATATCTGCAGACTTTTGACTTGCATTCTATGATGTATCAAAAAACTTGTTTCCTCCTATCGATAATCTTCCTTTTGTTTTTTCTCTATTTAATACTGTTGCTAATAAAATTAAAAATATTCCAAAATGAAAAAAATCACTTTATCAATTCTTGATTTATCACAAATTCTAGCTTCAGGTGTTGTTTTACAATCGTCATTGCGTACATGCATAAATAAAAATGAACGATTCTGTATATAGTAAATATGAAACACAATACACAAGACCACAAAATAGGTAACACAGATTGCCCGGTGGTATATAGCACGTGGCATTCCTAAATAAATGCTGGACAATCGATAAATCGCCACGACGCCTCGTATGGGAAAAAAATAAAATATTTATTGTCTAGGCAATATCGTTAAGTGGCCCTGAACCATGTTACAATTAATGTACCTCGATAAATTCCCTTATTAGATTATTAACAGAATAATAATTCACTTAACTAATTGATTGCAAAGTTAATGAAAAGGTAATCTTGGTATTAATGGCGATAATTTTTTTTTCTAGGTTAGGAAGACGCATGAATCAAGGACGCGAAAAAGTCTTCAACGCAAACGTCATCACTCTTATAAAACCGGTTTTGAAGAACGCTTCTATGATTTCCAATTGTGAAAGTCTTGTTTTTTTTTCCTAATGTCTCGAAGAGGCGTCCATCTGTAATGAGGATGATCAAGACTCTAGATGTTCTTACTAGATGCGCTTGATCATTGTCAAGAAATTACCGATTGGGTCATCTTGCATAAAAACACTTCCGGGAGACATCAGAAACTTTCTTCTATTTTGAAAAATATAACTGTAAACTGATCATGTGAAATCAGAGATGAGGAATTTTATCATTAAGGCCTTGGTTTAAACGAAGAAGAATGAAAAAATCATTTGATATTTTAATGAAGGTAATAAAGTGGTAATTTATGCTTGTAATGTAATTATTTTCTTATATGTTTGGGAAATAAGAGAAAGAGTAATTTCGTAAAAGTTAGCAAGAGGGACACTGTGTTATGAAGCTTTCGCAATTGGAGGTTTCGGTAACCACGTAATTGACAGCTATTTCTCAATTGGGCTCGTCTCGGTTCTATGAATCTCATCTCGCAAGAAACCACGAGCATATTTGTAACCAATCTGTATGAACCACTTGGATTTGATGATTTCGATGTAGCGAGTAACATTATATGGTTCAGGTACGTGCAGAGGTATATGGCATGGTTTGAATGTCGATAGATATTAAATTGTATGGACTATTGACAAGCCAATCAAGGTGGGATATGCACAAAAATGCTTCACTGAAAGACTAAACAAATAATGCAGATCGAAAGATAGACCAAAACAAGGAAAATACTCGTACATAAATCACAGTAAGTTGCCGCGGAAAAGAGACAGTTTTTGGATTATTGCCAAGAAGAATGAAAGACGAAAAGCGGATTGGAAAAAGAGAAAGAGAAAAGTTTGCTATTCGTCTAACTTGAAATTCCCTTAGGATACCCCGCCGAACGATCCGCGTGCTTGACTTCTGTAATCGTAGCCAGCTGAATTCTACATCAGTGATTCATGACTGGACGAATTCCGTATTTCACTAAAAGTGCTACACATTTCCACACACATCTTTTAAGAAACATGTATATACCAATTGGAAATTCCACGTGCACTTGACAACAATCACACTACCTTTTACACTTTTAAATCCCACATTATTTTTCCACTTTAAATATATTTCTCGTTCACTTTTACTTTTTCACACTCTTTTCCGTATCCATTTGAATAATTTTTCTACATGAAATTTGTGGCAAATAGAATCGCAAGTAATCTTTTCGAAAGATTAGATAAAGTTGAAAGTTTTCTCAGAATATGGGTCATACTTGTTTTGACTGTCATGTCACTGTAAAATGTAGATAGGAATCTTAATAATAGAAGATGAATAATAAATAATGCCAATTTATATTGAATATTTTTTTTTTTTATAAAAATATGACATTTTCTAGATGATTTATTTGACATTTAGGTAAAATGTGATGTAAACAGAATGAATAAAGTCACTGATATTTAAGACAACGATAAACTGATAAACTTTTGTTTGTAATAATTTCGATAAGTCACGCTTATTTTTTGCAGCTAAAAGTAAAACTTGGTTTTACTTTTTAAAACCATGGCAAATTATCTCTACGTAATGTCAGTTGCGGTTTTGCGTTTCTCAAAATGTATAATTTGTCAATCTTCTTACAAACTCATGAAAGAAAGTAGTGAACAAATATTAGCTCTAGTCTACCGTACAAAAATGTTTTGAATATGAACATAAATGAACAATTAATTACTAATATTTTTGTAAAATTCCGAGAAGATTAATGGAGAATATAAAATATGGCAAATAATAGGATTATAAGTGAAAATGTCGAAATTAACAGGATTGTGAATAGATGAGAATTAAACAGTGGAAACCATAGTCGATGCGTAAGCGGATTGTTTATCTCAACGTCAGCATCGCAAATCCGCATGTCTGACCAACAAAGTTGAGCTGCAAATGTGTGAGGGAGACGGTAAAACTTTGCAAAGTCGAATGAAACGCATGAAGTGTTAACCAATGATTATTTATATGTACATTCGCGTATATTATAACCAATTTTATACATATCCTTCATGTTGAATGACATGAACCGGATGGAAGTGAAGCAAGAGAGACATGCACGAATATGATGAGAAATCTGCTGATTGTTGGAATCATGAAATACTCGCAGATGTGCACAAACAATTTATTATTATCTGAATCAAACAGATATTCTCGCACTATTATCATTTATCTCTATTATAACACCTCCTGTTGATAATCAATTAACGGTTTCAATCATTAAAAATATATTAACCTCATTATCTCTTGCATTTTCAATAATACTTTCTAAAATTACTCTTTGATTAACTTCATTAATTACTGCAAATTCATAATAATTTTGTGTTATTAATAGTGAAAAGTATTACCAATATTTTATGTGAATAAAAAAATATTAATATCACTTTTCATAGAAAACTAAATTTACCTCAAAAATAGGATCCATTTTTTCCTAGCAATTTCACCTGGCAAAGTTTACCCAACTGAACATCTAACGTTTAAAGACGATATTTCACAAAGTATAAAAGACTTACAGGATCATGGGTAAGAAAACCGCTGAAGATAATCCCAAGGATGGTGTGTCAGTACCAGCCATTAAACTTGACGATATTTCCAGTGATCCGTTATGTACTATATATCCGGTACGATATGTAAAAACATTTGAATTACCATTTAAATTTAAATTTAAGATCAATTCAAACCACAAAACTCACAGCTACTTATAAAAGATAAACTACGATGATGTTAAAAGACTTGCTCAATGGTAGGTGTATAGAAACTAGTCGAGCTGTTAAGTACTCAACCGCGTGAATCCACTCGTGGTCTTGGATTACTGGAGAAGCAAAAGAGCTTTAGACTCAATACCACAAACGTCTCAGTAAATTACAGAAGCCTCCAAAACACTAGTTCTTCGTGTGGTGTACCACACTTCCCGTATAATATCCGGTAATGTAATGGTGCTGATTCCCATTCGAATATCTTCTGTCGTAAGCGTCGTGACCAGATCGTTCAAGAGACTAGACTAGTGTTTAGCTGGACTCTCTGAGAGCGTGATTGCAACTTACAGTGAAGCAAAACGATGAGAAGAAGAAGGAGGAGAAAAGACAGCATTCAAGTGGAACGAAGTAGGTTCACGGTCACGTTTCCGGTTGCACGACCAGTCCGTGACCTCGAGAGTTGTGGAAGAAAAACGTGCAAAACCTCGTGCTTACTTCTATCGATTTCGTTTGATTGTTTTGGCTTAAAAAAGACATTCGTCAGCACATTCCAATCTACGTTAAAAATTGATCAAGTCCTATGAAAATATTGCATTTGATAAATAATTTATTTAACCATTCGAAAATATCAAATAAGCTCAACGTCTTTTAAGCAAAAGGAAATAAATGGTTTTAAAACTATTGGCTTAATTAAATTTTTCTCATCTAATTTCCTCCTTTATTTTATCCTTTCGCTGGGTTTTTTTGTTATTTTTCTGAAAAGAAGGCTGTTTGAGCATCAAATTAGAGTTTGATGTTTCCCAATAGTTGGTGAGTCTTTTTTCGAGCTGGATAAAATGCGGGCAGATGAGAATTGTCTGTAAAAGGATCTAAATAAAATAAGGAAAAGTATAAACTGTATATTGTAGGAAAGATATCTTAGATCAAAGTTGAGTTATCAAAGAAAAATGAGATTATATATATATTTATTTATAAAGAAACCATGATGCAATTTGTGGCTGTATTCAAGCTCTTAAAATCTTATCAGTGGTTTGCGGATACTTGAGAAACCTTTACCCTCCCCTTGTTGGAATTTATAATTAAATCCAACCTATCCTTGGACTCCAATTACCACCGTCTTCACGATAACTAATTAATTGATTTAAACCTAGATAGCTTGTTACTATTTTTATGCAAAAATGTTAACTTATCAAACTTTATCATTTAATAAAACTAATGGAACAATTATTATTATATACACACTGATAAAAATTCATAGAAAGGTAGATTAAAACTGTCGACAATATTATCAGACTAAAATTGAAATAAATTGTTATTTATTACTGAGCACTAAAATAAATAGCAATGACTATAAATTCGCTCTTATGAAGTTTTGTTGAGAGGTAAATTATAAAATGTGAATATTATTGATTTGTACTTTAAAAAATATTCGAGAACAAATTTGACCAATTTTGAATAATTAATTATTTCACTGCAAATCCAAGCTGTAGACACTTTTAACACATTAATTCTCTTCAATGTTAAATGCCGTAAACAAATTATAGATTTTTCACACACTATAAAACGTGTAAAAAGTGACTACAAATAATGCATAGTTTGTTAATGGACATTTTACATTGAATACACATTACGCATGTTATTTTAACACGTTTGTGAAATCTTTGGATTTGCAATGTTATCAACTTTCAATTTATTAACGAATGTATTTTAAAAATTGTTTATTATAAAACAAATAATAATAATGAAATGGAATTCTTGTTCAAGAGAATCAAATAAAACTTTTGCATCAATTTGATTGTTATTAAATAAAAAAAAATAATGTAGTTGAAAAGTTGAAGTCTTCAATTTGAATGCAATCTTCTGGCAATATCAACGCCTCCAAAGGTCTCTATCATTCAACGTTCTACGTATGTATATAGACGGCTACATCTCAAATCGAACATCTTTCTATTGAACAACGGCGAAATTGCATTATTTAGGAGTAATCTATACATGGAGAGAGAATTTCCTATTCGTGTACACATATAGTCTGTCTCGATTAGAACATTACTATAAATATACTTTAATTACATAAAAATTCTATAAACTTTCTGATAATTCTTTGTTCGGATAATATGCAAATCCTCTCCCATTAAAATGATAATAGAAAAAAAATATTATTGGTAAAAATGTAAAGGAAAATTTTTTATCGCATAATATAGTGAATTATAGTATAGAATAATTTATGAACGGATTTGTATCTCGACAGAGGCTCAATTTCTTGAAGAATGTACACGGCTATATGGCGGAAGAGCCGCTAATGAGCTTCTTGAAAAATAAATTCAAAAAATCTCGTTTTATCTGTAAAAGTGGAGATACAAAATAGGTGAAAGGCAAAACTCAAGATATACAGTTTGAATATAACAAAGTCGATAGAAATAATATATAAAATAAATTCGTTATCAAACACGTTGGTTTGTAAAAGGCAAACAATATCTTTCTATCCGGAAAATTTGCATTCTGAATTGAGCTTGCGATATCTACAACCGAAAATTGCACAAGTTGGTCCTTGGAGACATTACCGTACTCTATACGGATGTAGTCGAATTTTCTCAGCCATTACCAATAAATTCTCTGACTCGTTATTTTCGCAAGCTATAGTACCAAGTAGTACTTTTACAGCAGCGCACATTTTAAGATCTATAGCAAGACACCGGAACCATCAGAACTTAAATCCTCAGCGATATCTTTTATACCAATTTGCATGTAAACTACTTGCAAAGTCATGCTCACACACTTGGGCCAACTTGATAGTCTTCAATCCAAATAAACGTTTATGACTAAAGTTGTGAAATTGCAAACATCCAGGAAATGTTGGTCATTATACTGAAGTCGCGGAAAAAACCAACAGAAAAGTATCGTTCATGACATTGCTATTGTTTCTTTCCCTACTTTATTATCACAATTTTTATATTTTATTTAACCTCATTTTCATTTCATGAATTTAGTGGAGAACTAATTTCTTTAACATTGTATTTGAGTTTTTAATAAAATATTATGAGTATCTTTTTTTATTTTGCAAAACATTGTTTCAATTATCTGAGTCTTGATTTTTCATAAATTATAATTAAAATTTTTTTTTCATCAAACTTCGAATGGTATTATTTTAATAGAAATAAGAAAACGTAGCTGAAATTTTCTCTAAGATAAAAATAGATAATATAAAGAGGATGAAGTTTATGTTCATTATTTTATTTTGAAATCTGTTGGAGAATTGTACCATTTTTATATATTATAATATACTTTGTAAGCTGTCGTAACTTTCTCTTTTATACAAAGAACGAAAACTGTAGAACGTTTTCGAATATAAACTTTTTTTTTTAAAAAAAAAAAAATAAAAAAGGTAGAGAATTTGTTAAAGCTTTGAGATGCGCTCTAAAAATTTATTTCTTACAAAACAACTTTGTATTTTACTTATTTATGATTTTCTCAATACTTGAAAAAATTCTGTCATGCATATATTTACACACAGTAAAACAGAATGATATAATATCGGAGAAATGAAAAATATTCTGTAGTCTAAAGACTAGAGAGTACAGAATTCATTAAAGAGAAAACAGAATCATAACCATCAAAAAGGATTTTTGTCATAAATATGATAAAAATGAACGATCGGTTTTTACCGCTTCTTGAATTTGCTTTGCTTCTTTGATAAATTCAATATTATTTATTACACATCGAAAATTCTTATTATTATCATGGAATAATCATTAATAAACTTTATTAAAAAATATTCTACAATTTTTTAATCGAAAGTTCTGATGAATTTTCATAACCAACAAATAATATTTGATCTCATTGCATCTAGTAATTGAAGCGGAGAATACACGTTTCAGAGAGGTTCGAACTCGACAATAGCATAACTCAAAGATGAATTTTAGCTAAAGGGTACACCGGATCCTTGAAGTATCTAAGTGAATGGCCTTGTTTCCTTTATATAAACTAAGATGTACCCAAGCTCAAGATTGCTCTAGGCAACAGAATACACTAAAGATGTAGTGCTAATAAACGCATAGTTTCATCTTGCTTTGCAATGCGATCATACAAAGCAGAATAGAGAATTTAATTACATAAAATAACATAAAGTGATATAATTTCTCTATTGCTCTTTTCTCAGTCAAATCAATAGTCTGTTTAATACAATATCTATTTTTGTGATCAAATGTTATCTCTTAAATTCCTAGTATCATTTATCTAATCGAATGGTTAATCTTAGTGTTAGTATTAATTGAATTGTGCAGAATTAACTTTCCGTATCAATAAAAATCTTGAAGAGATTTTTTTTTCTCTCATTGAGGTACTCCTCAAAAGAGTTTCTTTTTTGAAGGAAGATTTTTGAAACTCTGAAGCAAAATCTCAGTATACCGAGATTGAGAGAAAAAAATAAATGAAAAATAGGTAACCAAAGAACTGGAATTGAACACCTATCAACTCCTTCTCTCTTCACCAATAGAGTTTCAAAGTTAGGACTATAGACAAGGTACTGCAGTGGACTTGGAGTCGTTGGTATGCAGCCCAATGCTTGCCCCAGGTACGCGTTTCCTTTTTAGTTCCGGCAGCGAGTACGCCGTCTCTAGAGTTGATTGGTAAAGAGACGTGAAGAGTAAGAGGAAGTGCTACTGCATTGTAAGCGATAAATCTGAGAACTGCCTCTATTAGTGGCAGGAGTTCCTGCAGAACCTCCAACTCCTTCGACAACGTCTCTTTGGTATCATGTTCTCTACTAATCCACCTTACTGCAGATCAAACAATTTTCCAAATTTTTAATCGATTTGTAAAAATATGATGACAAGTTAATTTAAATCAATTTTTTGCGGTATTCTAATCGATTATCCAATCTGAGAAATTCGTAGAAGTGCAAAATGGTTATTATCTCTATTTTTATAGATACATAGCTCAGTGAACTTCTGATTTATCGTCTTCTCTTGATTACTTCTCAAATCCATTGACTAGTTGTTTTCACTTTATTTGAAAAATAGCTCTATTCTATTTAATATTCAGTTTATTTATTTTCTTTCCGTGATAAGACCTCTTTAAATTGAATATCACTTTATTTCATATTGTTATGATTGATTGAAAAGATTAATAATTTTAATCAAATGACTCAACTTGTATAATTAAACTAAAAATTTTTCTAGTATTCATTAAAATAAATATTTTTCATTCAACATACAATAAGCTATTTGATTTGATTGCAAGAAAATTTTATATACCTTGTCATTTTTATTCTGATGAGTTTTCAAAAAAATAAATATCTCATAAATTTATCGATTGGAAAAATGAATTCTTCTCTCGATATATAATAATGAGATGAAAAGTATGAGAGAGTAGTCTAACATATCCAATTTCCCTTTTATTTCTTCAGATACGTCATTTTATTATTTTATTTGCCTTTCTTTTTTTTACATTTATACATAAGCACGTATACATTTTGCCTCCTTCAATCCAATACCATGTGAATTTCATTGAAGCACGAAAACGTGACGTCGTTGACTATTGGAGAATTTGAGCCACAATCAACGAGGGATTTCTTGAGAAATTTAAAAATTTAACTTGACTTAGTATAAATTTTCACAGTGGAATATGCGGATTTCATGTTTTATATTTTTTTCATATGTTCTTCTTGTACACTGCACTTTAACTGCAATCTACGTATCTCATTTTATTTGCTGTCAAGGTTGAGGCCTGAGGAGAGTAAAACGTGGCTTGAATTTACGACACATGCTATCAAGGGAATTCTTCAATCAATCCATCATCGAATTTCCAACATCTTGAGGACACTTGTAATATTATCGACTTGTCGATATTCTGTCTTGTCCGTTCTTAAATAGAGTTATCAAAATAAATCAATTTATTGTTGAAATAAAATAAGCGATATAAATTATTATACAAAATAAAAAGTCTGAAAGTCGCTTCAAGCTGAAATTTTATTCAAGTACATCATTGACATTTTATTCTTTGAGTTTAAGGAGATATTTTTATTCCTTGTTTTTTTTCCTGTTCTTTTCTTGCTTGCCTTGGCTGCGAAACAAACTGCTCAATTTGCGGTCCGGCAGGTGAAGTAATGATGGCGGTGCTCAATTTCGATCGGTATAAATTTTTAGAGGAACTATTTTTTATTTAACTTAGATTAAATATCTTCAATATTAACCAATTCTTTTCATAACAACTTTTATCGTACCACATTCTGTGCTTTTAATTCATAGATTACACATGTAATTAAATAATCAATAATATTCCGAATCATGTAATACCTGTCAAGTATTATTTTTTATAAGAAATAAAGTCAAATAAATTATTACATAGTATTGCGAAAGAAAAAAATTATCTGCTTATAATTCAAATAATTATTGAGTTAGTAAATTAAAATGAAATCTCAGGAGAGACCTTATAACATTGAGTTAAGAACTAAATTTCAATGCCCTCTAAGCTATCGATCGACTAAGAGAAAAGTCAAAAAAGTAAAAAAAATAAAAAAAAGGTAAGATCCTTATTGAAAAGTCCGGAGAAGATGCGTACTCCTATTGGAAGTATGTAGAGAATTCAGTATAAAGTCAGAGAATTTCAAGAGAAATCCAACAATAGTCGATAAGAGGTCAGTCTTGTAGACACGGACAGGCCATGGAATGTCTTCAAGGAGGAAATCCTGAGACTCACTTTTTGATAGCGAACATCTTGCAACTAGAGATTGATGGGCATTTTTTCATGTCCCAATGGCTTCAATGTTTTGCTCATTTCTATTTTTATATACATGTGTATATTTTTATGTATGCATTCACTGATACTGATAAAAAATTGGAATGTAATCTTAGTAGTGGTATTTTATACGGGTTACGAAAAATAAATCCTTTTCTATATTTCATAAAATTTTTCTAATTCTTTCAAGAATTTTTTTCCGGATATTATAAATAATAAATATATTCCCTTATTGTATATTCAAAGCATCTCAAACAATGAGACACTAAAAAAAATCAAAATGACTTTTTATCTCTAGTGTTCTCCAAATCTTAATTAATTGCTAATTGAAATTTTTTTTTGTTTAATATGAAAAATTTCTACCATTTGGAAATTTATTCTGTAGAAAAAGCTTCGGGTACAGTTGGTACTGAGTACTTAACCACCAAGCGCTTATTGAGTTTAATTTCAAGCAATCGTATTTCTCAACCGGGTCTAAGTGTAACATTCGAAGCAAAGGACAAGGCAACTTTGCTCGTTTATTTCGATTTAGGTGGTCGCAGGTTCCATCTACAGCCGTGACTATTTCATTTTAACAACAGTTGTAATTCTATAACAATAGTGTTGGTATATATAATAACGATCATTTCATTTTGTCAACAAATAAAATGGAAACGATCATTGATTGCAATGTGAGACGTGTTCAATTCATTATTACCAAAAGCTATAAAATATTTGATTGAAAATCAGCGTGACAAATGCAATATGTTCTATAACTAATTTGTATTATGAAGACAAATAGACTATGAGAGATTGAATGATTACGTGACAAAACAGCTTGTAGACGATAGGAAAAGAGAAAATAAAAAAATCTAAAACCTTAACTACTTAGTCAGGTAATCTTCTGTAGGAACGTTTTCATCATTAATTAAGTTCTAAGTTGGATTGGTAAAGTTTTTTCTCACCTCGTCTTTTAGCCCAATCGCTATACTATTTGACGCCAATTTTAACAAACGAAAAAAGAAAAAAAAAAAAAACTCTTTCCAAATTGTGATAATAAGATTTCTTGTAAAGAAAATAAAGCAAACCACTTTTATTGCATTTTATCAAAATCGATGTTGATATTCAATGTATTTATATTTTTAATATCATAGATTTGAAGCATATTGAATTTTTTATATCGACATAAAAATTTTATATTTAATTAAAAATTGAAATTATTAGAAATTCTAAACATGAGTGACAAGTTTATAGAAAATCTATGAAAGTTACTCAAACTTTTATGAGGAATAAAATAACATGAAGTACTCATTTTTTTTTTACGTCAATAAATACACACATTTTGTAAATCAAAGCAACTGAAAAATACCAAAAATATTTACTGAGATAAAGTTAAAACGTCATTGATGTAAGAGAATTAAGCTTGGCTAAATTGGCGATTTAACTTCGTAAAGATCTGCTTACCAGCTCATATACTTTTAAAAGCAACGGAAATTACACCAGTCTAATGAATAAAACTCCATTTTTTTATATTTTTTAATTTAGCTATGTATTAAGGATTCACGTTTTTAATGAATAAAGAGTGAGTAAACATAAAAAACTTATTAAAGTTTTTTTTATAAATATAATATTTGTAACAGAACTAAGATGAAAAAATAAATTTTTATAATTAATTTAAAGATCATTTTTTAATCAATGAAAATAACAATCACTTATGAATTTGAATTTTTTTTTTTCGAAATTTTACTTGATTTTGAAAAATTCTCTTTATAACTCCCATTCATTTTCATTTTTCAAAAAGAATTCTTAACTCTTTATAATCTATACTTGTATGTTCTTGACGACACTCTACGATCAACAATTTATTGGTTCTGTGTCTCATCGTCCTGCTCTTATACTATTTCTGTCTTTCCGACGACTCTTACTCTAACATACTCGTAACCAAGAGTCCATAAATTGCAACTATGCGCCGGAAGAAACGTTAAAGGATGGTAGGTGGAAGTGCAAAAGGACGAAGAGGGCATCACAAAATACCAGGTGAATAGAGATTCCGTGTCCTTGGTTTCTATTTTGCGCGATGATAATTATGCTGGTGGTAGTGGACGGAAAGCAGAGTAAAACGCATCGTCGCACGTAAATACATAACTCTAAAGACACATCTATTCCGCTATTTATACATACTATTCTATTAATTTTAGCTTTCTACTGTTTTTCCTTGTTTCATTATTTATTCAAATATTTATCAAATTGTTTGTATACACAATTAGCATATTATTTAGTGTAAAAATATAATAATTTGATGAATTTTTTTCATAGAATAATAGTTCAGTACTGGTATAATTTTGATTGATAAACTGTAATATCGATAAGCTCACATGGTACTCAATTGTAAGTTAGCATAATGAACAACGATGTTTGAGATTAGATATCTCGAAAACTAGGTCAAAATTCCAAAAAGTAAAGTGACCCAAATTTGCTTTTTACTTTGAAGAACAAATCAGTTCCTATGAAATATATTTAAATTTGGAGCGCTTGAAAAAATATAAAATGAAATGTACAGCTTTAGAACAGGAAAAGTTCATTTTTTTTTTGAAAAAATTCTATGACATAGATATTCTTTTTGCCTGCGAATGTTTTTAAAATTAGGATATTTTTTTACTTAGAAAATGTCCTGTTTTAAATATCGACCTTAATTGTATTAGGGCTTGGTTATAATTATTTTTAGAAATAAAATTTTTTATTATTTAAAAAGGTTTCAAATAGATTGAAAAAATATAGTGTGACAGCTTAAAACTTATAGTTTTTAAATATATTATTTTCAATTACTCTATTTAAGTTGGAGTTGAACTTTTTAATTTTATGACTTGATTAAACTTTGTCTGTAGTTTCTATAAAATTATGGAAAATTAAGTCCAGAAATAAAGATAATTTAAGTCAGAAAATAGAATAGAATATTCAAAAATGACGGCAATGATGTAATGCAGATGTAACGAATGATATAAATTAATACATGCTAGTCTTTTTTCTGTTCCAATATGTATTCCAATACTTCAAATTGGGTCGATAAAGTAGATATATTATCCTCAGATTCTCAGTAAGTTACATCTAGATGAAGGATCGTTTCATCATTCAAAAGAAAACTGAGCTCCATAGAAGCTATGTTGGTTTATGTTAAAGTGAATAATGTACGAGCTTCTTGAGAAAAATACGAAGCTTTCATCATATATTTTTTTCTTATTTTATCCATTTCTTCCAGACGCTGTTGGTTCAGTACAAAAGTTCGTTTTAGCACTTATCCACAAACCTCGCGCAAGCTAGAATATAGCTTTATATAACTCTATGACATGAGTGTGCTAGCAGTGGAAAATAAGCCTTTTTCTTCCTAATATTTTCTGTTTTTTTATTTCAAGTCGTAATGCACCTTGAAACTTGATTCTTATTGAATATATATAAGCTTCCTATCGAGCAAGCTGACATTTACTTCTGTTCAATCGATTATCTAACTGCACGTGAAACTAATTGAGCTGAGGAACAAAGGCAAATGGCACGCTTTTGTTAACCAAGTACTTGTAGACAAGGAAATCTCAGTTGATTCTAATTGTATTAATCTTTGAATAATCTATAAGACATTCAGAGTGTTCTCTATAGTTACTCTGGAGCATTAGAGCTTTTAGACAATTGGTTGAGATGGAAATGATTATGAAGTAACTCACACGAAAATTGATGAGATAAGATATCAGAAAGGAAAAGCAGGTAACAGCAAAAGAAAAGCCATGGTGAAGACTTTTGGATATAAAGCACAAAGCGTCGGAATGCAGGGGATTGAGACACCGGAAACGGAAACCATTAATGGCGGAATGGCGCAGTGAGTGCCGTCAAGAATGGATAGGATGGAAAAGGTGAGAATGATAAAGAGGAGAAAGAGGGAGGACATTGTAGAGAGTGAGAGGATAAAAGTTGAGAGATTGGCGCACAATACCATTGTGAATTCGTAACCACGCGTTCGCTTTCTGGCACCAACACTGAAAATCTCTTTCTATGGTTTTTCATTTGTCTATGTACGTATATACACATGCAAACTACTACTTTGTCCTTCATTATTCCACTATTTTTCCCACCTACTCTAGAATGTCATGAGTATAGGCCGTTATGTGAAGCTTTGCTTCTATTATATACTATTTTTAATCCTCTATGAAGTGAATCTCTTGAACTGCATATAAAACTTTTGCTTCAATGTAAATACAACTACATACATATTTTTTCAAAAGAGTAATTAACATTATTAAAAAATGTCACACTAATGAATTAATGAAAAATGGGCAGATTTTCATTTGATTTTGAGACGTCTCAAAAATTAAGTGGACCATGTTCAGGATTCCAAATGATGGTCGGATTTATATTGCTATCCTGATGAATTTTCGATGCAGCAAAGTTTAGCCATGAGTTGCAATAATAAATAAACTAATTTTTCAATTTTAATTAAATTTCACTTTGATTAAATAATCTAGTTTTTCATCTATTTTATCTTTTTTTAAATTTCATTTCATTTTTCCAACAATGATCACTTTTCTGTTCGAAATTTATAAGGTTCATTATTCATTATTCAAATCAATTACATACAATATACTTTTTAATCAAAACCTTTTTTGCAAATCTTTTACAAAAATTTTTTTATCTTTCAAGTAAAAAAAAATTTCAATTAAATGGTTTTTTTTTTTTCTTTTTTTTTTAAGAGTTCATCAATTTTAACTATAAGCCACGTAGACTTTGACAGAATGAGAGCCGAGTCCTATTTGAGCTGAACAAATCGGCGACATCCATCGATCAAATGTCGTATACTAGGCTGAGAGTACAAGTGATATAGATACAGCAGAATCTCTATCAGTAAATACACCCTTACCCTTATTCGATGAGAGCCAGATATAGAGGCAAAGAGGATACCTATGGGGATATGTGATAAAATCTCTTATACAATGGTTGTTTGCTCTAGCAATTATTCACCGTACGCACATGTAACGCACATGAATTTTTTTTATCATTTTTATTATTGTCTCATGATTTGTATCCAGAGAAATTCCAGACAATTCACAATAAAGATCAGATGTTATTTATATTTTATATCCTTATTCCTAACCAAATGTATTTCTTTCATCTTCATGTCACGTATTTCACGTCAAATTTTAGTAATACCAAGAAATATATAACATGTTGAAGAGCAAAGAAAACGGCATTGATGAATTGCCTAGCAAAAAAATATCCTAACAGAATAAAAGATATAGAATATTATTGTCATTGTGAAGTATATTTGAAGACAATGAAATTTGTTTGCAAATTAAAATTTTTCTTTTATTATTAAAAATTGAATGACTATTAAGGAATTGAAACTTCTAGGATGATGAAAAATTGAAAAGTTAAATATCACATGGTATGATAAATCAATAGAATGAGTAGACGACCTTCTGAGGCCATCGACCATTCCCTGGCGTTTGTGGCAAGTCCACATTATGGTTAGTGTGGTTTCACTTGACACACGTTAACAAGTGCAGTAGTGTGAAGCAAACCGGTCTTTAGATGTTCATAAAAGAGCATAACATCGTTTCTATCATCAATGACCATATTTTTCATTTAAATGTTTTTTTATACCTTTCTAAATAATTCCAATGAAATATCTTTCTGATTTTGAATAAATAGATGATTAGATATTGTTGTAAAATTATTTGTCCACGATAAATATTTGTGCTTATTGTGGTAATTAGTAATTATACAGTTAAGTTATATGAGATGTCTGAATGTAATATAGAATGACAACAGCATACTGTATATCTAAGTGTAAAGTAAACTGAAGTCGAATACAGAGAGCGAATAATTAAGCCATCTGGACCTCCTCTACATCCGTTCTATATTGTGAGCTTTTCATAAGTAAACACGGAAAACATATTATCAATACTTCCGCTCAACCAATGATATCTTTGGTATGAATTCAAAAATACTGGTATTATGGATGATTTAATTCATTGATAAACGATGCATACTATTATTCTACCCATAAACATTATTTTCCTTAATGAGAAAAAGAGGGTTAATGTTTTACAGATAAAATCAAAAAAAGTTAACTGAGCATGAAGAAACGGAATATGATTAATTTTTCTTCAAGTTTTTCCGCAAAATTTAAAAAGTTTTCCGGTTGGAACAGCTGCGATCTTGAGGAGGATCTATTTTAATTGGGTTTGTCACTACACTCATTTGTGTTAGTACAATAATCAAAATACTCAAGCATTAGTTGGTTCATAATCCAAAAAATTAACGTGAGTTCGGACTATACTATTCCTCCGTACAGGAAACAAAATAGAGAATTTATTTAATCTTGAAAAATCCAAAAAAAGTTTACTACATACTTTGTAAATAATTAGAGCATGAATTTTAACTTTCTGTTAAAAGTGTGCTTTTAAAAAGATAAGTAATAGCTTATAAGTTTCCTTCATTTATTATTACCTCCACATTTCAAAATAATACCTATTACAAAATTATTACTAACGAGCTAGGCATAAGTACTGGCTTATTATGTATTCACTTAAGTAGTAGTATAGAATTCTATATACGTTGTTTACACTACGCTTGTATAGCTATTATGTCTACCATGTAAAGTTTTTATTTTCACAAAAATATTTTGATTAATTAATAATAAAGTAAAGTGATTTTCAATGGTAATTTGCAAAGAATAATGAATAATAGGAGATTTTTTAATAATTAATTGACGACTGAATCGAGAGTCAATTAAATTGCAGTGTTATCGATGAGATCGATCGAGTTTCTAAGAAAGCCATAGATTGTTCGTTCGAGAAACCGTTTTCCGCCAATAGTAGAGGTGTACCTACGACCGGAATTCCAAAACTAACTGCAGGGCAATGTATCCCCTGTTCTTGAAATTGATCACGGTCGAGACCATGGTGAATTACAGCTACTATCAGTCTAAAAGATTACCAGCAATATCATTTACGAATAAAAATGTTGGAAAATTGATAACAATTAAATAATTGCTGTGAAAGAGACAAATTGAATAATAAAGTTTTTTAGAGAGAAAAATAAATAAAATAAATGATTATAGTTTTCTACTATTCAATTTAAAAATTTTATCCTTGGAAATCAAAAAAAAAAAAAAACACTATCCAACTAATATTTTGTTGATGAAAAGAGAAAATTTTTTCAGAGTACTCAATACTCATGAATAGAGTAGTATGTACTTGACTGTTATGGAGTATTGCGTGAACCACAACTTATTTTGTAGTATATCGCGACAATTACAAGTTGAACAGCTAAACTAATTGATCACCAAACTCTCTTATGGTCAATATTGTCCACGAGAACCTTAACATACATAAAACCTCCTTAAAAATAAAAAGCAAAGACGTCCAATACTTATTTATAAATTGTTTAAATAGTTTATAGATAAAAAGTAAAAAATGAATTAACCTACTTTGAGAAAAAAAATATCCACAGCATAGAAATATAACAATGTAATTAAGCTGCAACAATAATAGTCTGTTCATTACTTAAAACTTCTTCAAATATCCGCTTTAGATAAACAAACATGTACCGACTCACCTACATTGATAGTGAAATAAATACAGGTACATTGAAAGAAAATATTTAATAACAAAAATGAAAGGTTTCGATTAAATATGTTTGACTGTAAATAAATGCAGCTCTAAATAATTTAGTTCATGAGTTTATCTTATCAGACATCGTTATCTTTTATTTGTCAGTAACTTCTTATCACTTAAAAATCATTAATTCACTCAACAGTCGTTCCACAATCAAAAATTATCAACACATTCGTGATAAAAATTCAAAACAATTCTCCAACAGATGCGAATTTTCATGTCAATGTATGTAAAGCATAATATGAGAAATGATATATAATTTTGCAATAAGTGTTGGGGTAATTTCAAGACTTTCTAGTGTAATCATTCATCAATTTATGGAGTTTAACACGGTAAAATAGATAGTCATTCAATGAGCAATTACAAGACTACAATAATACAGAGATACTTGGGAAGACTGAAGTATTAAAATTGAAGTGAAACGGTATTATCAAGAAAAATTGAAACTTTTCCAAATAGATGCTCGTAAATTTCATTTTGATCGTCCACAAATTTACGGTAACTTGTTTTTACCGTTAAATTAATGTTTCTACTAACCATCATCTATCTATGCATCATAAAATCGAATAAATTTTTCACAGTATTCTTAAAATTATTAGTTCAATATTGAAATGTAATAGTGAAAAAGTATTCGCGTATTTGTGATTTTTATTTTGCTTGCAAATATATTCAATCGGACACCATTATTTGTGGCCTACTCAAGCGACGATTTCTAAACGAATGTTGACACACGTCTCATTGGTTCCCATGTCTACAAAAGTTTAACGGTTTGGAATTGGATTCGGTGCTCTCGAAGAAGTTAGACGAAAGTAAGAGAGAAGAGGGACTCCAAAAAGAAGTGTCGTCTGGATGAAGATAGAAAATTGGAATTCATATCTAGAGGAACAAAAAAACAAAAAGGAATTTCTGATCTCAGGTATCATCGTTAAGAATAGAACTATTTTTCTTCAGACCTAAACACATCACAATTTACTTATGCTAGAAAAAAAATACATCTACAGTGTTTCCTGCAATTTTAAAAGTTTTTAACTTTAAAAAAAAGCCCTCTGGTGCTTAAAAATATCCTTACCAAGTGCAAAATAATTAAATGATTATTTTTAATAATGTCTAACAGTTTATAATGATATAATATGAATGTAATTCAGTAGCGTAATAAAAATTGTCGGATAATTCAACGCAATTAAGAATGATCAAAACATTTGCACGATAAGTTTAAATATAATTTATAAATAGTAGTACGTGATTCGCAGTAATTTTGATATAATGATTATTCATACAAAGTACTACTTAAAATTTAATTAGAGCTTAATTATATAGCAATATAATCACGGATGCATAGAGCGGTAACATCTTGTAGCAGACGAGGTCGAAGCCAACTGATAATAAGGATATTTGCTGCAGGAAGTGGACAATGACCATCAAGATTCAACGAGCTACGTGCTCGAGAGGAAAATGTCGAGTACTTGTTCCTTAATAAGATACTCTAGAAAATATAGGAAATGTAAAAAAATTTAATTATCTGTTCTTGAAGTAAAAAAAAAAAAATCAATAAAAAAAGTTTTTTATGTAATTGAGAAGCGTGAAAGTTGACGAAGTAACTGCTTTAAAGTTTATTCAACCTTTTAAATACTTAGCACTAATAGTTGAGAGTCTTATTAGTTAACATCATCATCTTATACCCGCTTTTACTGTTGCCTTAGACACGTGAATATAATTACATAAAGTTTTTTTTCATTTTCTTGCCGTGTCATTCAATATTAACTAATGGTTTTTTTATGTAGTCATCTTTTTCACTTTCATTGGGCTTTAAAAAATTTTTTTTGACACATAAATGTGATTGTTATTGTTTTTATAGTGTTAATATAACGCAAATGGATTCGCACGTGCGATTTTCTGTTATAGTTTGTGTGGTGTTCGTGTTGTAGAGAATTGGGACACACGATATATAACGGCTTGTATGTACGTGTCTTTCAATTGCAGGTAAACAACAAGTGTGAAAGATAATAATAAAAGTACATCCAAATAAATAATTCAAATGATGTAGATTTTTAAATGCATTCCTCCCTCCAAATCGTTATTTGATGATTATCTTCACTAAAGCAATGATATATTTTTGTATAAAATATGGAAAAAGTTATCACTTATTCAAAAATTCATCTATCATTTGTTTTCTGTTTTTTTTTTTAATATACTTTGAAGTGTTCAACGATATAATATTGAAACATTTTCAAGTGCATTACACATTCTTAGTGGTTTTTTTAAATGCATTAGAAGTGTGTAATAATTATTTAGCACTAGAAATAAATTGGATTGATTTTTATATACAAAACTTCAATTGTCTGAATAAAAAATTAAATAACAAAATTAAAACAAGTATACTAACAAGTAAAAAAAATAAGATTAAATACAGATGGTTCATCTAAAAACAGATTTCAAAAGCAGGATGAGTTTGATGACTTACTAACACCATTTTCCAAACTCCTAATCGATATTAATGTCCTACTATACAACAAGCTCAACAAGAGAGATTAAATACTTTTTACAAAAAAAAAGTAACTCAACATGTCTTGATTTTCATTCGAGAAACATTCGAAAGTTTCCTATCATTAGATGTATAAAACTATGCTTCAAACTACTGTTATTAATGCTTGATAATTAAATTAACCAAGCATAGAAAAATTAATATTTAATAAAAACAATTTAAAAGTTTTTTTTATTATAGTATATGTATTATTGAAAATTCATAACTTTCATACATTATGATTAATATTCATATCGGTCACGTCCCTGATGATTCAATGCAATAAAAAAATAATAATAATTCAGTCTGAAGTTTGTCAATTGTCACAAAGTAAAAGTCATAAAATATCGTGAGAATTATAATATTATGACTAAATAATACTTAAATCGACCGCTCTCAATAAAACGAAATAATAAACTTAAATTGAACTATATAGATAAAAAGTTATTATCATGATGATGATAATAATAACAACAAGAAATGAAGCAAATGATGATTTCATGTTCCCCAATTTTTCATAGTGTATCTTACAATCTACAAAAAAAAAAATCTTTTTAGAATTAAAACAAAAAACACAGCTACATGAAATATTGATAAATGGTGGTATTTAAATTTCTCTTTTATCTCATCAACCTTCTCTTCTTTTGTGCCAATTCAAAAACAATAAGCATCGAAATTCATGAATATACCAGCATATATTTCAATACATCATCTGTTCATTGTTATTATGCACATGGATAATTCTAGAAAGCAGGTGAATAAGATATTCAATAACATGAGATAAAAAATATCTGTTGATTATATATGATCTTAAAATTTTTAATGAATCACATTCTTCAGACAAAGTAGTAGGACATGGGCCACAATACATTTATACTTTATAAAAGAATGTATCAAGTGTGATTAATTAACTAATGTTATACATTAATTGCTTCATTCATTTGTAAAATGTCATTACACAATGATAAACTATAAATACCTTATAATTATCGAAACAGTAATGATGAAAACTGGAAAACATAATATATACTTAATGATATAATTTATTCTCTGATGTTATTTAATATGAGCATGTTATTAATTTTGTCGCTCACGCGAATCAAGACTATCAAAAGTTATTGCAATAAATATTAAATATATATAGTATGTAAGTGTATTTATTTTTAGAGCATGTTTAACACGAGTGTGATTGATAATGGAATAAAAAGAGTGATGCCCTGACATTAACAATATTTACAATAGAAAAAGCATTGTTTATATCGGAGTACACGGTATGTAATGCATTGAACGAGTGATAGAAAGAACGAAGAGCAGAGAGAATGAGAAGGAGTGGCATAAAAGGCAAGGGAAGAAGTCAAGGGACACGAAACGAAGCCGCTCAAGGCAACCGGTTTAACCACATGTTTGTCTCGGGAGCCTCTGTGCAACGGGATGAGGTTCTCTCTTTCTAGTGTGGTGATCTCCGTTAAACAGCATTTGCCACTGCTATGTGAACGCAATATACTGACTTAAAAGGTCCTGTGTGCCCTATCAATACCAACCAAACTAAACATTGAATAAATGTCTCTGCAATTTCATTATATGTTTTTAGTTTATTTCCCGATATTATATAATTTCTATTTAAGTTTAAATCAAACATTAAAAGGAAAAAGAAATTCCTACTATTGAATCTATTGAATTCGGAGCCAATAATTGAATAACTGCACTCGTTGAATTGATTTCTGATGTGGCTTCGAAAAATCTATTAAAGGTTGCTCTTTTCACAAATAATGCGAGCATAGAAGCAATTGACTCATAAGAGCTGAATTTTTACAGCAATTCGTTGGGCCATTGAACTAACGGAGAGGGCACAAATATGCATTACGTGTCGACGTGCAACGGTATGTTGCGCGATGGTCATTTAAAATTTAAATTTGCGCTCACCAGACCATAAATATGTTGGCAAGCATTGAGCTACAGAGGTGTCCTGATATTGCATTTCATACAGATTCGGATGAAAAAGAAATTCATGTCTATTAGGATCAGTCAAAGTGAGCTAGACACATGTATTGATGTTCCAGACCCCCACTGAAGTGAGTAAAAAAATAAACATACATGAACTCATCTGAAATGGAATGAAAAAACAAAGAAAATACGCGAAGAATGTCGTCTGATTGTTGTTCTTGTTCATGGAAATTCGTATAGATGCTAAAGGATCAGTCAGATGAATGTGAAGGAGCAAGAGGGGAAAGAGAATGCGAGATATGGGAGAGAATAATGGGGATAAGGTATTCACAAACGAGACAAGAAGAGACACTAGAATGCTAGACAGAGATGGAATGAGAGTAGATGGATGACGTGGGAGTTGAAGATTCCAGAAAATGAAAGGATAAGAAGAAATGAAAGGCAAACAAAGTCAAAATGCACTGAATAAATTTGACATAAAGAATTAGTTAACATCAAATCTCATGACGGCAATGGTTAAAGTTTGAAACGGACATCAAGTTTAATTTTCAAAAGTTCAAATTTACTTGGAGGAAAAAAAGCATATTCTACTTGTAATCTACAAATTAGCATAGAAAAGTTGGAATTACTTCTATTTAAAATTTAATTAAATCAGTCATAACACTATGATTATTATTATTAACATTACTTCCTAACCAAGAAAAATGGAAAATTATTTGTTCAATATGATAGTACAAACGAGTTACACTAATTTCAAATATTAACTCGAAACGTATTAAAAAAATCATTGAAAAATAAATTAAACAAAAAAGTTGACATTAATAATCATAATGAAAAATAAAATACTCATTGAAATGTGCAATAAGTTTTAATAAGTACATAAATAAACTTAGAAAGAAGTTTAATTACTATATAAAAGTTGATGGTTATCTGATAATAGTTTGAGGACACATTGTGACAACGATCTCGTAGGTGGTGACGCGATATATCATGAAGATAAATTTATCCCGAGATTAAAAGTATTGTTTGTTGTATGAAGATAGGTAAGAAAACAGAATAAATAGCAAAAATAAATATGTGTTATCACACTTAGAGTGTGAGGATCGAGTAATTCAATATATTAGCATTGTCAGTTATAACATACAATGTATATGACGACGACGACAATGATAATAATAATAATAATAATGATAGCAACATGAATCAGTTAGATGAACTTTTGCAGCTAATATTCCACGTGTGTTATGGTTCGAGGTCTTTACCTTCGATTCCCCCCTTGGTGAAGTTATAAAACAATCAACGTGTTAGCCAGGAAACGATCTGGTTTGCACCGTTGGCTTTTGTAATTGCTAAACGAGTAGTAGTAGAGGATAATATTATGTATAGTCTATTTACTTGCATGAGAGATCATTGTTAATGATAGTATTAATATTGATAGTGACAATATTGAATGAAATAAATTATAATGAAATAAATCAAGCGGAAATTTCAATATTAGCGAATTGATCGAAGCATGTGCATGAATTATACACTTAAAAAAATTTCATTAAAGTTTTATTTCATAATTATTTTATGATTTCAAGAATTAAAATGACATATTAAACAGGTGGATTTTACTAGGGAGGTAATGATTTTATGGAATCCTGATGGGTGGAGAAAGATTGAACAAAGCCCAAGGACACGCAATCTTTTACAAGCAGGTAACTCGCTAACACGTTTTTATAGCGTTACTCAAAATCACGTACGATGTCAAAACGAACATTTTAAACGATTCTATATGTCATAAATATTCTCTTTCGATAAAATATTTCTCATGAAAAAAATTAATTTTTAAAATATGAAATTATGTAATCAGTAAATTATAAAAGAAAAACATTTGAATAATTCTTGGTATGTCTACTGCTGGATTTAAAGAGAAAAAAATGTAAACACTAACCTTGTTGATAAATAACAGCTTCACTCCTTTGCATAGCTCTGAAGTTGCTTCTAAAAACAAAAAAGTCACTGTCACTGCCACTTGTAATAGTAGTTGGTATGTATATTATTTTGTCAGTTTCTTATAATTCTATATGTTATATTTATACTTGAATGACCGCAATCAGGATATAATTAATATTTTTATTATCTATAGTATTTCCTTTTTGATAATTAAACTTTTTATCAAAACAGATAAAATGAATAGTACGTAAAAATACTGCGTACACGCTAACACAACCTCCTTCTCTGAATAGCCGGTTTACACTGACCACTGCTGCTGTCAACGACACGCGGAGCAACCACCCCTACTGTGTCCCCCCTACCAAAGTGTTGGGGCCAAAGCCCAATCTGTACTGCGCGCCCTTTCTCACTGTCAAGACTCCCCACCACTTGACGATGATTCTCGATGGTATTCGAAAACGTACGAAGCCCTAGAAGCATGCGCGTTATATTTGACACTCATTACACTTTAGATTTCTTTCTCTTTCTCTTCACTCTATTCGCGCTTTCTTCTTTTTAATTTCAAATCGCGTTTCTCTTCCTCTCAGACTATCATACTCTACACTCCCTACGACGTTTCTTTTCTCTCTTTAAACCGTCGCCGTCTTGAGATGGAAATCGTTGAAATGAGATCTCGCGCTAAATGCTAATATCGCAGATCGCCCCGTTATTTATGCGCTTTCAAGCCAGTAAGATAATTGCAAACGAGCTCTTAGCTTCCCAAATTGTATTTTCTTATTTTTTATTTATTCAAATGTTCGTATACACGTAGTTTCATACGTTTTGTTTTCATCGTTCTATTCTACGTCTAACAAAGTTTAATAACTCAAATTATCTTATCCAAATATGTATATTACATTATTCAATAGACATATTCAAAATTTTTTAGTTAATTATTGTGAAATATGAATAAAAAAACTTCACACTTTCAAACATTAAATCTGCATGTAGTACATATCATTTTATTCTAATCTTGAATATCTTTTGCATAAATCTATTCATTTATCAAAGTTTAATTACTGAGCAAACTCACGAAAATTTCTATGCAGATTATGACAAATAATTCTATTTCTGGCTTTGGTTTTATTGCTTTAATATATGTATATATCATGTATACTTTAATATTTCAAGTATTAATAATTCTGCCGAATGATCTACTGTTTTAATTTATATGTATTTGGAGTAATATCAAGAGGTAATGAAATAAAAATAAAAGATAAAATATCCATTACTCCAAATGGATGAAAAAGTAATATAAACCCTTTTAAGTCAGTATATGTCAAAAGAAAATAAAAGAACTCTCAAATTAACGTCTTAGTCGTACCAGAATTTTTTATAACCGTATGATTGAACTGAGAATAATTTCATTTGTGTAATTTATTTTTTTTACTCAATTAATTTAATAAATATGAAACTGATACGTATCATAAATGAAGTTAGATTGAGAGCGAGTTGTAAGCTCCAAATAACTCACTCTATTTCAACTTCAAAGATGAAATTTTATGTGATAGTACATATAGATGATGTTATAGCATGTTCGTGTATGTCAACAGTTTGCTGGAAAGATGAGAAAGAAAAAAAAAATAAAGAAGGTGAAGTGAACAAGTTTGCAATAATAGATATTACTAGACAATATCCGTAGATGTACTCATATTTGTAAAAATTTTTTTATGTACTTTTCTTTTTCATCTTTCCTTCTTATCTTTTGATACAAATATATATATATATATATATATGTATGCATCATATTTTTATTTGTGCGTGATGCAATCATATAAGCACATGTCATGAGTACAAAGTGTGTATTACCGATAGTTATATGTATATATGTATATATAAATTCCCTCAGGAAATTATTCACTTCGTTCATATTTACCACTTAATAGACGTCAAACTGATAGTAGATAAATTCATTACACATCTTTTATTGATTATTTTTCATGAAATAGTTTCACCTGTAATACATTATATTTTTCCAACAAAAAGTCATTTAGGTTTTTTTAAGTTCATTAAAGAAAAAACTGGTTCACTCAAATAAGATAAATTTTTTTTTATTTATATAAAAAATAAAATTTAATGCTCATCTTTCTTTGACTGTCCATATTTTACAAAAATAATTCAGTAAATATTTATAATTAGCCTTTAGTGTTTAAATTCTTCTGCAAGCTTTCAAAGTAAGGTCAAGTAGAAAATAATAATAATAATGAAATATAATTTAACGGAACTGCTTTAAATTACTCTACACATCTATTATTTTTTAAGTTAATTTTTAAATTTTAATAACTTAGACAAAAGACAAAATTATTTTATAAAAATATTTTTTAAAGGTAAGTTAAAAATAAACATCGTAATGTATATTTCTTGTGTGTTTATTTTAATTTTATTTGATCGATAAAGGCAATCTCGTTTCATTAAATATTATTATAATTGTAATTCAAGTATGTATTTATTTGGGGCCCAAAATATTAAAATCTGCATAACTTTTCGCAGGTAAAAGATAGAACAAAATGTTCTGTAGGTAAATTATTCAATTTTCGATTCTGCACATTTGGAGCCCAAAATCGGGCTGATTGGTGCATTTTCACGAAAATGAGAGCAATGTAAATAATTAATTTTCAATAAAAACATTGAAAAAGTTAATAAAAAAAATTTTTTTTCTCTTAAAATGAACTTTAATATTTCATTATTCGATATGAATCACCAAAAAATGATATTTTTGGCGTTAATTATTTTTTATAAATTTTTATAGTGACGACTGGAGCTTCTCTCATTAACTATTAATCTATAGATATGAAAAAAAGTCATCAGTACTTTTTTTACTAAAATTTAATTTTGAATAACTTTTATTTGAAACTTTCTTTCATATCTACCTTCGAAATTGAAAAATTCGCGATTGGCCAGGTTTTTATTAGTAAATATAAAATGGATAAGTATTGAAATATACCGGAAAAAGAAGTAATAATTTAACCTAAAGGATTATAAAAAAATTCGAAGATCCAAGATAAAGAAAAAAAAAGAAGTCTGTTATTTAAGTTGTTACTTACATGTGTCAAACAGATTTATATTGTTCTGATATTTTTATTGTTCTCAGAAACAATTAGAATTTTTAAAGATTAAGATGGAGAAGGAGTCGTTAGAAAACTGAACAAAAGTAAATGAAAATTGAAATATCTATATTACTGTCAAAAAATAAATAAATTGTTCTATGTGTAGAATTATTTTTTGCACTGATTATATAGATCTAATTAAAATTCATGGCAATCACTAACCCAAGTTAGTGTAAGTATGTTATGTTCATTGACAGTATTTGCGCGTACTAGATTCTCATCAAAGTCGAAAATATTATTTTAAATTCAACTCTAATGAAATTAATTAACTAATTAAATAAACGAAATATTCGTTAGCTTATTTAATTCGAGCGAAGAAGAAACTATTGAATGTAATGAATATTTTATTGCGATAAAATTAAAATAATGAAGAAATTAAAATTGAAAAATGCATTAAATATATACGAAATAAAAATTACTATTTTTGATAAATTTATTTGAACATTTGTTTTGTATTTATTTTTTAATTGTTGTATTTATTCTTATGACACATAAAAGTTTATCAAAATTAATTTGAATATGTACTTATGTGTTTGTTACATAATTTATAAATGAATATCAAATTTTAGATCAAAAATAAAATATAAACTAGTCACTACTAAATTGTTTTGGTATTTTAGTTCCTTTGAGTTTGAATACCGCCAGAGAAGAAAAGCAGTTTATTTTTTGTCATAGAGAATATACCGATGCCAATGAGAATAAAGAAAGAATTAATGCGCTTCATATGAAGAAAGAGTACGTGCCATAAGTGTAGGATTACATTTCTCTTTTATTGAGACAACCACGTGTGACTATCCACTAACGAATTTGCACCCCAACAGAAAACTGTTATTGAAGTAACAACAACATTTATGTAAACGAAGTTGTATGTTGAAAGTCCTAGTGGGCCTTAGTTTAGTTTATTCTCTGCCGCCCTTTGGAGTGTATCGTATCATTAACAAATTATGTTCTAAAGAGTGTTGGATATCAGTGCCAATAAATGAAGTTAGTGTGAAGAGAATGGAGAATAATAAAAGGTATAACAATTGAGTTCAATTAAATTGAACTTATTGTGTTCTTCAAGTGTTTTTGCGCATCATTCATAAAGTAATCCTAGCTTTTTGTGATAATTGGGAAAAAAATCTTGATACTAGTATTTTAATTAGAAGATAAATTTCAGTGATTTGTCTTTGTTTATAGAAAATGGAGAGGACAAAGACATCTTAATGAACAAAACCAGCTAAAATATTGCACGGAATGTGGTTATAAAAGTGATCGTCGTTTCAATGTTGAACGACATAGAGAACGAATCCACAGTAACTCTATTGTCAAAAAATGTTGTAGTAAGTATTATAACTTCAAGATAAATATTTTCTTTTGTTAGCTATTGATGTAATAATATTAAATATTTATTACAGATATTTTATTTTTTACAAAAAGTGATTTTTATCATCACATTGAAGATTATCATCCTAACATAAGATCTTCTTGTTTTGTGTCAAAAAAGAAATATAAAATATATGGTCATACATCAAAATTATCAACTGTAAATAGTAGTAATATTAGTGATGACCATACAACTACACGAAGATCGATAAGAATTCAAAAACAGGCAATAAAAAAAAGAAAACTGACTGAGAAGAACAATTCAACTGCAGTTGAAATTTATGCATGTGAAGAAAGTGAGAAAAACGATGGTAATATTGATAATGATAAACGTAAACATATTCAAGAAAATATTAATTCAGTGTCTAAATTACCTTTGAAGAAACGCATTTTATGCGAAATAAATTATAATATCAACAATAGAGCAATACTGACAAATAATAAAAGGAAAATTGAAAAAATATCTTTTGATGAAAATCAAAATCCAATTGATCTTTTTTTTAATGAATATCGGGATGCAACAATTGTACAGCAAATATTAACTATGGAAGAATCCATGCAAATGTGGCAAAGCATTACTCAACATCAAAGAGATTATTTAAAACATATTGATTTCAGTTTATTGTGAAAATTTTTATTATTAATAATAGTTGCTTTTAGTTTGAATATTTCTATGATAGTATTTTTTCAAGTTTTTTATCTAATATTTGATTTGAGCATAATTAATTTTATTGATATTTAAGAAATTTAGTTTATACTTTCATTGATTCACTTGATGTAATTATCATTCTTATTTTTTCAAGTACTTTAAAAATAGAATTTGATTTATAAAATCAAAAAAAATAATGAACTGATAAAGAAAACAATATATGAATATTAATTTAACCAAAAATCCTATTCATGATTATTCAATAAGTATTACATTCATGTATTCAGTCAACTAATATCAGTTATGAACTATGTTCACTTCTACCTTGTCTGAAATGAACAATGACGAGATTTGGGACCATTCAGTATTGTTTCAACTGAGCTTTCATTTTTCGATTCTCTCGAGTATGCATCAATGTCCAAAAGCTTCAACTTTTAATTTTGATCACTTTGGTGAGTATTTTGTTAGACATTAGATTAACACATGTCATTTTATCAAGAATCATCTCCAAAAATATATTTGACTTTTTTACTCTTATAGGTTTGATTGTTTCATAGATTGATGATTGGTATTTGAAGATTAAGGAGATTAAAATAGGACATAGGATTTAATGGATTGGTCGATCATCAGACTATTGACTAGATGTGGAGTATTTGCCTACTATTAATGTGCAAAGGGGCTGAACATACCGGAAACTAACTCCATTTACTACTGTTACTGCTGCCCAAATGCTTGATACAACAAGGTAGCGAATTAGATCATCCCTTCTCAGTATAATTTATGATCCTGTGTGAATTTCACGTTACACATTGATTTGCACAACACTCGGCACTAAAAACTATTTCATCAGATAATAAATTTAAAATTAAATACTTGAATTTATTTAACAACCATATCAATAACATATATTCATAAAAAAAAAAAATTGAATAACAGTCATGTTTCTATAGTATTGATATTTGTTATATGAATAGAGTTACTGATATTAAGTGTCAACGACAATCAATGGTAGTAACTAAAACGATATATAAAAATAAACTATCTATAAAATTCTCAAAAGAATATATTAAAATTTAATCAAACAACTTTTAGAATTTAAAAAAAGAATATTTTTTATTACAGTTTTAACTTATATACGTTTATTCACCGAATAAAACATTTGAATAAATTTTTCTTCAGAAAACTCAAGTCAACACAAAGTATTGATACAAGTCGTTTTGATATGATGATGTAAATTAAATTGCGTAATATCATAATCGACAATCATAATATACATCAAGTACTAAATCTTTATAGGAAAATTGTTCTAAGTAAAACGAATGAATTATTCCCATTAGAATTTACGACAACGTTGAAATTATTCTCGGCCTCTAGAGACTTAAGTTGTATATCTGCAAGAAACTATTATTACTTTATGTTTGTTGTTTTGTGCTTGCTATGTATTTACAAGCATAGTTATATATCTTCATAATTTTTATTCTTTTATTTGATTTTAAACACTTTCAACTATTTATGTATTGTATCTATTTTTTTCATTACGTAGAACTTTCAGATTGGTTAGAGATTACCCAAAAAAAAATTGTACTATTTTTTTTAAATGCATAAAGAAGATGAATTAATTTATGTATGTAATGCTGTTTGAATATAATGTGGAGATGTTAATTTTAAAAATATAAACATATAAATATTACTTTTTCGAAAGAAAGTTAATTAAAATATTGAATGATTTATGTATCAAAGATACTATGATATTATTGACATAAGCATATATTTTATCAATTGATTATAATTCATAAAGTCAGAAACTCAAGTTAAATAGTTTGAAAGGGTGCTTTCTATGCTAGACATCCGACAGAATGACGCCACGTTATTGGCGAATATAAAAGCGCATGCGTTTCTGTACGACGCGCCGCAATTTTGGAATCTTGTCAACAATTTTTACCCACTGTCTTTAGTACTTTTATCTTGGATAGATTTGATAAATTCTTTTTTCTAAAAACCTATTACTTGCTACTGTGAAATCCTTGTGCCTTTTTTATAATTTCCTAATAAAGTGACGTTAATTATAATTGATCTTCATTTATGTGTCAATCTTCATAATTTAATAGTTTGCCAATATTATATATTCTATTTAATATTATTGAAGGTAATGGACTTGAAGGAAAACGAAAAAATGAACGTTGAAAACAGGTGAAGGATTATAGCTATTGTAATATTCATTCAATCAAGAGTTAATTTTTATTAATAATAATTTGATTTTGAAGGATTGGAGTAGAACAATTCAAGATACTACTAGATAAAATACCACATATTTATTATTGTGGACAAACAATTACAGGGAAAGTTCTCATTGAATTTGATTCAATTATCGCTGTTGCAGGTGAATTCTTTATTACTATTCATATTAATGGATAATTTTTTTAAATTGTGTACCATGTAGACAGTCCATTAAAAATTTATTGATTTACAAACAACATGGTAAATGCTCTAATTGATGATATATAATTATGTGATAATTATTTTTCTATTGATTTAACTGTTATTGTTAAAATAAAATATAAATAATGACAACTTGACACAAATGCTATAACTTTAATTATAATTTCATATATGTTAATTATTGTAACTAATAATTTTTCATTCATAATTTAATCAATAATATTTATGCTTTCAGGCCTTACTTTAAATTGTAAAGGAGAAGGAAACGTGAAGTTTACTCATCGTTACGTTGGATTAAAAAAGAAATGTGTTAGTGAAGAATTGTATCTGCAGCATGAAATAGAATTGATTAAAAGTAAGTTAAAACAATTTTTTATATTTTTGTTACTTATATGGTTAAATACACAATTCATTCAGTTTTTTTTTTCAATTTCATTTCATACTAACTCAAATAAAAAATTTTCAATCACCATTCTAGATGGACGTAGCGAAGTGGAAATGAAGAGTAATATTTTTTCATTCAATCTAAACCTTCCAGAAAAACTACCCTGCAGCTTCGAAGGTCGTTATGGCCGAGTACGTTATTCAATACAAGCTACTCTAGATATCAGTGAAAATTTATCCATTTTTTCCGATAAATTGTCATTTACTGTTGCTCCAATTTTCGATTTGAATAATCATCCTCTTGCACCGGTATATGCATTTATTTTTACACATGAAAAAATAACTGTAAAATAAATGTTTCCATGATTCTCTACAGCTAATTATTTTTTAGCTACCGATTAGTGAAAATTATACTAAAACATTTATGGGATACGCTGAACCACTTACTATATCAACATTTCTTCCTGTTCGTGGATACGTTCCAGGTCAAACAGTTCCATTAAAAATAAATTTGAAAAATGAATCGAATATCAACATTAAAAAAATACGAGTCGTACTAAAAAAGGTAATATATATATATATATATATGTGAGTTAATGAAATTGATTTGATGCTGTGTATTTTTTGAAATCTGAAAAATACGAATATATTACATGATAAAAAATTTCTTTTAACTTATAAATTCTCATTAACTATAGGTCGTTAATTATCGTTCATTGGAAAATGTACGTAAACATAAAGAAATTGTAGTGGAAATTGAACAGCCTGTTGAACCAAATTGCCTTGTTTATGATGCTAAATTTGATATACCAGCAATTCCGCCAACGGGGATTATTTGTAATTTAATTGATATTGAATACACTTTAAAAGTTGAAGCCTACATGGATATTAATGAATGGTACTCCAAAATGTTTTCTAAAAATCCTAAAATTCGAATGGTTATAATTATAGGAACAGTGCCTTTAAAAAATTATGAAGATCCTTTAGATACAGACGATGAATCTCTCCACAGAATTGATAATAACACAACTATAAATAATGAAAATAATAAAGGTCAAGCTTCGGAATTAACTCCTTCAGGTGAGTTATAGTTTTTATGATTATTAATAAAAATCAAGGTTTTTTCTTTTTTTTAGAAATGTTCTTTTATATAAAGTAATTATATTTTTAAATGTTACGATTTTTTAATTTATTGATAGGAAAACTTCAATATCAAAGCAGTCGTATTTATCGATCTTCAAAACCCGATCAAGATGATCCAACTGGTGATGAAGATGAGAGTGATAAAAATAAAACATTTACGCCCATGTATCGAGTTTATACATTTAAAAATTCACATGAAAAAATTCCATTACAACAAAAGACATAAATATAATATTCTATTAAAAAATACAATAATGAAAGTTTATTCAATTATAATAATAATTCAAAATTTTGGTATAATTCATAATTATATTTATAATTAGTAAAAAAATCTGTTAACGATGTTAGTAAATATAAAAAAACCTGGATATTCATCATTATGAATGGTAAAGGGATTTCAAAATAAAAAGTTTCAAAAAATTATATTGTAAAAACCATACAAATTTATAAAGTATCAAGGATATCTGCGTATTAAGAAAGCAATAGAAAAGTAAGCATCTATCCAGCTAGTAAAATTTAACAAAAATGTAGTTGTATGAAATTCTTGAAAGATCGTAGGAAAGTTTCATCGACAAATGAAAAAAGAAAAAAAGTAGATGGAAAATATCGTGAAATCCAGATGAGACTGGTTCAATAGTGAAAACTTGTGGACTGTTACTGAAAGAATCCGTTGGAAGTTTGTAAAGTAGACATAGTAACATTGCTCGATGCGTACACAGATATTCTTTTTGTAAAATATAGAAACTTGACTTACTTGTTTTGCCTGTGGCATCCTCTTGAATTTCAATATCTTGGATAGTCCTGAGAGAATTGGCAAATATCCGTATTTGAAAAGAAGAAAAGGCAAACGTTGTACTTCACTTCCTCTTGAGACTATAAGCCACCAGCAGCTTATTGATACCTCTACGGCATGAATAATTAATTGAAAAATAAGAATATTATAAAATAGAAAAATATTGAAAAAATAGAATATACAATTTTTGTCTTTAACATCAAAATTATTGTAATCATGTTAATAATTGATTGATTACTTAAAAGCCTATCTGATTAACTAATAAAATACATAATATTCCAGGTATAAAGAATACTAACTATTTTTTTGCTCTAACCCAATCAGTAACTTTCAAATAATATATGAATCTTTGCCAGATACAGCATTAATATAATTTTCGACGTTAAACGCGCAGTCATAGGATATCTATCTATACCTCACTAATTCTGTTATCAGGTTCCAACCAACATTCAGAGATTTAGCTAAGCCAATACCAAGGTACTGATCCTGTTAGCTTTAATGTCGTATCAAGCCTACGGGGTTCATCAAATGTGATACCCGAGCAAGTACACTGCTCCATATACAGAAGTCGGTATATTCACATTCATTTATGTATAGATTATATGATCTATTATTTGCCACAAAAAATATTCAAATAATTAAATTGATAAAAAGTTTTTAGATTATTTTTTATGATAATAACAGATTTTTAGATTATATTGTATAGGAAACTTACATGTTCGCTTATAGTGGGAACTATTCACTGAGCATTATTTATTTATTCAACGGAATTCACTCTTATACACTATTAGTCGTTTGTATGTGAAATAATTCAATTCAAATATTCATAAAAAATGTCTATAGCTAAATAATAATTACACTGTCACTTTAATAGAAAATCAACATGATCAATTTTATAAATACTCATACTTCTAAACATTAAAGAACTGATAATATTTTTTATAAATACATACATTATATATGACGATTTATTTATATATGTTATCAATAAAAATAAATATAAAATTATATAAAAAATGTTCTGATATAAAAGTACACATTGGTAGAATACCACGAATTACTGAGTTCTAATTTGACACATAACATAGTCGAACTTGTTCAAACATGAGAATTATCGAATGATGCCATTTTTTACCGACTAACGATAAATCGGTTTAAAACAAACATTTTATTTTTGAAATGTAGATGGCCGTACCTGTAAACAGCTGTCTTGTGATTGGACAAGTTTGAATGGTATCTTGAACAGTAGCGTCTGTAGCGTCGGTTTTAACAGTTTCCAACGGTGTTAAGTGATCAGTATACAAGACAAGCATATTGCCTCACATGATTTATCGTTTAAAAAAAAATAGTGGATGGAGAACATAATTTTATTCTTTCAATTAAATTAATAATTATGGCTTCATCATTATCTATAATAGCAACTCATGATGAACTTGTGCGATGCACAAATGTTCTCATCAATGGTTCGTCTGATGAAGGTTAGTTTATGTTTACACCCATTATTACGATATTTACTGCATTATTTTTATATTATAATAAATAGTCTAATTGATAACTTATTTTATTGATTAAAAATTATATAAATTATTTCAGATTTTTTGCGATTTGCAATCAATCAAGAAGAAATGAGGCAAAAATGGTTAGCTGCCGTTCAAGAATGTCAACGGTTACATTCTGCTTTAGAAAAATCACATCATGAATTGGCTGATCTTGATAGGAAATTAAGTCACGCACGTCGATTACTCGACGAAGAGAAAAGGAGACGTAGAGTCGCTGAAGAACAAAGAAATATACTTGAAAGACAGATTATTTCAGTTCGTGATTTTCTGTTTAATGGTGGTGCCGGAAACTTAAATGATGAAACGAGAGAAAAATTACAATTTTTAAATAATACAACATTAAACGGACGACATAGCAACCAAAATTCTAAAGATACTCATTACAATGATAAGCTCAATACAATAGCAGAGCTGGACTCTACTGGTTCTCTTTTAAGTGACTTGAGTTGTTTTTCCAAATCGGAAGATGACCTAGATGCAAGCGCTCTGCTAAGTCATAGGAAGAGAGAATGGAAAGAACACAGACCCAGTGGCGATTATTCAACCAAAAAACGAAAAAGTACAATTCAAAAAGTTGTTGATCTGAACAATTCAGACAGAATTGTAGCTACAACAACTGTAATTATGCCCAAAGAAGGTACTATAACTGCATCATCAGTGATAGAAGCTATACCTGGAGATGAAAATCAAGATCCAAAATCTCCCAATCGTAGTAGTCAAAAGAAAAGAAAAAGTGTCGAAAAAAAACGATCATTAAAAGAAATACATCTAGAAAAAAATATTGATACTAAACCATCAGCACCGTTTCCTGATAATTTAACATCTGGATCAGATTCTGAAGGGATATTTAAACCCAGTCCTAATATTGGAGGATATACATTCAATACAAAATCTATGAGGGGTCATAGTTTTATCGGTAAATCTGTTATTAAGCCTGAAACTTGTTCACCTTGTGGAAAAAAGATCAGATTTGGTAAACTAGCATTGAAATGTCGCGATTGTAGAGCTGTTTCTCATACAGAATGCAAAGACCTTGTCCCTTTGCCATGTATTCCAGCTGGAAATACACCTATTCTTCGAGGAGTATCAGTGAGTATTTATTTATATTTTCAATAATGATCTACGGATGAAAGATTTTTGAAAATATTAAAAAAATGTATTTTTTAGGGTACTATTGCTGATTATACTCCCATGATTCCTCCGATGGTTCCATCCCTTGTAGTTCATTGTATAAATGAAGTAGAATTACGTGGAATGAATGAACAAGGATTGTACAGAGTTAATGGTGGATCATCAGATGTGAAGTGTTTGAAAGAAAAATTTTTGAGAGGAAAGGGTGTCCCTAATCTATCAGAAATCGAGATTTCGACTATTTGTTCTACCCTTAAAGATTTCTTGAGGTAATTACATGTTTCTATTGTCATTATTATATGATTTAAGTAATGCGAATTCGAATGAATTCTAAAAATTTTATTTATTTTTTTTTTTAGGTCTTTAAGAGAGCCATTGATAACGGTGGGTCTTTGGGCAGATTTCGTTCGTGCAACTACCATCGTCGATAAACAAGATGCAGATGCTGCTCTTTATCAAGCAATTTCGGAACTTCCCCAACCCAACCGAGATACATTGGCATTTGTAATATTACATCTACAACGTGTATCAAGCACACCAGAGTGTAAAATGCCTATAAGTAATCTTGCCAAAGTATTTGGACCAACATTAGTAGGTTATAGTTCTCAAGAACCATCTGCTACTTCAATGCTATCAGAAACTAAAACTCAAGCAGCAATTGTCGAAGCCCTTTTAAAGATTCCATCAGACTATTGGGCTAATTTCGTTAATCCAGAAGGTTTAAATGATTTTGGAACTCCTAGAACTACTCAATTAAAAAATACACCATCAACGGAATCACTTTTAAAACGTACGACTTCTCGCGGTTTTTTTAACACACCACTAGGTTCTAGTCGGTCATTTTTACGAAAAAATAAAAAATACTTTGCAACACCACCTACAAATAATGGAATATAATTGGCACATAATTATTTGATTATATTTATCTTTTTATAAAAAAAAACATTAATATTTGAATATATTAAAATCATTAACAATAATTAAATCCAATGTTCTGTCGTATTCTACTATGCGACTATCTAGAGTTAAATATCATTTTAATTGATATACATTGTTTGTCATTTCAAAAAGCAGCAAGGTTCTTATTAACCCAACTAATATAAAATTTCTTATGTATTAATTTGAGTGATTAAAACATAAATAAAATAATTTTTATATCAATATTTTTAATATATAAAAACAATATTTATTATGAAATCAACTTAAAAATAATATTTACAATTTTTCATTTAATTGATTCTTTTGTTGATGCCTTTTCTTTTAATTCCCAACAAGATTCCCAAAATTGACTTAACCTATTATCACGATTTAAACAAAAATGTTTAAAATCTTGTATTATTTTTTTTTGAAACATTTCATCACCAGCTGATGTTGAAAGTGATTTCCATTTTCTACTTATCATATGATTCCATGACCAAAGAAAGCCCATCTAATAAAAATCAACGGAAATAGCAAAAAATTATTATTTTCTATAGTCAATTAAACCAAGATAATTACTCGTCGATCCATGCTGAAATCATCCTTGTTTTTTCCACTAACGTGTCTGGTAATGTAAGCTTCATGAGGACTCGGTTGATCGGGATGAACTGGATATCGCTTTTGTCCAGTATTTCTTCTTACAATATTTGTTCCTGTCCTTGGTCGTGGTTTTGGAGATGTAGTGGTAGGAAGTAAAATAAAAACATTTCCAGTAACATGAACGTATTGATGGTCGTGTTCCGAGCTTTCAGCTAAACACGGTATAAAACCAAATTTTTGAAGAATAGCTTCTTGAAAGAGAAATAATCTTCGTGTATATGTATCTTCATGAAATTCTATAAAAAAAGAATTCTTTCATAACGAAAAAAATTAATGTTTGGAAAATTATTTACTTGTAAACAGCTAACCTTCAAAAAGATATTGTTTATTCACTATAAGACATTCAGTATTCAATGGTATAAAAATTGGCCCTCTTAAAGGATCACTTTTTAAAGTATATGGTAATGCCAATAAATCACTTGGAATTGGTACCATTTGTATTCCACTAAATTGAGCTTTTCGTTGCCATACCATTAACTGGAGATAAAAAAAAAATTCATTTCTCAATTTCGTTGAGTAATTGTTGTAATAATAAACTGTGGCATACCAAATCATTTATTATACACCCTGAAGAAGCAATCCACTGAACAACTAATTCGTAAGCGTGATCAGCTTTAAATTTTGATTGATATCGTAAATGTCCCCACTCAATTCTATCACTTTTATTATATAAATCTACATCAAGATGCGTGTGTTTAAATGGTGGTGATGAAACTATAAAAAAATATTATTGTTTTAAAATTGATTATTAACTGATTAACTGGAAAAACAATTTATAGATGAATTATGAACCCCTCCAGTCTGTTTCATTTGTTCCTTTAATAACGTCCAAATCATCACGAAGAAACGCCGGAATGTTGGATTCATCGATTGTTTCACAATTGCCTATTGGTATTGGAGAAGTTGTATTTAATAAGGACATGTGAGATGATAATTGACACCAATCTTTTGGTGGTTCCATTTCTACTTCAACCCATTCATTTTCAAAACTTTGTAAATCTCCTAATGGTAAAGAATGTTCTGTAAAAATTAACAATATGTTAAAATGCAATAATCTGTTTTCCATTGAAAGTGAAATACCTTTTTGTCCATCTCTATCTTGAATAATGTAGTATAAATAAAAACCAAAAACGAAAGGTTTTGTAAAATCTCCAGAAGCGTGACAAATAAGCTTGTCTGAAATCATGCTCTAGGAACATAATTACGAATAAATTTACACAATTATATTATATGATTAAATAGATTTTAAATATTACCTGCATTATGGCAATGGCCTTTTTTACAGCCACTCCACCTTCTATGTGATTATTTAACCATTGTACAGCATCAGCACTAACAAAAGTTTGACTAGGTAGTACTGGATGTGGTGTCAAAAATCCAATTCCATGTTGAGGATGTTTTAATACTTCTAAAATTTCGATATTTGATGCATTACTTTTAAGTTTCATTATTTCGGCATTCGAACTGAAAAAAATTTTAATATTCATCATTAAAAAACAAATAATATAACAATAAAAAACATAATAATGATTACTTTTCTTCATTGTTTTCCGAATGATCTTGCTGTGGCTGCTCTAAAGACAAAGGTAAAACAGCTTCACTTGCTGGTGATACTCGGCCTCTATCCATAACTTTTGATCCAGATCTAATAATAAAAAAAAATTGTATCAAAAAATTATAATTTTTCTATCAATGAAATAATACTGCTATGTAAAATTTATAATTGTATACGTTATTTTAATAAAAAAGCAGTTAAGTGCAAATTGAAGAGTGCTATGCTGTTTGATACAGTATTTGATAAGAAAGACAAACCTGCTTGGTAAGAAGCGAGGAGAGTCGAGACATGTGCGGGCAACTATGGGTGAAATCACATGCTTTTCCTGTACAGGAAAATTCATTCATTCATTCATTTACTAATTAAAAAGTAACATTATTTAATTAAAGTAACTGACAAAAATTTATATACATTAAAAGATATTTCAAAAGTGAATATTAAAGTAATTAGTATATGCTGATACTTTAATACATTAATTAATTAAAGCAACATAAAATATATGCAAACAATATTTATAACTGTGCACCCAATTTCATAGATCCAAGCCATTTTAGAAATTTTCTCTAAAGTTTTAGAATCAATAAATTAATACACAAATGATATTCAAAATTATACTAACTTCCAGGAATTAAAAAATAAATTTCAAACGAGAGCAAAATTACTACAGTAATTATTATTAGAATTCACCAATATAAAAATAAATTAATATAGACAATTATTGATTAATAAAAATTGTAGATTGTGAGCTAGCTTACAGTGAAAAAAAAACAACTGAAAAGACAAAACAAAAAGAGAAAAATGGTATAAAAATGCTGGGGATACAGAAAGCTTCAGTGTAAATGCTCCGACAAAAACTGGAGGCCAACTGAAAAAAAATCAAACCTTGGTCTTGGTTTTTCAGGTAATCTATTGCTTCCCAAGCGTTCTCTAAACGGTGAACTTCCAACAAGATTTGTCTGTAAATTTCATGAGAAGAAAATTAAATAATTAAAAATACAATTAACAAACAACACAAATAATACTGACAGCAAACTGTTATCGAATGTAGTTAAACAAATAATTCAAATAACAACAATTATTCAATGGAAATAAAGTAAAACACTCATGGAAAAATATATTAATTTGATGCAACATTTATGGCGAAGTTAAGCACTATATTAGTATAACACCTAGCTAGCATTAAGATAAAACAATAATATATAAAACAACAATTATTGTTATTTCTATTATCGATATTATTATTATTGTTAATGAAAGTTCAAATTATTATTATAACAATAAGTGTATGTATGTGAAAAATTCGTAAAAAATATTTGACGTTTAAAATCAATAATCAATAATGCAAATTATTAATTTCAGTATCGACATTTCATACAATCAATAATAATAATCATAATAAAAATTAGTCATTTAATTTTTTTTCGTCTGTTTATATAATTATTTTATTCCAAGATAACTTTAAAGATGTTCTGAAAAATTTTTGTAAATTAATATTTAGAAATTAGAATATACCAATTAGAAAAATAGTGAAGGTGAACCGATTATACTGGGAAGTGAAGTACCTGGTTAGTGAGGAATATCAGACTTGTGCTGTGTCTACGTCTGGTCAGGTGTGATGCAGGATCTCTCGAAGGTACGGCATTTAAAGCTGTTGGGCTCTGAAACATATCATGCTCTCTACCGTTTCCCAACTATGTAGTTCTTGTATCTACTTTTGCTAATTATAAATTTATGGAGAATGTTTGTAAAAATAACTAAACTAATCAGAAAAAAATTTAAATACAAAATTATAGTTGAATAAATAAAATTAGAAAAAAAATTATTATAGTAAGTCCTATTTAAAATGCATAAGTATAACGTTGAAAATTTTGAAAAAATTCCAATTAAATTCCTCTATTAAAAGAGTGATTGAAAATATTTCTTAAAAAGTAAAAAATTTCATAACTAATGAGCGTGCGATCAAAATTATTATATAAATTGAGCAAAAGTTTATAGCACTTTTTACAGCCCAAATTATTTAATCAATCATGCACGTAATGATATGTTACATAGTGCTAGAAATATCTGCAAAAATTAAGAAATTTAAAAAAAAAATAAAACATCAATCAGTTATCTAAATAATTTAACGCTCAAGACAAAATTCGATAAACAGTTGCAAATTAGTTATTTAGTATTTTTTTATGTAATATTTTACCCAATTTTTATTTGGATTAGGTCGACGAATTTTATTCAAATAATTTTCGATGAATCGCAAAAAACCATCCATGTACTGAGATTGTTCTGTGGAAGTTGGAGGTACATAAACATCACATCTTGGAGATCCTTCTATTATTTTACGAGTTCCAGAATTATTAGCTGGCAATAAGAACATCCTAAATCTCCAGTATTTTAATGCCTGGATGAATAGATATTTGAACGTTTATTGATCAACTATTTCCTAATTGATATGTTCAATTTATTAAAACATAAACATTTATTGTTACCTCAACTAAAGAAAAATCGGTGTCACCTCTAGTACAAATATAATGATCTAAATAATTCCAGTTGTAATTTTCAAGTTTTTCTGTTGTAAATGATACCCAAGATACTTCATAAGTATCATGATGAGGAGCATGAAATCGATAGCGATAATGAATATTGAAAGGAGGATATGGGTGTCTAGAACAAACAAATATTATAAACAATAAAAATAATTACAATAGATGACATCTTACGGCATTACCTTGGACGATACCGAGTGACTGTTATACAATTCCCACATAAAGATATTTTATGGAATATTCTACCGATACTTAATAAATATTCTTCTTTTGGTTCTGATTCAGTTTGCCTTCCCCGCATAACAGAACTCACATGTAATTTAATATTGTTATTTGATTTAGTCAATTTATTTTTATCATTTGATGGCAAAATTATTAATTGAAAACCCTAATAATAATGACGAAAATTTCAAAATCACAATAGAAATATTTGAAAAATATATACTGTCCAATACTCACTTGAGCTAGCCTTTGGGATACAAGTTCTTTAAATACTTCAGCTGTTGTTAGTGGTTTCTTATAAATTGCTCGTTGCTGTGCAAAATCTGCATTTACATCATCAGGCAGAAGATTATAGTCAGAAACAACATAGTCGTTTTGAAGAGCTCGTTTATCAGGAAAATAATCAGTTGTAATAGGTAAACAAGCTGGTATAGTTAATGATTTCCAATCAACTCCTGTAGACACGTAATAAAAAAAATTAATATCTCAATTGGTAGTAACATAAAAACTACTGTTTCAAAATTTATACTGTAAAGCAATAGAATCTACTCCCAAGTGCGATTTCTACCTCTAGAAATTTAAACGTGTATGTGAAAAATAAGCATTTTCTAACTTTACTTCAATATGATAATCTATATATTATTTAATTAAGTACTATTAATATATTTATAAGCATGTAATACGTGAGGTGTTTGTAAAAAAGTAAAAATGATACAGAGTGGAGAATACAAATACAAATAAATTTAATGGAAGACATGCAGCAAATGCAGCTATAGAAGCGTATGTGTAATAAACTTAAAGTATTTTAAGTGTAGAAAGAAAATGGTAATAAGAGTGTACGTGAATTTTAATTATTTTTCATAGAAAGAGAAAGAATACCATAACCCTTTTTTTAAGTTGTATATTTTCTCTAACCTATGATCGCTGTAACAATTGACATCAAAGTTGCACACATCACAGACGTTATTATGCCCAGCGTTGTATCCCGATAATACGAATGATAGCATGAAAATAAATCCAATAAAATTATTACATTTATAGATATAAAATATTTTTTATTAATATTAAAACCATAGTAAAAGAAAATGGAAATACTAATTCCCTGTGATTAGAAAGAAGTCAGTTTTGGATTTAAAAGATTACTAAATAAAATTTTTATTTAGAAATTTCAGAAAAAAAACATCAAAAGATATGTAGTTATAAAAAATAATTGTAATTTCTTAAAAAATTTGCAAAAAGTATTATAAATAATCGATAGTAAATAATTTGTAAAAGAAATAAAAATTGATTACAACATTATGATCGTCTTGTTGTTTGAGCAAGGATATGCTAATTACTCTAGTTAAAAAAATAATGTCTAATAATTATATCGGTAACGATAAAGAGTTACATAATTCAATATTATAGTGATATTTTTGATATTAAGAAAATTTGTTCCATAAAATAAATTTTGTTAGCTAATGTTTCTAGATAGTTAAAAATAATTCAGCACTGTTTTTCTAATGTATAAATTACATGGACAAGCTGAAATAATTTTCAAAAAATATATATCTGATCAATTGTAGAAAGCCACTAGCGAATCTTGAGTCAATTTATTTTACTTGTAAAAATAAAAAATCTAATCTGTTTGGTATTTTTCAAAACTCATTGAGTAATGAATTGTAAAAAGAGAACTTTCTGTTATATCATGATTGATCAATGATCATGCGCATGAAATGACTGAGTACTTGATTATGAAACATCAAATGATTTGACTTTCTTTCAAATGATAGCCAAAACTGTTAATTATTCTGATTCATGAATTTTAAAAATGAAAAATTGCGATTTCGTTTGGCTATTATGTTTATAAGCGTTTTGCCAACCTGTCGTAAGAGCTGGAGTCCACTCTTGTTCGCCAGTGGCACCCCACAGTAGTGTTAAACTTTTATTAACACGTGGTAATACGTAATGGCCATTTTTGTCTCCAGGTTGATTCAATCGTTGGGATTTTGCCTTTGTATCTGTTGATAAACTTATAGCTGCTATGTTCTACCTTAATATCTAGTGAATAATCAACTAATATTTTTAATCAAAAACTTACGATCCTGAAATCCTATTTGAGATGTTGATCTGGATATTGAATCTGATGTAGATGTTAAACCACACTCAATAGGAGAACTTGTTGTTGAGCTTGTGTTCATAGTTGAGTCTGATTTTGATTGAGCTGGAACTGCTTGATAGTGATGTTGTTGAATCAACACTCCTGTTGGTCCTAAATAATAAATTTTTTAATATTATGGAAAAATTTTTATGTAGACTTTTTTTACCTTTGGGAAAAATGTGAGTCCATCTGCGTCTGTTACTGGTTAACTTAATCGTTACATGTGATGGATCAAAAGGATTTATAAGTGCTCGACCAGGTCGAGGCAATATTGGTTGAATCGAAGTAGTAGGGCTTCCTGCACTTCCAACCACTGGGCGGAATGGTGGAGATATTTCATTGTCTGTAGATTCACTTTTTACCGATGTTTTCACTTGTACTATAGTAATGATATATTTTTATTAACGACTTATTATTTACCCTTGAATATATGTTAGGTAATAAGAAAATACCATTAGATTCTTCAGTTGAGTCATTTCTTGTTACATTATCTGCTCGACAAGGTATTGTAATTGCAGCACTACGAATTCCGCTTACTGGTGGTGAATGAGAATCTGATTGAAAATGATGAATATCTGGATCTGATAATTTACGTTTTAGAAGTTTTAAGGCTTGAGCATTATTATGAGTCTCCATACAGGCAACACTCGTTTTTTTTGTTCGTACAGAACCTCTGAAAATTGAATTTATAAATCTCATAAAATCAATTTACAAATTAAAAAATACTTTTAAATAGTACTGAATAAAGATATTACTTGGTTGCGTGAATAGTGGGTAATTGAAAAACTTGTGCATCATAAGCATCGTAATCAAAAAGAGTATTATGCAATTCTCTTGGATCTTCTTGAATAAGTTTATTTGTTTTACACAATAATTTTTCATTGTCTGTAGATGATTTTGTTACTTTTTGAGGTAGTTTAATACGTGGAATGAACGTTGAATAAGGAATTTTTTTATTTGTTGAATAGAAGCTCAAATTAATCCAGTGAGGCATACTGTAGTCATCAGGAACTTTAATAGATGTGTCTTTATTATGAAACTACAATTCAATATTATTTGTAATAAGTAGTTTTTGATACATGAAAATGAAATCAATAAAACTATAAAATACCTTCAACAACGGAACCGCATGCAGTGGTTGCTCTCCAACACAAACCAAATCACTTCCAACACCATTGTCAATTATTCTCTGTTTTGTTACATTCGTCAATTCTCTATCAACTTCAAACACTCCTACTCCTGGTGTTATCACAACTGATAACTGTCCTGTTCTATCGAAGCTTCGGTCTAAGTAATGTTTTTCAAACACTGAAATAATAATATTTGAATAATTATAAAAATTATCTTTATGAATAATTTTTTGTATTTGTAAATTCATTGTTGTACCATTAAGAGACATGTTAAGAACTTCTAAGAAATTTCCTTGAGCTGCTGTAGAATTTGTAGCTTCTGGAATAGTAATCCCAGGTTTTTGATGATAATTTAAGACAATATTACGATAATCAGTAAAAAGTTTACGTAGTTGTACTAATACATTACTCCAATCTTCAAAACGCTCATTTTGAACTGCAACTCGATAAAAATCTTCATAAAACCTACCCCTATAATCTTGTTGGAGACATTCTCTCATATGATTGGGAAATTCTTCGAGAGTATTAGCATTATAAAAAGTTCTTGAAAATAATACTATTGTTACTTCATGATTGCTACCATTCTTTTTCCATTTTTGAAAAAGGTCGGCTAAGAAACTATTAACTGCCTTTTCAAAATATAAATCTCCATGAATATCAAAATCCCACATTTCACAGCTCATTTGTATAAAAAGATAGACCATACTTGTTGATGATCGAAAAACAACTTTTGTATCATCTGTTATAACTCCACAAGCAACACGATCACCTTGTGACCACATTTCGTGAACCTGACATCTAATAGACTCGGCACAAAAAACGATTTTTTTATTCATATAAACACAAGTATTTACAAGACTATTTTTCAACCTCCACATTTCACTTCTTCCCATATATTGATCCTTGAATGTTAATTCAATAGAGTCGAGTGCTACATCATCAGGATTAACAATATTCATGTAGACATCAGCGTAGGTTCGAAGTTGAAACATTTGTGCTACATTATTTTCAACGCTAATTGTTTCACGACCCTGTAAATCTTCTTTAAATGAAGTGACTTGAAGAAGTAAACGACTAAATTCATCTTCCGGATGATAAATTTCAACAACATCACCTGTTTTTATGCCAGGATAATCTTTTGGATTAATTATTAAATCATCACCGCTATAATTTTTTTGGTGAACTATTAGCTTAAATAATTTCATATTTTCTATTCAATTAATGATTAATATTTATATGTGTTATTAAATAATTATACTCTATTTTAGGAAAGAAAAAACTACTCTTTTTTAATTTTGTACATATTTGGAAGGTTAAACCCTGACATTGATAGATGATCAATGAAAAGCTACTTGCGATAGAAGGTACAATCGGTTTCATTAATGCCTGGTCAGAGAGAAAACTTAAGTACTCTAAGTATAGTCGAAACACTGAAAGAGTAGAATTGGAGGTTATACGGGAAATTATTTATTTTGAATTATTATGTTTATTATATTTCTTAAATATTATTTCGAGTTATTTTAAGCTATTATTTATCATAAATAATTATACAGGCAATTATTTTATACAGGAAATTCATTATTTTAATCTTAGAAATAATTTGTGCGCATGCGTCAAAATAATTTCCCTGTATAACCTCCAATTCTACTCTTTCAGTGTTTCGACTATACTTTCGTTGATTCTTAGTCGATGACTGCTGCCTTTTATCTTTACTAGAGCCATCTGTTTGCACGAGTACGAACTAAAAAAGTGTACACTACAGACACCTTGTGGCCAGAGTACCAACTAAAAATTCCTGATGACACCAAAAAGCCACTTTTGGGATTCTAGGTAAGACAATATTCTTTGGCTTTAGAATTTTTTCAACTTTATTGGGCTAAACTCGAAAAACTATAAAATTCATAATTATATTCCGAATATGATGTTTTAGTATGCAAAATAATTTTTTTTATTATTAGAACTGTCGAAAGGTCTGTCGCAAATAACAATAATCAGCCAAAATTACTTAATAAGTTAATAAATTATAAATTTCTATTGTCATGTTTGCACACGGCCATCTTAATTCCGAGATATGAAAAATAACTGACTAATTACTTTTTTTTTAGAAATTTCTGCTGATTTTAATTAATTACGACCGAACTTTGTACCTTTCTAATTCGAAAAAAAATTATTTCATGTACTGAAACATCATATTTGGAATATAATTGCGAATTTTATAGTTTTTTGAATTTAGCCCAAGCTTAAATCATAATAAATATTTTTATGATTTTTTTTGACATAGACTTAAAGAATTATAAACTGGAAACTCTCTCCACAAACAAATTCCTTCCGCAGTCGGTAATTACTCGGAGGGTATAAGCTGAGCTCAAAAGGTAACACCCCAGGCATTAATGGACCGGGGTGTACCTTAGTATTCTTTACCCGGGTGTAGTATTCTTTGATATAGTGTTTATTTGACCAACGTTTCCTTTTGTATTTCTATTGATTGCATAAGTGAAAACCGAAAAATGGCTTTCCACGAATTTAGCAGATCCTTGGGTCGACTTTCGCGATCTAGTAAATTACAACCATTTTTTCCAATTGTAAGTCATTATCAGTATGTAAATTGTTTTACAATTTCGTTGTCAATGTAACAGTTATCTTGCAAAGTTTATGATTTTACTCAATCATAGTCAAGATAACCTGCGACATTGCTTTTCTCAATCCTTATTTATTTTTAATATTGTTAGAATAATAAATGAATGAATTAATTTATTATAAAATATTAATTACCTTCGTCAAAAAGCCAAGGGAAATAAATTTTTATCCATAAATTTTTTTTCCTAACCTAACAGTAATACTTCTTAACTAAAATTAGAAACATCGATAGCTCATTGAATAATTAGCAAGCTATAATACTTCAATATTAATTTATTTATTTACTGTTTACATTTTCAGAGACCTGTACAGTTGAGTAAAACTCAGTCAGTCGTAATATTTGATTCCATTAACACAAAGCCTGCCTCCACTACTTCAAAACCCAATATTGATGACCGACCAACTGTTCCCGAACACATTAAATATTGGCAAAAATATTTCCAGGTAATATAAAAAAATGTATTAAGTAACCATTATTGATATCTTTGGTATCAATAATAAATTTTATTCACGTTTTAGGAACAAGAAGCAAAAGGTGTACCTGTTTATTTGATGAGAGGTACTTCTGATAAAATTTTATTTGGTATAACATGTGTTGGAACTGCCATAGGATTGTGCTTGTTCGTTAAAGCTGTATGGCCACAGATTTGGATTAAGTAAACACTGAAATCATCTAAATTTTAGAGTACTTTTTGGATGATTAGCAAAAATTAGAATATAAGTATAAATGAAAAATGTTTCGAAAACCATCAATAAAGTTTTCTGTATAAGAAGTAATAAGATTTATTGTTAAGTTCTTACGTTTAGATACTTGGATGAGTAATAAAAGAAATGCTTTAATAAAAAACAATCAAGTACTGTGATTGCAGAACAATTAAAAGAAGAAATTTTATCTACTTTTCTTTCATCTTTACTTATTATCTTCTTGACTTGTGATATCGTGAAGCAATGATATTAAAAATTATAGTCATTAAAAAAGATAAGAATTTTTTCATCTATCTATACAATAAAATAACGTTGATGTTTAAGTATTCTTATTTTTAAAATTTTTATTTTAAAGTTATTAGTTATCCTAGTAACCATCCAATGCCATCACCAATGTCTTCTACACAGAATAAAAGAGTTGCTAGTTACACCTCTTCGATTATCCTGAACCTTAGTAGCAATGTAATGACGTCATACATCGGCACGACTTTGCGTGTTGATATTCAATCAACAATCTAACACTTTTACACAGGCCATCAGTGTTCAAAGTTTAGTTCAGTGTGTTCATTTTTATGGAAGAGATGATGTATAAAAATAATCCTATTATTTTATTCTTTCTCTTATAATTAGTAATTACTCAACAACGGAATTTGATTGAAGTAGACATTGAATAATATTCAGAAAAATATCCAAATGGCTGAAGAGACGAAGGAATCACCTGGAAATACAGAAGAAGATCTCAAGATTTTTGAAACACTTTGTATTTCATCACCACACAAGGTTTAAGAGATCATATAAAATTAAGATAATTATTTTTACTAAATGTCTGATTTACTTTACGAAATAATTACGATTTTTTTCATCATTTTCAAAGCTACGTACATTGAGCTTGTAAGAATTGGGTAAATATTGACCTGAGGAGTAGACTCGTTGCCATAGCACTCAAACAAATCGATTTTATTTTTCTTCATACTTTATTGCTATTGTCAACAATGATTATTATTAAGATAACTATTATCTATTAGATTGAAAAAAAAGTTACAACTTATTTTACTAATGATTAGAATTTATTAATTTAATTTAAATGATGTAACATTGCTTCATAAATTTATAAACAAACATTAAATTAATATTGATAATAATAATTTATTCAAAAAGAAGTTGCAATGTTGGAAAATAGGTCCATGCCATTGTATTGAAAGTATAATATATTTTATGAATATAATGTAAAAGAGAAAAATATCGAAGGAATTTATTTTTATACATGTTGAGATGTTCTTTGTAAAGTAGCTCGCGGGGTAAACTTGTGCATAGCACGAATCTCGTCACGAAACGCCCTATCACGAGCATAGTTTAAATCTATGAATATAACTGTAAGAATCTAGCTCAGGTATTTCTTCTGTTAGTAACATCGACGATATTTCTAGTCCGGTGAATCCTTTGAGACACACTAGGATGGAAGTTTTACGGGAAATTATACCATTTTAATGCAAATTTAATTAATATTATTGTTTTATTTATAAAAGCCTGTTTAGGTGATTTTTTTTTTTAAAATTACAATTCATTTAGTAGTAAATAGAAAAGATGGGAAATAATTTTAGCTGGAGGATGATATGACGCATGACGTCACAACAAACTTGAGAAGTGAATTGGCTGTTTTGGAATATAAACGAGATCGGCTGTCAATTGAAGTAAGTCTGTTTATGATCTTCTCAAGTGTTAATTTATTAATGGAATAAAAAAGAGAGATAGATAAGGAGATTAATGATACTTTCAATTGGTTTCAGCTACAAGAGATGAAAAGTACGTTGAGATCACGCGACCAAAGGGTTGCAGAACTCCAAATGGAAACTGATCAACTGAGAGAACAAGCTGCTAGACAGAATTCGATTATATCGAGTTTGAAAAAACGGATTCAAGTAAATAAGGATTTCAATAAATTATTCGTCTACACTGGATATAAAAATTTTTGCTATACAAGAAAATGTTAAATTAATTAACAAAAATAATTTAGAATATTTTCAATAAAATATTTTGTTGAATTTAACGAAATTTTTCTTGAAAAATAAATTTTCTTATTCAAATATAAATTTATAAATCTAATCATGTACAATAATTAATATATAAATTTTTTAATGACAAACAACTTTGTTCATAGTAAAAATTTTCTCAGTGTATTTGACCTTTTTTATGAATATTGCAATGCATTAATATTAATGAACTTTTTAGGATTTAGAGGATAGAGAAAGAAATTTTTATTCTACTCATGGTCGTAATGAAATAACAATTCAAAGTCTTCAGCGTGATGTCAAGTACCATGAAGAGAAAAACCGAGAATATGAAAAAAAAATTCGTCAACTAGAACATCACATTGCTGAAGAAATTGATTTAAAAGAAAGATCACGGTTGAATTTGCAGGTTTCATTAAACTTTATTTTTAGAAAAATCTAGTGTCAAAGAATGTGTCATAAAAATCAGGTTATTAATTATTTTTTTTTTTTTTGATGAATTAGGACTTTGTTCGACGACTTGCTCACGCATTAAACACTGACTTTTGTGACAGCACTTATCAAAGCCCTGAAATGATAATCCACAAAGCTGAAGAACTTGTTCAAGAAGTTAATAGACTTCGTACAAAAAGTACAAGTATTGAAAGTCATTTAACGAGTGTTGAAGTTGAATCTAAAAGTTGTAGAGATTTATTAGAACGTGCAAATATTGAGAGAGATCAATTACAAAGGCAGGTCACTGCTCAAGCAGCTGATTTAGACCGTGTTCGTCAGGTGAAAGGAGAATGATATTTGTTTTTAATCGAAAATATTTCATTTGGTAACAGAAAGCCATTTTATGATCTTCTAGGACAAAGAATGTCTTGAAATGCAGTACAGGGTCGCTGAAAGAGAATTGAACGAGCTCAGGGACAAATTGGTAAACGTAAACAGAAATCTTTCGACAGTTACAGGAAATGTTTCTAATCAAGAAGTTCTTATTTGCCAACTCCGAGGTAAGACGATAGATAAAATAGTTAACTTTGTAGTTTATCAATTTACTATGACATCAACCATGAAAATTTAATGTTTGCATAAACTTTATTGCAGAGGATTTAAAAAATAAAGAAGAAAAATTACAACGGATCCAAACAGAAATGCGTCATCTACTTGAATCACTAGCTATACTCGTAAGCAGCCCAAATAGATTTGTGGAGTCTCATGAAAATTCGATAAAGGATAGAATACGTGAAATCCTTGCTGATCACAAGGATCAAACACTTGTAAGTTCAGTCCAAAAATTATAAAAAGGATCTAGGTCATTGAATCCGTAATTTTTTCACCTTTTTATGAAAAATAAAAATTAATAATAAATAATAAATGATCAATAATAATTATTATTTTATATAGAAAATCCAAAATTTGAAAGAAAAACTGAGTACCGTCACAGAATCAGCGAACCGTCAAAGTGACTTGGTAGAAAATACCATGATAAAGCTTCGTAATCTTGAAGAAGATCGTACAGCCCTTGAGACTAAAATCCATAAGTTAGAATCAGAGTTGACAAGTAGTGAGCTCTCGAGAGAATCTTTACGACGTGATAAACAAACAGTATGTTGGAAAAAAAATATTCCAAGCTATTCAATTGAAAGATTGCTATGACATCACATTAAAATAACATTTACATTTTTTAGTTTACAATATTTTTGGAGCGTTTGGGAAAAGCAATGCAGATGGACGAAATATCTCAGGAAATAGGGTTGGATCTTCAGACAGAAGCTCTTCTGGTGCGAGCTGAACAACTAGCACGACTTGAAACTGATAAACTCGTGGACAAGGTGAAGAAACAAAATAGGGTGAATTTTTTTATGTTCATTGTCCTTGGGTTTTTTGCTTCTAATCTCGGTGTGTTGTCTCTTGTCTCGTGTATGTGCTTTCACAGCTAGTCTCCAACTACACGACGTTTCCCAGGATCCGACGGGAGCAGTCGTTCGAGTTTCCGTGTCTTAAAGAAGTAAGCCGTAGGAAGGAAAATTCATTTCACTCATCGTTGAACTAATCAGCTGCATTTTTTCATCATTTTTTAATACTTGTATTTTTAGTTACCATCACTAAATTTTTGTTGTAAAATTCTCGATGCACAAACAATCACAACCTATCATCTTATTTAACTCTAGTATTTGATAGTAAATAATTGAGTTCATACAAATAGTGATTACGTTATTATTTTTTGTATTTCAGACTTCGGTTGTATATCAACTTCAAAGAAGAGTGAGGACTCTACGTGAGCAGTTACAACGAAGAGATCTACATTTGGATCTTTTGCGTAGGAAGCTATCTCTTCAAGAAGACGGCGTGAGAATTAAATCGATGTTACAGGCTGAAAGAGATGAAGCAAATCTGAGGTATAGTCTTGATATTGTATTTAATAGAAGATGGTATATGATAGCATAGAGTTTCTTATTTTATATTAAATGATTTTGTAGATTTTTTGTGCTCAACTATTATATTAGTTATTGTATTCAATCTCTTCTATAAAATCTTATGAATAATTTATAGGGCAAAAAAAGCTATGAAACAAGTGGATAGACTTCAGATACAATTGGCAGAAGAAAAATCACGAAACCGTGAATTGAGTGCTCAACTCACAGAGGCAGCAGATTATAAGGTATTTATAATAACTCTAAACTGAGAAAAAAATTTACTTTTTTGTTTTATTTTTATTTACAATTTTGAATAGTCGCAATGGAATATTTTTATGTTTTTTTCTAATAAAATATTAATCATAAAATATATTTTTCAGATCTCAGCACTAGAACGTAGCCGTAAAATTGAAGATCTCCAGAGGCGTCTGGTTGAAAGCGAAATGTTAAGAACTCGTTACAGTAGAAAATTAACAATGTTGAAAGATCAAATGCGAACCACAACTGAAACTGCTGATCAGGAGAGATCAATTAATGACCATTCTTTACAATTACTAAGGGATGAATTGGCACAGGTTAAACAGAATTTAGCTGAGATTACACGAAGAGAATCACAATTACAAAGTTTCCGGGTTTCTGTAGCAAAATTACTCTCTGAGCCAATCTGCACACCTGATTATGAAATTATCAGTCGTCTGCAGAAAATAATAACTGCTCATCGCGATTTTACAATGCTGTCTAGGCGGTATGATGAACCATCGGAGACGAGTCCATCCAGATGTACAAGGTAATTTTTTTAATTAAAAGCTAAAAATATTAATTAATTCATGTAATTAAAAACCGCATCTTTTATTAGAGACTTTATGATTTTTCAAGAATGAATTTAATTGTTTAAATTATATCGATTAATTTTTAAATATTTAATTAAATAATCTTTTTAATTTCTTTATAAGTATCTTCGGATTTTATCAAGGATATCTGGTTTTCAAAAATTTTATCTCATTAATCTATAACAAATCTTTATTACACTGATTTTATTTCTCTCAGAAATAAACCTTGATATCTCTACTCTTTTTATGACTAAATTATCTTTTTTATTTATTTTAGTAATTAACACAGTCATTAGCAAGACTTTTATTCAATTTTTTTCTCTTTAAAATTGTATTAACATTTATTTATCTTATTTACATTAATTGTTGATATTTTTAGCATTCATCCAGTTCATCCACCACGATCTCCAGGATCCCGCTGTACTCGTTATGATGATAGTGGTTTTGCGGATCCACCTGATCTTCATGAAATTGATAATGAGTATAAAAGACCTGTCAGGAGTAGTTTATTACCGTGACCCAAGGCGAGATTTCATTATTAAATGCCTAACGCACAAATAAATAATTGTAAAAAAAATACAACAAAGGATGATGTGAAGTTAAAAGATGGGGCAAAGTGTAATATTTTTTAGATTTATCAAAAATACTGTCCAATTTTCCATATCTGAAGTATTCCATTGTTATTGATAATTATAATAAACAACAAAAAAAGTAGGTCAGTAAGATAAAAATTGACAATCAATTTGATCATGATATATTTCACTTGCAGTAGTAAGAGCTACGATAACATCTGATTATAAATAATTTAAAAAAATAATTTAAATTAGATTTAAAAGATATTTAAGGGGGTTCTAGTGCTCAGGAGTGCTTGGAAAAGGCCCTAAAAATGAGTTAAAAAAAAGATTATAATTTTTTAAATGTTTTAATTGAATAATTGCTATAAAACATAAAGAATCATTTACTTTATATAAGATTTCAAGTGTTGTACACATCCTTAAATTATTCACACCGATCCTAAGACATTCGTTAAGTGCTAGAGCTACCTTAAAAAAATAAGAAAATTTGGAATATCTCCTGTAAAGCACCTGTTTATATATTTATGTAAACAAGTAGTACTTACAGATAGACTCAAGCATCTATAAATATAAAATAATACATAGAAATAAAGAATAATTTCACTATAAAAAAATTGTTTTTTTTCTCGTATAATATTTTTTAAAAAAATGTTTCATTATTATCTTATATTTTATTAATGCAAAATATAGTTATAATTATTGAATAAATACTTTAAAAAAATATTCGGTTGGATATCGAAACTTAGAAGAATATAACGAATGAAGTTGGATTTGCAGTATTCAAGTGGTACAACCACATTCCGGGATGCAGACGATCGTGAGGTAGTCAGACGACCACGATGTAATGTGTGTATAAGAGAGGATGCCATGAAATGTTAGGAAGTGTGAGAGACGAAGGGACCAAGCGTAAAACGAAGCAAGAGAAAAGGACTGAAGAAGAGAAATAAAAAGAAGAAATAAAATAAATATGAAAAAAAATACCAACGAGCAAGCACACGGTGGGAATAAGTGAAGAAAACAATTCTTGGCTGCTTTAAAATTCACCATAAAAGTTTCACTACATATTCCTATGTTGTATTGTGATTTAATGTCTCACGGTATAGAGGAATTATAAGCTAATATCCTACTAAGATGAAACTCTGATTAACTTTCGTCATGAATCAGGAACAAGCTAAGTTTTATCACATCCTTGTAACAGTTATTGAAAATAATTAAAATTTATTTTATTATTTAACGAATGTGATAAATTTTATTTCTAAATAATCTCTGTCATCGATGATACGGAAGTAGAGATAGATAATACCTTATCATTACGGATTAAACGTGTTTGCTTATAAAACTATGTCCATGATGAACCAACCAACAGAACAATTAATGACTCGATTTTGTGAAATGTTTAACATTTATTTCTATGAAACTCTTCATTGCTCAATATAATATAATAAAAATGAATTAAATTTTGAATTTGATATTTACTTAATTACTTCGTAATCTTATTCTTCTTGATAAAAAAAAAATTATATTTGTTGAATAATCAGGTATTTTAATTGAGCGAGAAATAATATAAAAAGAAAATTATTTTTTTTAATTATTAAAAAATAGAGTAATTAAATTTCTCATTTCAATTTTATACTTTGTTTCAAAAATTTATTTATTATTTTTGTTATCTGATTCTTTTTCGAATTTCTAAAAATATTGATTACAGCAAATGTTGCTGATAATTTCACGATTATCAGGAAATTTTATAATTAAAGTACCAATGCTTAATGATATTATTAAATTGTTATGAACAGTGTGAATTTGATTGAACTACAAAAATCTTCGAGTGGTCTTGAAGTGGTTGATGATTGAAATGATCAATCACTTTATTAAGATGAAACGTCTTTTTCAGAATGTTCATCGGCATATGATAAAAATATATTTTATTTTCTTTAATCCAGAAAAATGTAATATTTTAATTATCATCAACATATGGTTTGTGGATAATTGATACCATTAATCAATAAATTATGATAACGATATTTGCTTCAGTAATATTGGTGGTCAAAGCAAACTTCGTTGTTCTACCGAAAAAATTGTTTCAGTTATCATGAAGTAAATAAAAAAAATTATCGCTTGTCTGAATCATATCAGCTTACCTAGGATATTTTATTGATTGTGAGTTTATTATTATGATAAGACAATACAAGTTTTATCTTGTAACACTTAGACGTATGGGTGGTGGGCATATGTAAAAGCCCTTATCACAGTATGAATCCGTTCACTTAGTTCAAGACAGTGCTAGTGTACTTTTGGAATCTAATTGTTATTGAGTGAAGATGATCACAAAACAATTAATATCGTATCTGTTTCTTTTAACTATTCTAGTAGTTAATGTTCAACGAGGTAATTGATTTGTATTTAATATTCTTTAAGAATGGTGCCTAAAAGTTGGATATTTGATTTATTTATCAATGTTTATAATTTATTTCAGGTGTATCGTTAAAATGTTACGTATGTACATCTGACGATGAAAAAAGTGACTGCTGGGTTAATCCAGATAAAGTGACTCAATCAGATTGTGGTACACTACCAGCAGAAACAACAACAGCAGAACCCGCAACAACAGTACCGCCAGCAACAACAGCAGAACCCGCAACAACAGCACCGCCAGCAACAACAGCAGCACCAGCAACAACAGCACCGCCAGCAACAACAGCACCGCCAGCAACAACAGCACCGCCAGCAACAACAGCACCGCCAGCAACAACAGCAGCACCAGCAACAACAGCAGCACCAGCAACAACAGCAGCACCAGCAACAACAGCAGCACCAGCAACAACAGCAGCAGCATCTATCGTCTCAAACAACTTAAAGGAACAAGAATTTTTAAATTTCTATCGAGCTTGGGTACAAAATAAAACGCTTTCAAGTGCATTAAGATTGAAACGTGATACTGCAAGTGATTGGGAATGTGTAAAAATTATCACCCTAAGTAAGTTTCACTCTAATTTCAATAAATAACAAAATTTTCTTCCTTAATCAATTCTTTCCCTAACTAATTATTATTATCATTTCTATAACTATGCTAAGTTAATTGCTCCAGACATAAAATCGTTATTTTTTTTATTTTTCAGACAAAGATACTAAAAAAAAGACGTTACAACGTTCATGTGCGAAAAAAACAGAGGATGCATGTAAGGACAAAGTAAATGATAGTGACAATAAATGTGCAAAGTGTAGCGATAAAGATTTGTGTAATTCAGCATCAAACATCAAATTACAATTGATACCAGCATTCTTATCGGTATTTCTAGCACTCTTCTTTTCATCACAATAACTGTTTTTTTTTTTATCTTAATTCAAATCAACGCCTTTTTTGATACTAAAAAAAATACTTTTGTGATTAATTATACATATTTATGATCATGTTATTAAAATAGTTGATAGAAATTTCCAAATGTCATTCATTTAATAAAATATTTTTAAAATTAAAAAAAATAATTTGTTAACTAAAAAGCCAATGATTTAATGAATTTTAATTTATAAAAAATTAGGCAAAATAACAGAATGATTATAACATATTTTTTCTATTTATCTCTAGACTGATTTCATTAAAAATAATTATTAAATATCAGTGAGTCACATGAAGTTGTGTTCAACAGTGAATAACATACAACATTCTTCATGTTATATCTAAAAAAGAAGTTATCCTCGTCAGAATTTTATTATTAATGCTCTGTGAGACGAATTGTAAAATTTTTCCTCAAGTCATTATTCACATAGACAATAGGTAATCCTCATCTAGTGTCAACTCAATTGTTTGTGAGTAGTCAATTATCGTATGTCGTCAAGCTGACATTCTTCCTACTACCAACTAAGGTAGAAGTAGAATACAAGATTAGTCCACAGATAATACGTTAAAACAATACCATCGGAATTTGTTTTTCAAATGGAAACTATTTTTTTCGGCATTTCCAGGTGAAAAATTGTGATGTGAGTAGTATCTCGTTTGTGCGCAAAATCACGAACGCTCTGAATTTACCAATCTAGGAAATATATAGGTATACATAAATATGTACTGGAGGAGGTTAGACGTAAGCTAGAGGGTCGTTCCAGCTCCCCGAGTTTGTCCCCGCCACCGCTGCTGCTGCTGAGTCGTGACGCACAACACCGTGGAACCTCAGTTCAACGCCATTCACTGTAGAGTCAAGATTTGCGCGTTGCACTCCCGTGCTATTTCATTCCTGATCACTATCATTAGTCGCAAAATAAATTCAATCGATATTCTTATCGGTCAACGATCGCAACAATAAAATATAAATTAATTATTAGTTCATTATTTTGACTTTATTAGATAAAATAATTACCATCCAAGTGAAGTGAATTAGAGTGGAAAGTCGAAAATTATTCAGTGTACATAGTGACTATAATCATTTTAAAAGTGTATTCGTTAATTATGAATCACCGTTATATTCCAAGCTTTATAACTTATTTATTTTAAATCTTATCAAAAATTAATTAAACTCAGGTACCTATCTGCTTTTTTATCATTTACTTGGCATTATTTCACGAAACTTATATTTACTTTTTTTTTTATTTCGATGATAAGTCATAATGTTCAACAATAATTAGTAATAAATATATTTACTTTTCCATTGATAATTCGATGCTGTAAATGTATGGTAATTTTAAAGAAAGAATCTAGTTGGTAAATAAGAGCAAACAATGTTATGCAAACCGATCTCTGTAAGCAGAGATATATTCTCTGGTACGATCAGAGTGTGTACGTGCCTTTGGCGGGAATAAGAAGCGATTTTTTAGTATAACATGCGGGCCCTCGACTCAAAAACCGGATATGCTATGAAATCATCCTTATGTGCACGATGATCATATACAAGATATCTATAGTAACAGATCCTGATATGCATTTGCAACACGCACGATATTCTTTCTTATCCTATCTGGTTTGCAAGTAATTGGGAGGCGTTACTACCTATATGTACGTGGCAATTGGATCAGTGTGTCACTTATATGTACCAAAACACTGTCATAAAAAATATACATCGCAATAATGATATATAATTATTTTTTAATCTCTCCTCCAAGTGATTAATATTTCATTTAAAATACGTCAAGTTTCATTTATTAGGATTTTTAATTAACAATTCAATGTGTCTTGACTTTTTTTTACTTTTTATTACATGAGGAAGTAGTAAATAATTCCAAATAAAATTCAATTTCATTATAATTTATTACTAGTCTTGACAGTATTTTCTTTGTAATCAGTTAAGTTATTTTAAAACGACTCTCTATCTAATGGACCACATATGTATTTTTTTCTAAACTTTCCAACATACTTTTTTTTAATAAATAGAATTTAAATTTTGAGTAGTTCAAATATTTCTTTTTCGAAAAGGAACAACTCTTATTTCAACTATTTTTACTTAATTTTTATATTTTCATAAGTTATCTGTCATTAAAAAATTTATATATTAATTATTATACATTATTAACCCAATTATAATTACTTATTATTGCTTAGATTTTAAATTTTTATTGTTTTTAATTTAAATTGAGAATAAATAAAAAATAATTCTCGTTTGTTTTTGACTGATAATGAAAAGTAAATATTTTATTTGTTTATCTTACAATTACGCAGCAACAATTTTGACAGCATACTTGGCGCAATAAAAATTATTGTATGTTAGATTAGTGCTTAATCATCATCAGTATTAAAAGTAATTAAAGGTGCGGCTTATAAACGATATTTTCAAAAAAAATATTCTCATGCCCTTGGTCTCATAATAGTATATTCGTCATTGTTGACTCATAAGCTATAAGAATACAAAAATTTCTAAACTTTTTTTTCCCAAAGGTAACATACAGCTAGTTATCATATTTCTATACAGGTGTAACTTTCCCCAGCATGCGGGACACGAGGTTACATTGAATAAGACCCTGGATGCGTAGACTCAAGGTTTTGGAGCTCAGGTGCATGCTGAGAGATTTCTTATATGCAAAATCTTATGAGGAAGAAGTGGCCTCAGGGTCTGAACTTGGTTCGTTGACCGTGTCTTCTTCTCCTCTTTCGCCTCCTTCACTTTTCAGTGCCATCAATCCGCTCTCTCCTGCTTTTTCTCTTCATCTTCAAATTTTTTTTTATTTCTTTTATCTACCTTTCGAATGTCTGCGACCTAAACGGCAAGAAGAATTGCTTGCTTGGTAACCCACATTGCAAAGACAAGTTATATATTACAATATATATATATACATATATTTGCGGATTCCCATCTGTAAATGTCGATTTATCTTCTTTTATGATCTTTATTGTTAACGATTGGAGAAAATTTTTTTTTATTAACTTCTCATTTATTTTTGTATAATTTTTGATATTGGAAGAGGTAAATTTATTAGCATACGTCATTTAGAACGTTTCTCTTATCGTTAAATGCGTCACACATCGTTAATTTTACTCGTGACAATAGTCTTTAGAGTATTCATTTGAAAATCCATAGGAACAAATATTAAATTACATGATGTATAGTTTTGCTCTTGCATATTATATCCAGAATTTATCATACCATAACTATAAAGATGCAAAAAAATGGATAATACAAATATTGATCATATTTTTTATTTTATTGTATCCAATAATATTTTAAAAATAATTGTAAAGATAAATTGATTTGTAATGAGAATTTTTTCATAGCTTCATAACTTTTTGTGAATATAAAAGAGTTGAATAATAACAAGTCAATTCTTTTTCACAGTAAACATAATACTTCTCGCAGTGCTCATAAACATTGCAATAAATACATACTACACCTGAGTACACAAAAATATCAGAGCATTATGACGCATTCCAGGTCTCTTATGAAGCACAACGTGCAGTCGTACGGAAAAGTTCTTTCCGCAGGTTAAAACGGTGTATGGCATTATGAAGTAGTGATTCTTAACTTGAAGAATTTTCTCGTAGACTAAAGACGCAATTTATGAGATTATATATAGCATTTAGTTAATAGGATGCATCTATGAAGAATGAGTCATCAGCGAATCCAATTAATCTGTTCTCGTTAAGATTATACCAGGGGGTCTGTTCCATATCCGGTTTGATGAAGCTGACTTACATCAAGTGTCTCATGCGAATAAACAAGTTCACGCGGAAGAAAGTACACCAAGTCTTGAGAATCTTAATTACCTGGATAATAACATTTTTACGATATAAGAAATTCACTCACACTTTCGATCACAGTATCAAGTCACACAGTCAAGAACTTGACATACAAGAGCGAGAGTTATTGTCAATGCTAAATTATTATATTTTTAAAAAAAATAATTACTAAACTTTGATCAATACTCAGCAATTTTATTTCAGGTCGCAAAGCGACGTATTCTATCCTACATAAAAAAAATTATGCGCAGATGCATCGATGCAATTTTATACCCGGATCAGAATGTAATACTTTGCTCCCTTGGTTAATAATCTACTATTTCGAGCAAAATTTCGTTAAATTCAATAAAATATTTTATTACTATGATTTTTAATTTTTTATAACAATTAAATAGATATTTTTTTGTGGGGCGAAAATTTTTTCTCAGTGTTAGTGAATAGCTATTATTTATCGGTAATTTTGCTTTGGTAATTTATCTTCAATTGAAAAAAACTCTTAAAAAACGTAAAAATCGATTATAATTGGCGTAATGTTTTCGAGAATAAATGAATATTTATTTACTTGGCCGTCAAGTTTTTATCAGTACGTATGTTCTTATCTCCACAAGTAATTTATCGTTCTACAACGAAATAAATCTTACATTTAATGAATAGAAAATTTATCGATGTAAAACAAATCAATTAATTCGTCGCTGACAGTATAAATTAGCATTAAGAGAAGTAATTTTTTTTTGATCATGAGAAAACAATTTTTGATTTTATCACAACGGACAATTTTTCATTCTGATAAAATAAAAAATACGTCGTTAGTTCTAGTGATGATATGTATATCTTTATATGCATGACTAAAACAAAGAGATTACTCACAACTTGTGAGTATTTCGTAGAAGACTACTGCGATGTAAAGAAAAATAATTATGCAAATATTCAATTACGTCAGACACATTTATGCTTCAAATGACGATTATTGAATAACAAAAACAATTTTTTTCTTTTCAAGATCTTTTAATTACACAACTCTAAAAATAACATATTTTGATTCCAAATGCCAAAGAAAGTTGTCATTAAGATAAAACAATATCAATTCGAAAAAGTACATAAATGAGAAGTGAAAATACTTTTCCTTTTTTTTCAATATCTTGACGTCATTCATTCACAATTCCGAGTTTTATTTCATTCATTAATACAACAAGGACATTGACGTGGACAGTAATTAGTCATTTTAGCCACTGTCAGTTATTTGTATCGTTAGCTATTAGAATTAATTGTAACAGTTGTCTTACACTTGATTGTCCGGCCAATTAAAGTCGAGGACGAATATTATTTTAGACTCTTTTAATAAGAGTACACTGTTTTATTCTTCAGGCGTTGAATTATCATACTAATTAATGGTCTTCTCTCGCCTTCATACTCGTTCGTCATGCACGAACAATTAGTTACTCGACATTCCAAACAGCGAGGAAATGGCCGATAAAAAAATTCCTACGATGCCTCAGGTCAGGAAAGTCTAATTAGTTCGAGCGTTTCTGTACTGAGTATAGACACACTCAATCCTATACTAGTATTTAGTAGGGAGATGGAAAAAATACACAAGAGTTTGATATTAACATTAGCCAATTAAAGTCCTAGAACGAGGTCGGTGTACGCAAAGTTAAATGTCATTATTAATATTTTTTAGCGGCTAAAATTGCTCCATAATTAATAATAAATAATTGTATTCTATTAAAGAATCATTTAAGGTCGAGCTTCACTAACCTCAAATCACCTCAAATTTTATTATTTTTTTTAACATGATTTTATGATAATTTCGATGATAAAATTAATTAAACAATTATCTACTTATAATTTTTTACTTCAAAAATCATTAATGTGATTTTTTCCTCAAACCGGATAATTAATAGCTTTGTAATTCATCACTTGTAATTAATTAAAAAATTGACCTATTTTAGAGTCACGGTCAATTAAGTCGTTGGTAGTTCTGTGAGCTCAATGGGAATTAAAAGAGTCAGAAAAATTTTTTTTAATGGAGAATTTTAAAAAATTCTTTATAAATCATGTAAAGTTGAAAAAAAAAAATAAAGGAAACCAAACGAAGCGTGGGAAGCCCACATCGTTTGTCTGATTGCCTGAGAAAGAGTGCAATATCCTGATGATGAAGGTTTAAGTACGATATAGAATGAATAGAGAACCTTATCGCTGTTAGAAACAATGCCTACAACGAGTGCCACTCGGCTGTTATTCTGTACAAGAGAATGGACTTCCGGTCTGGATGCGTATCATGCGACGTACTTTCCTCTATCATACTTACATTGCAATTCGTATCATTGACCCACCGTACAGACGTCATTTTGTGTAGTATTCTACAATGTAACTAGAGACTTACCGCAAACATGTTCACTTTATGCAGGACATTAACGATTCTTGTTTATGTCAACACGTAAATTGACTTCAAAGAAAGATAACTACATGCAGGAATTTTTCTTTCAGTCAATGATGAACGGAGCAACGTACGCGTCTTCCTGTCCGACTCTCCAGTCGAATCTTTCCATACACAATTCATCCTACTATAGTGAGTATGGAAACCCGAACCGAAGAAGACGACTGTCATCAACAGGTGAAGCTGACACGTCAGCTACGTCCAGCTACGAGGGAAGCGAAGGTAGTTCTGAGAACAGTGATGAAAATCGCCTAGAGCCAGTCACTCAACTCGAAAGAGAGCAACTCGAGACTTTCTTTCGTGGCCTAAAGTCTCAGGTATCTTTTTTATCTCGTTTTCTAAATTTTGTCAAATGTCACTTGTTTTAAATTTCAAATGCTATTCAAACTACCTATTTTATGTATTAAGGATACCAAGTATGAGAACTAATGTCTTTTAGAATTTTAATATGTGACTAATGTTCCTTTTTTTTTTTTTCTTCAGGTTTTCGTTTGTGAATCTCTTGCTAATTTATACCTGGGCAGTGCAACTCAAGGTGAAAGATGGGACTTGAGATTTACTGGGATTCCAGTGGTAGTTTTAGATCTAGGTGAGACAAGATCTCGTTCTAAACGACAAATTCAAATACTTCTTGCTGAGAGAGGAACCTGTTTCACTTTGTGGCGAGAAACAATTGATAATCTTTCTTCTTACAAGGTAAATGAATAAATAATATATTTAAATAAATATATATTTCCAGTAAAATAATAATAATAAATTTCTTGTTTAAATTAGGTATCAGGTCCTGCTTTCCATACCATGTGTCTATCATCAGATCATTCTCGCTTAGCTGGACTCAGTTTTGACAACTCAAAAGCTGCGAATGATCTCTGGCAACATATCGAACATCTAGTGTCATGCCCAGAGAATATTAGTCTTTCAGTACCTGGAAAGAAGAAAAAAAAGAAACAGCCACAGCCGAAAAAATTTGTTTTGCCATCGAAAAGTAATATCAGTCAGCCATGTCAATTTCAACATATCACTAGTGTTGATGTCACTGATAGATCTCGATATTTTTCTCTCCAGACTTTGGTTCCACCACTAAATGAACTAGAAAATTCACTTGAACCAAGTGTTTAGAATAATTATCATCTCTATATTCACTGTATCGTTTGCTTAATCGTTATAATGGTGTTATTATCATCGTTTCTCTTACAGTTATTATCGTAGTTAATTTAGACTTGCATCCAACAAATTACAGTAGATTTAAATGGAATAAAAAAAATTACAAATGAGAATTGAAATATTATACAACAATTATAAACGTCATATTAATTCTAATGTGGTGCGATGTGTCAATGTAATAGATTTAAAATTTATTACTTCATAAGGAAATTAATCTATCAAAGTCTTCTTGTAATGCATCAACATTGAAATAATATTTGAGATAGTACAGTACAGTATCTTACAGACTGATGTCTTTTATCGATGGTCAATGTTTTATTAAAAAACTTTCTCAATTTAAATATTCAAATTCTTACAAGTTAATACATTTTAAACACCATTTGATAACTTTTATAAAGATTCATTTTTTAAATGAAAAATCTCAATCTGTTTTATAATTATTTATGACCATTAAAAAACAAAAAACTTTTTAATATTTCTCATAATATTTAACAAGTTTTAAGTATTATTAATTTATATTTTGATAAAAATTTTGTTCTAGATTAAAGCTATTTTTTAAAATAAGTCAATAAAAAAAAAAAAAGAAGAAAATCAAAGAAATTATCAAATATTATAAAATATAATAATGTTTAATCTCATGATGTTCAAAGTTGTTTGGCTTAGTTTAGCCAAAGTTTGAAAAACATATATCACAAATCATCCATCCATATTTATAATAATAATTAACTTTACTTAGAAAAAAAAGGAATTTCATAGAAAACAATAGTAGAAAATTAAAAATATTAAGATTAACGAATTTCTCTTCGTAACAGTAGCTTGCTGATGATTGTTGAGTAATTTGTTTATCTATGACTGTGATATAAATATATTTTTATCGTTACATTTAGTAACATATATATATACAAGCATTCGTGTAATTAATAATTAATAATTCTTCAATAATTAGTTGATAAAGTCTTGTAATTGTTACGTTGATATATATATTTAAATAAGATATATATACATACATAATAAACTATAATCAATATAATTATTTTGTTATTATTTCTGATGCTTTCAAAATAATTAAAACTTTAAAAGTGTTTGTAAAAATAACACTGATCATTATAAAAATATTCATAGTTCAGTAGCCAAAAAAATACCTAGGGATTGATTGTTCAATGATGCTAAAAATTTTTCATGTATTCAAGAGTATACTTCCTTTATAATTTTTTCTGATACCGGTGATTATATCTAGGAATTCCCAATATCAATCAATAAACTCTAGGGTCTTCACCACATCACATGATTCTTCGAGGTGATATCTATTGATAACTGTGATGATAACTGGTAATAAGGATCACTTAGCTGGTGAATGACATCTATTATTGTCATTTAAAAATGTTAGATAGAATAAATAAATCAGATGTAACATAACCAGTTGTCATAATTCAAGGAAAATAGAAAGGATGTTCAAGACTTCCAGGTATCCCAAGACTCCGGTTGTGGTTAAACTCTGAGTAGGCGATGACGACTTGGATTATTGGGTTAGTTTTTCTATCGTTCTAGTTTCCTCAGTGGTGTAATGAGGTCTGCGTTTCCCGTAGACATGCCAACCACGTTCCAGATTATCAAGACAGTGTCACCATGGACGTTGTTTCCTTCACTTTTTTGCTCTACTGAATTTCGCTTTGACTAGAAAATATTCCAGTCTAGTTGACTCTTAGTTTTTTATGGTGATGTATCCTTATTGAAAAAACACGTGCTTTAAATAAAAATATCACTTAAATAAAAGTCTGAAATAAATATATTGATATCATTCAGTATGCAAAAGATGATAACAATGGATGAGGTGATGTGCCGAATAGTCATCAATGTCCAATCGACTAGAGGTACTTTCCCGACAAAGAAGAAAGTTCTTGATGGAGTCACGTCGCTAACCGACAATTTTTCCAATAAATTTATTCAACAATAAATTGAATTATAGTGAAGATAATAATAATTCATTTTTTATCATTCGTGAATTTTTTTAATTTAATTTTTATTTACCATTCAGGTACAATTATTATTAAACAACAGCATTTTGAACAATATATACTGAAAAAAACAATTTAGGTACAATAATAAGTACAAAAATTCATTATTCAGTTAACACATTTCATTCATATACATAAAGTGAATTTTTTTTTACCACATATATATATATATATATTTAAATAAATAAAATAAATTAATTAACAATTAATTAAATATACAAAGTTAGATGTTTGTATCAAATAACTGTTAATATTGATATGATCATTACATATTTAAACAATTATATAAAAATTAAGAAAAAAAATAACAATAAGTACGGCACATAAATTTAAAGCTTACGAAAAAAATTAAAAAAAGAATATTTTTAGATTAGAGAATATTCTACATGTTTGGTAACTCGTATCTGTAAGACTAGTGTTAATGAGTTACATATAATTACAGGGCCATAAAATTAATGATACGAATTCATAATAAAAATATTTACTATTAAAAAAATTTCATACTGGCACTGGCACATCCAAGATAATTATCGTTAACTTAATTCTATAACTATAAATGTGAGCCTCTCTATTCACGAAATCACTTAGATCATTTTATTTCATTTTTCCATATTATTTTTTAAGTGATAACTCGTCATGAAATCTATTGTTTTCTTCGTCCATCAATCGTAATGATGATGATGATGATGATGATGATAATGATGGTACAGTAAATGTACTCAGACCGCTCTCAACAAGACTTAGTAAACTGTCATGTCCAACTCGTTTCTCCTTAGCTTTCACCTCATGATTATTCTTTGTAATGGTCTTCTCAGTCGGAACAACCCTTGTGTTGTCATTAACAAACTGTTCAAACTTTGAGATTGGACGGGATGTCGTTGTTTCAACAATGGCATTATTTTCTACTGGTACACCATATTTATTTACTGTGGGCTTGTAAGTTTTCACTTTCGAGTGGCCTTGAATTATAAGATACATAGGGCTGTAGTTTAGTTTTGATGATTGTTCAACATGAGGAAAGGTCAGATCTGACGTTGTTTTAATACTTGAAGGAGTTACGGAAGCTTGTGGTGCTGATGTTGATGATGGCAAGTCTAGTCTCATACTTGATGAGTGAGCTGTCGTCATTTTTTCAATATTTTCAGCATCTAAAAGCATAGCTAGTGGTGAGTGTACGCTTGTGGTCGGCCGAATCATGCCGATTATATTTTCCGGACGATGGAATGATGCTGGTGGTGAAAATACTGAAGAAGTGGAAGGTGGTGAAAGTGATGGAAACATTGGTTGAATAGAAGCACTTGGCATTCTGTTCATAGTCATTGAATGCATCATGATCATTTCAGGAGGACTAGAAGGTACGTGAGGTGGTTTTTGTACGGGTCTATGAATATTATTGCTGCTATTAGGTATCATCAGCATTCCAGGTCTCTTTGAAAAAGCTTGTGATGGTAATGATGGTGCTTTGGAAGGTAGCTTCCAAATAGGCATTCTCATTGGCATAGAAATATTCAAAGGAACTGGTGTTGTAGAAATAACTTCACTTCTATTTGAAGTTCCTGATTGATTTGCAGAAGACGGATAATTAGTTGGCATTATCACTGTTACCATAGTTTTATTATTCACTTCATCACTTGTCGGAGGCATATTAGGTAAAACAATGTGCATTTTTCCATCCTCACTTTCTAGTTGTTTATTATTGTTATTCAAATCAGAATGATTAAATATAGGAGTATAAATAGTTTCTTTTTTTCCTAAAACAACCTGCTCATTTTCTTCGCTTTCATCAACAATAATATTTGCATTCTGACTCACTACAACTTCATGATTAACTGATCCTGCGATTTGATGATCTTCATCATGTTCTATAGATTTATCGTTATTTTCGTTCCAAAGAGTAGATGGATTATGATTAGAATTAGCTGCTGTCCAAGAATCAAAGGTCTGGGTTGATTGATAGACAAGATTCGATTTATCAAATGTAACAGAAGTCGTTGACTGTTCAACATCTTTAGAAATCCCTTGAGAAATTAAAGGATGTGAATTTGAATGTTCTCGATTTATTTCAGGACGTAATAAAGAGATAGGCGTTTCTTCAGTTTGCCCCCCAAATTGATGATTTATTGCCTGATTTATCATAGGAGGTGGAACCATCATAGTAAAAGGTTTCATCTTTTCGCCGTAATAAGGACTTGCATAATAGCTTGCTGGTATCGATTGAATTCTATTTTGGCTTCTATGGTCAAGTGGACTCGCTGAATTGCCGCCTCTGAACTTGGTCACACGAACTATTTTTGGAGGCTCAGCTCCAGTGCTACCAGTAAAGTCTTTTCGAAAATTACTTGACTCATGTTGATTTTTATTAAACTTGGGAGCATCGATGAATTTAAAAAAATGTTCAGGAATTTTAGGACTCGTCTTCTTGGCAGTAACACCCAGAACCAAGATGTCACGTTTAGAAGAAGATGCTTCAGTGCTTGATTGAGAATCTAACCAATATTGAACACGATCTAAAACTGGTGGAACATAATCAAAGGTTGGATCATTCTTCAAAGGATCACCACGACCCAAAGGTGTCCATTCATCATAATCCATCCTGGGAGAAAAGATTCGTGATCTATTGCTGGTGTCATTGGGACCTAATGAGAATGAGAGAAGAATTTAGTTAGTAGGTTTAATATAATTAAGTTTAAGAAGAGAAATAATAGATAATGTTGACGTGTTAGTTTTTGCTAATAATCAAGGAGGAAAGTCTAGTGGTATTAGCATTAGAATGATGACGTGACTCGCAAAACTTATTGTAAACTCGTGACATATTCATTGGTACATGCGACCCGACGTGTAGGCATTTAGTAACAGTCTGGGAACGTGCGACGAACGCCAGGGCTCTTAGCACCAAGTGGAGTGTGACCTACTGACCCGGCATGTACAAACGTGTGTGCCTACTCTCCACTCAGCTCTTCAGGCCATACTTTTTTTCCATTTTCATTTTCCTATAGAAAAATATTCTTATCTAGATAAATAATAAAAGCTTACCTGCATTAAGTTCAAATGAAGCTGAAAAACTTTGGCTAATGTTGAAAAGTAAAAGCAAGAACCATCTTACTGGATACATCGTTCTCCACGATATCTGTAACATTGAAAGTTCAAAATTGATGGGTAACTCTCTTTTGATGGGGAAAAAAGTGTCACAGCATTTCCTGATTAGCCCTGATGACCTTGCCAGCTATACTTTTTACAGTGCTAAACAAGTTTCCTAGGACCGAACGCTAAATTTCCGACAACCTAAACGGCTTCTGCGAGAAAGTCTTTAACAGTAACTCTACTACTAAGTCACACGGTTTCACCTCAAGTTCAAGATCTTAATCTATGATGCTAACTTATTGTATTAAATGAAGAATAATAATTAAAATTAAATACCAATTTATGTTAGTTACCAAAAACTCTATTAATTATTAACTGATTCAAAGAGTTGAGAAAAATGATTTATGTAAAATTGTGCCGTACATGGTATGATGATGAAAACAAGTCCATTGAATCGGTGCGCTTATGATGAGAACTGAGCACGTGGTAACGGTAGACGATGCTGCGGGCATCGATCTTCTCTTCCGAACGCGTTCTTAGCCCCCATATGTGTAATGTATTGCATGCAGAAAAAAGAAAGATATATAAATTTACTTTGTATCAAGCCGCCTTCAACTTCAGACCCACGGAAAATCAAGATCAACGAGCTGTATGACCAAGTAATTGGCACGAACTGTGTCCAAGCATCATATTCCCACACTCAAAAATCATGGACCACTTTCACTAAATATCCAATGCCATTGAGTAATGGGAATTTAAGTCCCTTCAATTTTTTTATCAGGATGTAAATAGTTATTTCTCTCTTTTCGTATATAATATGAAAAATTCGATTTCCCGGAAATTTCTTGTTCCCATTCAGCTCAGGTGGTCTGAGAAAAAATTAAATTGCTGGCATATCATGTAGTGAATCACTGAAATACTGCGTTAAAAGTTAAGGAAAAGCGAGAGAAAAAAAATGGGCAAATAATTATTGGGTAGAAGTTGCTTCGAGCACGAGCCTGAAAGTTTATATCGTGTTTCATCCTTGAGAGACTCGAGACAGCGTGGCCCCAAGTTTCGCGACTCGTCTAACTCTCTCACTCGATGCATTCATCCACATTCTTACGTATTTTATAAGTAAATTAATATAATAATCATCAACTACATAGTAACAAGAATCATGTCAATGTCACAAATTGCCGGCTTAGAGTGCAAATCTACTAACCACCACAATAGGTAAATTGGATATGTATTGAAATATATTTAATTTAAACTGCCTTCACCATACTGAGGGTAGTATTTACTTAATGAGTTTAATTAGGAAAATGGATTCTAAAAATGTATTTGTTATTTAGTGTCATGACGGGGACCCAGTTTGAGGTGATAATACCCCAATTCCGTCCAACCTCAAGACCGTGGGGACATATTTGCCCCTTATCTTGTTTCTTATTTAAATTTAACAGTTTAAAAACTTTTTACAAAATTCATGAAACAATTGTATGCATTTTTTCCCCTTTAAAACTCTATCATCCCATTTGGATCATGTTCGGCTCTTAAGAGGTTAAGTATGCTCCGAATTTTGTGACCCATATATTAGTTAAAAAACATTACGTATGCAAGACAAACTGCCTGTTCGCCCTTTTCATTACCATCAAATTTCATGAGACAATCTTGAAACGCGAAAAAAATTCACCAGTTGTGTCAAGCGTGACAAGAATCCAAACGATTTTTAATCGTGATCAAGACACTTTGATTAATGGCAAAATATAGATTTTTTTTTTTTTTCAAAAAATTCATTCTCCATTTAATAATGAATAACTGTGATTGATAGTAACGGGTACAATAAAATAAATTGAAAGCGAGAGAGAAGTAGAGTTTCACTATCGTTTGCTAGCCCGAAAAATAAACATTCAAGAACCGGATCAGCACAATTGTCATGGCAGAACAATGAATAATATTCTCTTTCACCTAAAATGTGATTAAATAATGAAACTAGTCTATAAAAAAAGTGAGTTAAAATTTAAACTAACCTGTAAATTAAACCATACAATGTTGTCGAATTCCTGCTACTTGAAAAATGATAACTCACAATAATCAACAATCAATCATTGAAAAACAGTTCGATTTGATATTTCGTGCAGAATCATGTCTGCATTAGCTAAGTATCAAATCAAGAAATTAAATAGCTAATGAATGATAATTTTAAGTGAATAAATAAATTTGATGGTTTTTATCAAGCGCGAGTTGATCAGTTGGCAAATGTTGCGTAGAGCTCAAAGTGCTGGAGAGAACTGAACGGTTGACTGACTGCCGGCCGGCCGGCAATTCTACCTTCTTCTTAGTGGATGGTAGTTTGGTTGGAGTCTTCTTGCTCTGGTGATCGGATATCCAGTTGGTTTAACCAATCGCGACTTTCCTTCGCCCCACGTGTACATCCTTCACTTCAATGCACTTTTTTTTCCATTCATCAGTATCTTCTTACATACTAAAAACCAAGAACCGATTAGAAGATTTCACGCTTATATTTCAACTCCTTAGACTACTTACCAACTAAAAAGATCTTGTTTCAGAGGGATGAACTTGAATTATCTCATTAAAAGTGCTTTAGCCTGTGAAGAATATTTTATTAATTATTAACTAATTTATTTATTGTATTGAATATATTTAATGAGTTTTAGGCCAAGTCTCTAACTCTGGGAGAGTTGGCCGTGAACGTGATCGAGGTCTCACTTTCGAGTTGTCTGGTTGTTTATCGTTTTCCTGGGCAGAAGACATTCTTTACACGATGAAACCTATTTGATTGATCGTAGCATTGAATTATTTATTAAACAAGACTTGTTTTCTTAGTTGAATATTAAATAATAATAATTAAGGAAATGAATAATATCATAAATAAATAAATCAGATGAAAGAGAAACGAATAACACATCAAAAGTCGTATGGGATTACGCGACTAATGAGTGACGTTCACTTCATCACTTGCTTCACAACCCAATTTTACTTTCGTCGGTGATAGTATATCTCTGTCAATCCAATCATAGCTAATTAAATTGCTAAATATATTATTTATATACTGAAAAATATTATTTCTATTTTCAATCAGCTTACGCTTTCAATGCTTTTTTCTACTACTAACTAATACTTATCCTTCTTTTTTTCCTTTCTGTTTGTTTAAAGGAGATGGTGAGTAATTTTCTACGTGTATTCCGTTAAGCTTCTCGCAGATATGAATGACGATGGATTTACATGTGAGTTCTTTCTGATAATCTTCGTTAACGAATGACCAAAGACACCGACAGGTTTAACCGGTTTTCTCTCAATTTCATTCGTGGTACTCTGCTGTAGCTGTGATCGAAGAAGACTAGACCAGGAAATTTCAAATACCAACATTCCATCGATTGACATCGTGACAAGTGGGTCGTGATCGCAGAAAAGATATATACAACTCTTCTTGCCAACTTCCGAATTAATCATTATCATCATCATCATCATCATCTTTATTACTATTTTAGATTGTTGGATAAGAATGATTTATCAATGAAATAATCAATAGATGATGATAGAATTTATGCATGTCTATTTGAAATTATTCAAACATATTTCTTCTTGTCAATTGAATATACAATATTTTTATTTTGATAGCAGAGAAAAATACAATTTCTTGTATACATTAAGACAAAAAATATTGACCCGCACTTTTTGTTTACACACTTTTTATCCACATACAGTATGATATATTTAATGTAAACATACACACATACGTATATATATTTATATTTATATATAAATATTATTTGCAATATAATTATTTAAGAAATAGGAATTATTCAGTACCACATCAAGTGATAGATATGAGATTCGATAGTCAGAAAAATATTTCGGCTATTTTTGCTATTATGTCTTTTACTGTTCTCATTTTTTTAAAATTAAAATTAAGGCGGTATCTTGATACAAATTTTTCCTATTATTATTTCTAATGTTTATCTGTATATTTATTTTGCCAATGGCTTTCGCTTTGGCATCAATAAATAAATAAACAAACCAACTTTGTGCTTCGACTTTGTTCCATAATTTGTTGTTTCCAATAAGAAACCCGTCCTTAAAAAAAAATATGAACTACATTCAGTAGAATATTATTAGTATTGTGTTTTCTGACAATTCTGTTATTTAGCGGATTTATCTCCTTTTGAACAGAAGCTTCTCAATTGATAATTATTTTAATTTAATTAAATAAATAAATAAATTCATTTAAAATATGCTTATCTACAAAGTAGACGCTTCTCGATCAGGTATATTTTGAAGACGACTTAGATGCCAATAGAAGTTAGGAGGTCCTCTTGTAAAGCAATACTTCATTTCGAGTGGTTCATCATTTTCAACATAATACATCAAGTAAAAATTACACATTTCATCATTATTTGTTGGTCCAATTGACGTCCAAGTATCTCTCGTGCTGTACATTGTGCATCTAGCAGCTATAGTATCTCCTTCTGTGATAGTTACATTATTGTGAACCGGATAAAACATTTGAGGAGTTAATGGATTTCTTTTTCCAAGTTCGATCCATTTATAATCTGGAGTAACCAAATATCCAGAGACAACCTTTCCTAATGAATGAGTATGTGTTCTATATGCAAACGGGTGTAATGTTTTATTTTCTTTAATCTCACAAGCTGTTTCCATGTATTCTGAAGATCGTGGTGGAATCCGGCCCATAGTTCCCAATAAATAGACTCCAGCAAGTTTATTCAAAGGTCTTTGAGTATAATGCAATACAATTCCAGAATTATCGGTTTCTCCGTGTTGAAAATGTTCAACATGTGCGTAATGAACTTGAAGAACTAGATATTTAATTTGAGACTTTTGACCAATCTTGAAACCTACACCATCTGGTAGGACTAATTTTGGAGCATCTCTAGCCCATGCGTATAAAATTTCTGATCCATCTGAACAAGGACTTGCTGTATCATCATCATCACCAGCCGATTTACTCATTTCTCCACAATTCCAAACAGGTTTAGCAGATCCAGGTGTTTTACAGCCATAAAGAAGTATGTGATGAGCAACATTCATCGATGCTTTTGGCTCAAACTCAATAATATAATATGTATTAGTGGTATTTAATTTAACTGGAGTACATAAATATAATTCAGGCTGAAAAAATAATAGAATCAATTACAAACTGCTGGTTAAATATTGCTTTACTTTAATACTTACAATGTTCGGTTTAACATTTGGCATAGAAATTAAATATTTATCAATACTGTAACAACTAGAATTTTTTATATTAAATATAACAATTATGAAAAATATAAAATAATACTGTTTTTCTCTCATTATAACAATTTGGAATGTTTTTAATTGTATCCACCTGTCACTTGCTACTCGAATGACGTGATCAATATGATAACAAACGCGTAGGATTCCAAGGAATGACGTCAATGTTGAACCACTGGAAATTTAAATTCTTACAAATGTATATCGTATTGATGAATTACATAAAAAAGAAGTTATTCTGAATGGAATATTAATGTATTTATAATTTTTTTATTATATTGATTTAACTGATTTATTCACAATTAACATTACAAAATTATTATTAATATTTTTAACAACATACAAAAAAACTTTTAGCCGCCTGTCGGCAGAATTAAACACTACAATAGGTATTGAGCGCCCTCTTCCAAGTAAACAATGAAAACTTTAGATTTAAAAGTGTAAATAAAAATATAACCTATATTCTGTATAAATAATTATATCTAAAAATCTCTAAGTTTCTGTATAATTAACAGTATTATCTTTTTTTATTGATAAAAATATCGCGAATTTGATCAGTAAGCCATTCAACTGCTGGTTGCAATCCTTCTCCAGTAACTGCATTTGTTGCTCTAATGTGCCACGGTTTGTTGTGGATTCTGTCCAGTCCAAGTGCAGCAACAAGTTTCACTGTTGTTAAAGAATCCGGCAAATCCATTTTATTTGCCAAAAATAACATTGGAATTTTTCTACCTGTTGATGAAAGATTAAACGTAAGTTTAATACGTAAAATTAAATTCTTTCAAGTATGTATAAACTATAAAACTACTCAAAGAAAACTAATTCTTGATCAGCGTACTTGCTATATCAGGATGCTGAAGAAGCATATCTAATTCTTCTTTTACAACTACTAAACGTAAATTATCACTACTATCGATTATAAAAATAATTCCTTGACAATCTTTGTAATAGTGCTCCCATAGAGATCGGTAACGATCATGTCCTGACATATCAAATGCAGTAAAGTGAACATTTTTAACTGTAATAAAAAAGCGATTTTTCAATGATTGAAAGATTAAATGACACTCTGTAGTATTAAATACCATTTAAAAATATATTAAAATTATTTTTTTGTGATCATCTGTAGATGACAATTTTTTTTTTTTAATATTTTTTAGGCAAAATGGAGGATGAAAGTGATGTTAACAATACTCAAGTCCATAGTAATCGAGAAGATTCAACTATCGAGAACGAAAGTATGATGACATAAAACATCTTATTAATTTTAATTATTTATAACATCAATCTTTCTTATAGAGAAAAAATTAGAAGAAGAAAAAAAAACATTACTGGAGCAAATCAACGAACTAAAGCAATTTGTAAATGAAGCTGAGCTCACATTAAATTCCTTCAAATACGGCGATGTCCAAATTAAAAATAAAAATGAATTGTTTAGCTTTAATCCTGACTTTCAAACACCACTATCTTCGAAAGAAATCCTTTCAATTGTTAATATGGAATATGAATTGTACAAATTGGCAGGACTTTATTGTACGAAATCGCTAAATAATGAATTTGTCTTCAATGTATCTGCTTCATTAAATGACGAAAACAGTTCTGCAGTTCAATTCTTTGTCGAAAATGACAAAGTTACGTTAGGACATTGGGTGATGCCGATTGGTATTACAATTGATTATATTTTAGCAGAAACACCATTGGAAAAACCAATTCATGTTATCCCATTTCTAAGGAACTATAAAAGAAATGTTTTATGTTATGAACAACGAAAACAACAATTTGATCAACTTCAGGTAAATTTCATAAGTTTGTTTTAGTTTAAAAAATTTTATAACTTATGGCTCATTTCAGCAATCTCTTGCAACAACAACAAATTGTCAAATTACAGCAAATTTTGGGTACTTAACAATTGTCATCACTTTCAATCAAGTAACAAATAAGCAAACAAATCAAAAGATGAACTTCACTGTTAACTTATTCTATAATTCTGGAACAGTAAGACCTCACACTTTAAAAATTAATTCACCATCTGAAGAATTATCTCTGCATTTTCGTAACTATACAAAGAGATTCAAAAAAGATATGCTACAAGATGCTTATGATTCCATCATAAATCAATCGCATCCCATTTTCAAATGGGAACCAGAAATTAATATAGAAGAGAACCAAGTATTAGAGGTATGTTATAAAAATGTATTGTTTTAATTAGTTTGAAGAAATTTCTTGTATGGTAGTTAATTAAATTTTTTTAAGAGTAACAAGACAGCTTTAGAAAACAATGAAGATTCAGAGAGTGACAGCGATTTTAAATACAGTGCAAAAAAGAGAAAGCGCGGTCAAAAACAGCGCACGAAACCAGTAGAAACAATAAGTGTTGATTCTGTAAATGTGGAGAATAATAGTGATGATTCAGAGCATGTAGAAAATGTTCCAGTTATTAAAACTGTGCCTAAGAAAAAATCAGTAACTCGTCCGAGAGTGAAAAAATTAAAAGTTACTAAAGAGAAAGCATCATCAAAGATGGTTCAACCTAAAATCAACCTAAAGATTAAAAATACAGGAAGTATCCCTAGTAAAAGCAATCAGGATAAAAATGTAGAATCTTCTGAGCCTGTAAACGTTGTAGAAAATCATCTTTCGAAGTCTCGGGAAGAAAAAACTCAAAAACAAGGAAAACGAAGTACAAAAAAAAGAGCATATTCAAAATCTCCTGAAAAACAGACGAATATTTTGACTATTAGTACACGATCTCAACAAGCTAAATTGAATCTTAAAACATCCAAAATTCCAATTATGAAAAAATCACAAGCAAAAAATAATTCTGTTTCTAATAAGAAAACTACGTATACTAGTACTCCTATGGTTGGAAAAGTAAAAAGAACGAAACAACTGACTTTGAATTTGAGTCCAATAGTTTCTGAATCTATTGACACAGCTGAGGCGAAAGGTACACATCTGCGAAGAAGTCCAAGAAAAAAGTAATATATTGAAATACTTAAAAAAAAAACTTGTAGATAAAACATTGATATAATGATGATGAAATTAAATGTCAAATACTGTCATATTAAGATGTTGACCTATGATCGCAAAACTTACATGAAAATTTTTCCACATTAAACCCGATTGTAGGCACTATGTCTATGCAACGGTCATCCTCGCGTTTAAAATGATTAATGACCGTTGACTTACCACTGTTATTGAGACCAACAACTAATATATTAACTTCTTTTTTCCGAAGGCCTAAGGCATTGGTAAGACGATTAAACAATTTCATTTTCATAATTTTCATTGTATTTGTATCGTACTTTATTTTAATAATTCTTAATATTCACTTGACACATATCTCAATAATATATTATTTAAAATAAAAACAGTTTGAATGCAAAAAAATGCAAGAACTTTTCATTGCTTTGTATAATAAATCGATAATTAAAAACTATAGATGTAGCTATAATATTAGTAAAATGTACATTTCACGAGGCCTAACGATCAATATTTTTCTACATGATAGTAAGCTATGTTTTTTCTACGATTAAAATGAAATTTTGTAAAATATAATGTATCATATAATAATAATTAAATTAATTTATTATATTTCACATGGCCAATAATAATTTTATTAATAAAATTTTCAAATCAATATGTTTTTTAAATATAATATCAATTTATAAATACTTCATAATAGTTACAACACACTTTAAAACGAATATATTATGATTTTTTTTTGTTAAGCAATAGAGTAAAATTTATTAGATCGATATGCAGATCATTCAAAACCCATAACTCAACAGTTTTCCTTAAAAACTAACTCTGCCACGAACTTTAAAGAATCCTAGAGAATTTCGGTTGTGTAATAATGCACCTAATCCTACATAGTTTTCAACAATTAGAGGAGTATTAATAAATTCACATCGATCAATTAAAAGATTTTTCAATACTGCGTAAAAATCATCAACATCAAAACGTGTTTTTTCATCGTTAGAGTCTGAAATTAAATAAAATATAGCTATTAATTTAAATGTCTTTAAAATGGAGTTAATAAATATTTTAGTATCTATTACCTTTATGCCAATAGAGAGGATGGCTAGCATAAGTTACAATTGGAAGATGTTTGGCAAATGGATTCCACTTCTTATCGAAACTTAGCGGTTTTCCTTTATTCCACATTAATCTAACACCAAACATGTTCCGTTTTCTGTGGAAAATTTATTATATAATTAGAAGAACTTGAAAACAAATATTTACAAGCAGATTAATTAAATAAATTTTAATCAATACTTAGGCTCAAAATTAATTTCAGATCTTGAAGTTAGAGAAGACCATTGTTGACGAACTGCGCAATGAATTGCTGATGACAAACCTTCAGCAAAGCCATTTAAACGTCTGTAAAAAATTCAATGTATCAATTGTCAAGTATTTTTTAAAATACAAAATTCAATAATAATATAAATAATCTAATTGACAAAATTTAATAAAAGTAATATGGTAGCTTCGGTCGGAAAATACTTAATTAAACCACAATAAAGTTACAATATACCTGAATCAATCTTGTGAAATTTTAATTAATTGTCAAGTATTGATAAAATTACTTACGGTACAACAGATTTTGCTGGGTACTCCAATTCTCCATAAGCGATCTTGTCAATTTCTGCCAATGGAACTCGATGAAATTCACGAATTTTTAATGAAATAAAATCATATTTAATTGAAAATAAAGCATTCTGGGTCAATAACACCATTCGTTCTTTTTCAGTATCCCATAAACTTATTCTACAAACAAAAAATTAGAAATATAATAAATCCATTCTCCTGGTAAACTTCATTATAAATGAAAATTTAATTATTTACTCTGTTAATAACCAAGTTCCAATAATTTCGTCATTCTGATCAGTTGACAGTGTCTCTTGACATTCTTTAATCGCACGTTCTACAACTTCATTTCTATCAGAAAAAAATGTGTGTACATCAATATGTTTAAAGGGAATACTCAAAACATTTGTTTTTGCTGTGGCTGCGTTATTATTATTTTCTTGTGAGTAGATGTCATCTTTAGTCTCTGTAATTTCATGAACCAACAAATAAATGCCATGAATAAAAAAATAATTATGTTTAATATATAAATAAATATTTAGTTTGAATAAATACCAGCATCGGTGACTTCTTTTGACATTCGTAGTGTAGCAGCTTCGAAATTCATCGTAGGAATTTCATCCAATTGATTATGGTCCAACATTAGATTATTTTTTGATTAACTGTTATTAAAAATCAATTTCCACTAGTACGTTCGTATGCTTTAATAATAAATAAGCCAATAGAAAGAAGTTCAACCATGAGTGAAACCTTTTAAGATTTGTACACGCGTACAAAAATAACATTTATTATGATAATTTAAATACATATGAGGCCGATATTGGGGTTTAATATTTGTTTTCAGACCATCAAATGTGGTTTTCAAAAAAATAAATAACATAGAATGCTCCCTCTCTCTTTCTCTAATCTAACGAACTAATCTAATACGTTATTCCATAGACGCAATGAAAATCGTACGTTTTTGATATAAAACCAACGCCATTTAAAACATTTCATGCGGCGCGATCTTTGATTTTAATTTTCAAATGTTCCTTTTTATTTTGTAAATATTTAGATTTAAAAAGATGCTTTAGGCCAGTGGTGTAGTATTTTTATTTAAAATCGTTTTGTTGCCAAATATTTAGTCGATATGATAAATTGACATATAACCTATTCAACCACAGAAAAATAAATAATAAAAAAAATTGTGCAGTGAAGGTTTTTATTTTTATAAAATATCTCTGACATTATATACAATAATTTAAAGACATTCAATATAAAGAAATTCGATAAGTTAATTATATTACATAAATTACATTTTTTATTAATAAAATTAAACTATATAAAATAAAAGGTAACCATAAATTTTTGGCATACATAAACAAAATTCTCATATTGTCATGTTAAATACAAAAGTGTTATTTTCGTTCACTAACCGTTTATCAATAAGTAACTTTCATTATTTAGAATCCGAACTTTATACCAAGAATAATTTTGTTTATTATTCAACAAAACCAATTACCTCATTATATAGTCAATAACCAAAAACATATAATAAATAAAATGATCTGTTTTGTATAAAAGTATATTAAGTAAATACGATAGTTTGAAAAGTACGAATAGTACGATTTTTTAAAATTATTATTTCAGAATGCTTTAATTTTAATGACCATACATAGTTCCATGTGTATTTTATGTATAAAAAAAAATCAAATTAAATAATTTTGGAGTACCCTATTTTTTCACAGCCAATTTTCATACATAAACAATTTAATTATTTGATTATATTGATAGTTATATGAAAAACCAGTACAAAAAGCATTTGAAATGTCGAGTATTGATAATATTTCACACTATTCCTCTAATATATATTACTCTTTATATTCATTTATAGTAATGAATGTCATCTAACATATTATCAGACGACATTAAAGTTAAATTTCGTTCTTCATGCATTCCTTTAGCATAAATAATTTGTTGTGATACCCATTTGGCTATATCTTCATTATCACATCGTACTTTTGGACGTCGCAATTTTTCAGGACCATCAATATTAAGAGTAACTGAAGAATCAATTCTTGATGCTATTTCGATATAATGTGATGTTGTGTTATTATTTTCAATTTTTTCTATTGGTTTACATTGTACTAAATCAGCCAGACTAACTTCTGTAACTACAGTCTTTGTACTTCCGTTAATAACACGAACTTTTTCATTTGAAACAAGCATTTGAAGGTTTTCAGCTCCCCTACAAAGGCTTTCAAAAGCTACGAACAGTTCTGAATAATTGTGTTCGTTAATATTATACAAGAATTCCTGTCCTTCTGCTTGCTGATGATTATATGGAGGTAATAGTCCCGCTGGACCACTAGCAACTCTAGGAGGTCTTTGTCTCTTTGGAATAGTCCTATGAGAACTTCTACTTGATTCTCTCAAAGCTGTAGCTGCTTCTGTAGCAAAGTCCAACATTCCTACAACTGGTTTTGTAAATGTCCCGACTATTCCTTTTCCAAAACCAGTGAAAAAACCAGGAAAGCCTTCATTAGTTGCTCCATCATAAGTTTGTTTCACTACACTAGTTAAACCACCAAGAACTCCAAAACCAAGACCTTTCAAGCCTGCAACGATGTGATCTCCACTGTGAACTGTATTAGTACGAATCCTTTGTCTTGCTTCTTCATGACCTTCATCCATTGTTACTCTTCCAAGTCCATCTGATAAAGACTCAGATAGTTTTGCTGCAGAGTTGGATAATCCATGAGTTACATTTTTAATTAAAGTTTTGACATTTCCCTCAAGTAATCCGGACATTCCTTCAGAAACATCATTTACAAAACCTAGTGGATTACCCAAGAAATCTACAGAACCTAATATTACTGCTGCTTGCCATTTCAATTCATCTTTATAGTGTTTTATAATTGAATGAATAAGAAATTGGCTACTTTCAAAAGGATGTCGTTTAATAAATGGCTCTAATTCTATTGAAGCACCTTCAAATTTTATTAGAGTAAGTCCTAATTTTCGTTTAATAGATTGAAGATGACGCGGTAATTTAGTTGTTGTTAAAACACTCAATTTTACTTGACTTGGCACAAGTTTTAATATTTCAAAATAATATCGTTTCGCATGAGCCGCTGATACTTCTGATATGAATCGTTGAGCTTTAAAGTCATTTTCATCAATTGGAGCTTCTGAATCAGTATGACTAGTTCCTACAAAAGCTGCCAATTTTAAAATTAATCTTTCTTCTAAATGAACACACAAAGGTCGGATGCCAATAATTAAATGTTTATAAATTTCAGCATTTTGATTTTTTGAAGGTTGTTTTTCAGTTGATACTTCTATTGCTGGTCTATCAGCAATCTCCGGTTTTGAAGATGGTGATATATATAGTACGGATGTACATTGAGCTTCGAGCAGTTGATTGTCTACTTGTATGTCAGCAACACTTAGATTTAACACTGAATTTATTGGAGTTTTTAGAAAATCGAAAGCAATACCAGCAAATCTTGCAAAAAGTAGTTCTTCTACTGGTTGACGTGAAACTACTGATAATCCTAAACCTGCTGGTAAACTAACTGTTAATTTGAGTTCAGAAGAAGTTGCTTTTCTTTCATTAGCATCCAGTTGAGAAGGTCTTTGGGTAACTGCAATATGAGACCAATCACGTTCTTCAAGTGCTGCAAATGTCTTTTTCTGTAAAAACAAATAATTGATTTAATAACATTACGGAAGATTATCACAACTATGTAAGATGTTAATCAATTCATTTTACCCTTTCTTTTATATCTAAAATTTGTAAAACCCTTGTTGGACCATCAGTAGTAACAGTGACTGATAAAAATCCAGATCCTGGTCGTAGCCTTTGTCTACCAACACACTGTTCAATTGGAGGTGGATTACTATGAGTTTGAGGTCCAAGAACTGCTTCACTCCCTATTGAAATAAATGATATAGTTTAAAAACTTTTAACATTTCAATTCTTGACCTTATTCAATTGTGTTGATTTATACAGTATGTTCTTATAAATAAATTTTTGCAGCAAGCAATGATGTGAAATAATGATCGAATTGTTATAATATTATTAAGTTTGATTTATTTTAAGTAATGTTTGTAAAAAAAAAAAAAAAACGCTAAAAGCTTATTCCGAAATCTATACGTACACATTTGCCAACGGGCGACACTGCCGCCTGCAACATGTATGATCAGTTTATGTCTCATTCTATTATCAATAAAGTTATTGTAAAAATTTTGCATTAAAATAAACAATAATATAAAACACACGATTAATATAAAATAAATAAAATATGATTTAAATACTTTTGTTTGATATAATGAATTTAAATGTCTTTTTCAAGCAATGAAGCTCAATTACGACTGAAAATTATACTTTTACCAAGAGAATACAATATAAGAATTTACTCCAAAAGTATTACCTTCATACAATCCCATAAAACCGTCTTTTGATTGGACACACATATTTTTATGAGCGCAGCAAAGTCTTCCATCGTCAGTAAATTTCCAAGTCTGTGTTGATCTTCGCCGAGGATCGGGTCTTCTTAGTGCTAGAGCACAATAATTGAAGGGCTGTGGTGCGGGACCAGCAATATCAAGTACGAAAACTGAGTCTGAAGTTTTTGAATGTTTATCTCTAGGTGGACTTGATCCTAAATAATACCAAGTTATTGATTTAATAATAAATAGAAAATAAATCATGATAATTAACCAATAAAATTTTTTAAATACCTTCATGTTGAAGTTGGCCATCTCCAGTCATTCGCCATAGTTGTGATCTTGCTCCGTATTGCTGTCTTTTCAGAGCAACCCAGCCACCAGGACCAGCTTCAAGTACTAATCTTTGTGTTTCAACGTCCAAAGGATCTAATCTTCCTTCTCCTGTACCTAAATCACCATCTACTTTAAAAGTTCCTAAAATTGAACAAATATTTATGTACAGTATTTTTATAATTACTATATTTCCAATGTTTAATCAAACAAACCTGTAAACGCTATATAAATAAAATTTTCATAAGTGAGTCCACGATTTTCTCCTAGCACATTTAAGTCGTATATTGCTGTAACTCCACCTGGAGCTGTTACAGTAAGATTGGCACTTTGTGTGGGTTCATCAAGAGCATAAGGAACTGATAAATGTGGTCTTACGGTCCACTGAAGATTATCAGGTACATCAGTCTGTAATAAAAGTTTATTTTATCATTACTTGATTTGAAATAAAACAGACATTAGATTGAATTAAATAATAATTACTTACTTGATTAATAGTAAGTGAAACTTCCGAAAAATTATCAACTCTAATGGGTGGAGGCATCGTATTAGCATCAGTGAAGACAATAAAAAATGTACTTTCTTGAAGAACAACATCAACTCGAAGAAAATGCATTTTTCCAGTTACGTCTCTGATGTTTATTGTTAACGAATGATTGCCATCAATAATTATTCCTCCAGACCACATGCAATGGGGTACATCAATGATTCTGACACAGAGTAATTGATCTTTATCTAAGCGAGGCCAATGAAATGGCATATGACAATCAGGCATTGCTGTAATATATGTGGCCTGAGCATCAGGATTGCTAACAGTCGTTGTAAAACATCTTTGAGCTAGTTCTAATGTACATGAAGATCGATTATGAAGTTGATAACGTGGTGATAAAGTAACTACAGTGGTTGCTTGATATCTTCCTCGTGCTGTTCTCGTAGCAACTCCAATTAAGTAGACAATATCAGGCCTTCCATCGCGTAAGGTGACTCTTAATCGATGAACTTGAACTCCAGGTTGAAGATGAAAAGGTTGAGACCATTGAGAAATACTTTTAGGATGCAGTTCAATTCCAACTCTCACAGACAATGCTCTACTTGCTTCTTCATCACTGAATGAAAATAAAAGTGGCGCAACCATCCTGGCTTTTTCATGTTCCTCAAATTGTCCAGCAGCTTCAGAAATAACTCCTTCTTGTCTAAATACAAGAGGTAGTCCAGTTTTGTTGATAATCCAATAAGGAGCAGTAATATTTATACGAACGGCTGATCCTTTTTCAATGATCACAGCAGCTTGTAGAAACAAAATACGTCCTAAAGAATCGGTCAACCTCATTCGAGAAAGGAATGATCCTGATATTTGAGAAAGCAATAAAGTTCCAGATCCAGGATAACCATCAAGTTGAAAAGAAATTTCTAATTGCTCTTCATGAACATTGATTTCGTAAATATCAGCATTATTTCCTGGAGGAATTCTATCTTTTTCAGTGTGTACCTGGTAAAGTAATTCATGAGGCAAAAGATTATTCAGCGTAACTGGTGGCAAGATAGTAATGGTATGTGCTGGTAGAACATAATTTCCAATATCAATTGGATAATTGTCACGTCGAACAGCAACACACATTTTAAAAATATTATTCTGATTAGTTCTACATGTCGTAATAATTTCTGAAACTTCTAAAGGCTTTTTAATAAGCGTCCAGTCTATAGGTTCAAGGCAATATTGATAAGCATAGTTTGGATGCTGCGGTTTTAAGCTCATTTGAACACCAGTATGTGTCAGTGGTATAGATATACTAGACTGAGCAGGAATTTGCAAAGTTTTTATACCACTAATATTTTTAATAGATCCGATCGGAAAGTATCCAAACTGGGTCAAAGATTTTTCCATTTTTATATCCAGAGGATAGGCTAGTTTATTAACAACTTGGAGAGCTGATCGAACAGTCACTAACTTCCTAGCAGATCCTTCAAGTTCAACAGCAAAAACTATTCGTGCTTTAGTAACGATACTATCAAAGTGTTTTACAGCAGAATTAGCATAACGAAAATAAACTCCAACTCTATCAACTGTTACCGGATCAACTGGTCGCCATCCTTCTACAAGAACAGCTACTTGGTGTCTTCTTACTGCATGAGTTGACTGATGTCTAAGTTTTCCTCTTTCTTCGAAAGTAAAAGGGATTGTATCTCCAGGTGATACTTCACGCCAAGTTTCATCTCTTTTCACAAAATCATCCACGTTGAATTGATAATTTGATTGATGTGTATCATCAGCAACGGCGATGAAAGTTTTAAACCATAATTTAGAACCTGTATCATTTTTTAATGCAAATGGCACAAAAGGAGATCGTCTCCGATAGCTTTGAAGACTTGATGATGTTTTAACTACAGTACTATCTTTATTGTTAGAGAAATAATAATCTTGAGTCCAATTATCTTTAACTAATTTCACAAGTTCTACAAATGTAGATGTAATGTTTATATTAACAGAATCTTCAGCATCAATTTGAATTTGAAGTTGCTTTGAATTTGCGAGGTTTCCAGAATTATATTCCCATTGAACTATCGCTTTCCATGATTCTAAAAATGGCTCCCAACCACTTAGCACTCGATTATAATAATCAATAGCAAATGTAGCTTTCAAACATCCAGGCCCACTTGGTACTTGATTTAAAGAAAAATCTAAAAGAAGTAATTCCATCAGAGGAACATCAGCATCTCTACAATCATCAATGATACATATTCTCAAACAAGAGGATTCAATTTCAATGACATGAAAAAAAAGATCATTCTTCACTTGACTATCCTGATTAGGAACAGCATTTTGAGTTAGCCAAATTGCAGCATCATCTAGCTGTCCATTACATTTATCTAAAGCAGCTTCACAATCAGTTTCAGTAAATCCTAAAGCTGACAGCTTCATTATATAGTTTTTAGCATTAGCAGGAGGTCCTTGGGATCCTCGTTGTTTAGCTAATAAAGTCTGTTTTGGTAATGAACTCAGCATTCTTCCAAACATTGTAACATCATGATAACTTAATTTTATGCTCAAAGGTTGTAATTGAATTTCTAATGATTTTTCTTTCGTTAATTCAAAACTAGCAGTCACTGGATCAATAATTGACAGTGCGGTTTCATCTTCCATCCCTAGGATACAAGAGTAAAGCTCACAATTGGATAAATTACATGACAGAGGTTTTTCATCTTCTTGAGGAAGAGATCGATAAGATAAGATAGCTGTACATTTTAAAATAACTGCATTTGTATCCCAGAGAGAAGTATCTTCAACAATCACTAATTCTGAATCTGTGATATTAAGTTTCAACTCAAATGGTGAAGCATTATTCTGCATTACTTCATTGCTGAATTCTTGAGATATTGAAGGTAATTGCGTTACTTCTGAAATAGATTCAGGCTCCGGAGAATTCAAAACCAAAAAATCTTTCACTGCTTCCCACCAATCCAGAATGGCTGTTAATCTCATGCTATGTAATAAAATAGTAGTTGCAGCTGTATTTTTTCGTCTACGATGATGAATTTCAGCTTGAACTCGACCATCAATTTTATCGAATTTTTTTAATGGTTGAAGAATGCTGGTAAATACATTGGATCTTTTGTTGACTGGTTCGTCTTGGAATCGAGTGTCAATAATCAAAATTTCTTGGGATACTAGATCTATATCTTGAGAACCATCACTTAACGAATCAAGGGTCAAGCGAGATTTGATGAAATTAACGCAAGCTAAAGCTGCTATTCCATGGTTAGGATGCAGTTTCAATGTTACATTGACTATATCTAAAGTAATACACGATCTGGTCCAAACTTTTTCCATTGATGTTGGTTCTTCTGTCATGAAATATTTATTCACATCACTCAAATCATCCAAAAACATACGAATATCATCCAAATTCTCGCCAATGTTATAAGATAAAAGTCCACGAACTAACATGTATTGAGCAGGATCAAGAGCAATATTCATAGTTGATAAGGTTCCATGGATAGATAAATCAGGAATACTTCGGCTAATGTCATCATCGAGATTTCTTTCAATCTTCAAACTCAAATGGCATTTTTCAGTGAGTAAAGATGGTCCTAATTTATTCAAATAAAATCCACCAATCATCATATTATCAGTATCATTGTCATGTTTATCATCATTTTTTACTCTCTGTGCTGCATATACATCCATGTTCACCAATTCCAATAACATCACATCTAAGAGACATTGTACATCAGATTCGGATTTGTGAAAAGAATTATGAGCCGTTAGTTCACCAAGATCAAGAACTATCAGCTGGTCTGACTGAGAACTAACTGGGAGTAAAATAATTGGAGCTCCTGCATGAAGTTCCAGTGATAGCCTTGAGCTTTTTTGTTGATGAATGTCCACCACATCAACATCTCCAGCTCTAAGATTAGCCATAATTGCTCGGAGTTGAGAGAAATGACGAAAGAATGCTTGAAGTTCAGCTATGAAACGTTGAGTATGAACGTAATGAACAGCAGACATTTGTAGTTTTAGTTTGGAATCATAATTAAATTTAGTACTATTTTCGTAACTTGAATATTGAAAATTAAGAGCTTTTCTGCCTGATGATAAAAATCTTTCCCGATAAAATCGGCCATGAGGAGTTAAATCCAGTAATGACATAGATCCTAAAGATCCAGAAACCTTTGTTTTATTTAAAGCTTTTATAATTCTCATGCTAGCATTAGATATATTAGCTTTGGCAATTTCTCTATCAGTTCGAGTTAAAATCATAGTCAAAGAACGTACCTCTATATCAGTCTCTGATCGAAATTCACTAATTTCATTCAATTTGTTATTCATATTCTGAAAAATCACTGACGTCTCTTCTTCTTGAATATTTATTTGATAAGTCTCTTCATTTGTAGTTCCAATACCGAAAAAATCAAGAACTATCATCCAAGATTCTACACTCACAATTAAATCCAGACAATTAAAATCAATGCAAACTGATGTATGATGAATAGAACGAGCATTTAGATCAATATCTTGATCAGGAATTATTTCTGTTAGTGTGATACTTATCAAGACAAGATTTTCTTCACAAGTAACTGCTCCAGGTGATGGTGGAGGAGTGTTAGGAGTTCCTACAAGTGATATAGGCTTCTTCCAATGTGGTGGAATCGTTCCATAAAGTGTGCAAGTCTCTAATTTATCTGGCAAACTTCCTCTATTATGATCACTTCTCCATTTCTTGTTGACAGCAAAGTCTGGACATGATTTAGATACTCCTAGGGGTAGTCGAGCTCGAGTTGGTGCTGATGATTGCATCATACAACGATGTCTTGATCCAACAGGACACAAAAGATCTTCCATAAGAAGAGATCGTAATGATACTTGAGTTGATGATTCATTTTTATGTAACTTTTCATATTTCACTACAAAATCCTGCATTGATAATTGTACTAAAGGTTGCTCTGAATGATCTTGTTTTAACTGAATACAAAGTGTAGGTAATTCAAAAAGAACCTTTAACGATACATCGAATGATTTTTCAGAAGCGTGGGTTTCTGTTTTTTGAACTGGTTTGACAATAACTGGTTTATTTACTTTTGGTACAGAAAATAGACCATGAATTGTATCTAAGAGTTGTTCATATTGTCTACGAGAAAGAGAAACCTTTAATGGAGTCGTCACTGCACCATGAACTTGCACAATAGGTTGATAAATTGTTGGTATATCTTGATCTATCAAAAAGCAAGACCCATGTAATGATGTAGCGATGGAACTTTTTTCTACAGTGATTTTTAAAGTGGTATCATGGAGAATCGGTTTTCCTGAATCTTTACAGTTATACATATCTTCAGCTCTTGATGGCGTAGTACCTGCTGGTTGACCAAATTTCGAAGCAATATCTAAAGAATATAAATTCATATCTTTAACTTCAAAACTAGCCGTCTGTTTGGCAGAAATATCTCCAGGTGGTTCATGTTGGAGTGACATTGTTCCAAGATGAGCTACGAATACTTGAGAACTGTGAGATGCTCTTGGAATGACTAATACTGGACTATCAAGAATTACATCAAGCTTTAGACGTAAAACACTCGTAGAGTTGTCATTTCCATCGACTAAAGAAACACTAGGTAAACGTTTTCTTTGAGGAACAGTCCAGTCATCTGCTTGGACCAAACCAATAGCCATATCTGTAGCAGCAGCTCCAATGTGTCTTGCTAAATTGCTCATGTATTGCTTAAATTCATCAGCACATGATCGGAGTTCAGAAATTAAATGAGGCGCATGAGTGTACCAAACACTTCCTACTCTTATAGAGACATCTGATTCGATTATTGGATTTTCTGAAGAAGGTTGAAATATTGAATTTCGATTGACAGAAAATCTAAAAGCTTCTGCTTGATTGGCAAGTCCTGAATAATAATCTAAAGGCACATGAATTGGGTCCGCTAAAGGATCTCTACCAACACTTATAATTCGTTGATGAGTTTTTCCTATTAAAGTTTGATCAAGAACCTGAAGGCCTCCTAGAGAGCCAGATATCGAAGTATTTATTGCTAAAGTTGCTTGAATTCTAGCATCAGTCATTGTAGCTGTAGCTATTTTTTGGCCTACTAAATGGCTTTCTTGCATAACTGCTCTTAATAATAAAACATTTAAACGATGAAAATCAAATGTTATTTCTGTTCTTGTTGGAGTTGTTGCTTCGAAAGATTGATTTAATAAAGAATCCTGACGTTCAATTTTTGAATGTTTCGTTTTAGACGGCATTATTCTTTTCACAAAGCCCATTAATTCAACAATGGTTTCTTGATTTGCAATTATATCTAAATTATTAAACTGAATATTTGCTACTCTAAGTTTCTCAGATGCGTCTTCAACAAGAATTAAGTCGATAACAATTAAAGCTTCATTATCAAGCTGTTCCAAACCACTTAAAGAATTATTTCTCGGTGAACGAATATTTTTAATATCATGAGCAAGACTAGATAGAGCACGTGTAAGTGCAACTGGAGATGTTAGTCGTCGTGGAAGGCCTGGATCTGGAGATCCTGGTGATACTGGAGATGTTGGAGACGTTGGTTCCGAATCTCTTAAACTTCCAGATACACTATCCATTCCAACATGTTTATGACTAGCTACTAATAATTCAAAATCAGGACCAAATTCTTGCATTGCATCTACTAAGAGGAGTCCATGAACTGATAAAGATATATTTAAATCTGCAGGTCGTCTGCTTAATGCTGCCTTCACTCCAGACACTTGTAATTCTGCCACACTTCTACCTCGAGATTGAAGTTCAAACGTCATTTGATCAATAATAAATTGAACCATCATGGCATGAGTCAATGTGCGATCAAGGTTTTCTTCTTTCTTTGGACTTTCCGGTTCATTTTGGGCATCAAGTCGACTTGGTGACTCTGAAGTTGTCCAGAATACTGATAATAATTGATTCATAGATCGAATAGCTTCAACTTTCTGCTCATTAACATGAACAACAAGTCTAGGAAGATTTCCCGAGATTGTTAAAGATGGATATTGAGGATCCATAGTTGAAACAATCCGTCTTTCAATCTGTAGAGAAATGTTAAATCGTTCTAAAACATGTAAACTTGACATACCTCGAGTTCTTGCATGCTTCCAGTTGTCCTTTATTTTTCCAACAAGTATTTGAAGATCGAAAAGATCTATGCTGTATTGATCATACAACTTATGATGTAAAGCTGTTTCTGATATGCCTTGATATTCAACGATTGATCCATTTTCTTGACTACCTGGAGGAGTAGAGCATGGTGTTTGGAATCGTTCATCTTCATCATCATCATCATCTCCATTTTCTTGTTGTTCCTTTTGTTTTTTTACATTTTTTGAATTCACATCACTGAAATCATCATCACTATTTGGTGATCCAGGTCTTAAAGTTACTTTTTTATTGCCAATATTATTTGTTAAATGTAATTTTCCAAAGTCTACAACAATAACAGCTCCATTTAAATCTTGAAATTTTTCTACTAATAAAATCTGAGGTGCTGAAATATTAAATTGAAGATCCCAAGATGATCTGTAAACGAAATCTCCTTCTAAAATTTGTTCCCAATTTTTTATCAATCGTCTTCGAGTTCTTTTCTTCATCGCTTGAAGTTGATGAGCTGAAGAATTTTTATGAGGATTACTGATGAAATCAATTAACCACTTGATAGCTGTAGGATTATAAACAACGTCTAAAGATCTTGTAGAAAGATGTAAAGCATGATCAGTGTTAACATGAAATGGTTTCTTCTCGTAAATTAATTCAAATAATGGTTGAACCGGCTGTTGAACTACTAATTTTTCAGACGAAGTTCGTAGTCTTGACGACGAACCACTGATAGTTTGTGGTTGAATTAAAATAGGAAACATTGAATTTTCAGTTAAAAAATCATGAAGAAAAAGAGCTCCGAGACTTATTGAAAATTTATGAGACCCTGATCTAGGTCTTGATTCATAACTTAAATTAACACGCTCAAATTGAAGTTCCATAACTGTTTTTTTAATATCACCATTCTTCTCTGAAGCACATAAAGAAATAGCTCCTTTAGATAACGTAAAATTAAATTGACCAAAAACCGTATCACGTCTCAGAAGAGTATTATCATCTATAGTGTCAGCTAAAACGTCTAATAATTCTCCATCAAATGCTGAAGAAGTAGACTGAGAACTGGCGGGAGTTTTAGAATACCATCCCCACCATTGAGGAAACCATTGCACCAACATTCCTCTAGCTGCCGGTGATACAGGAGCTGAAGTTTCTTGAATAGGTTTTGGGGGTCGTACTTTTGACATTGCAATTTCTCTGAGCATTCTAAGATCATCAAAACTTCGTTCATATTCAATTTTCTCTTTAATTAACTTAATGTCGGGAGATAAAGTTGCTGTTGGCGTATCTAAAAGCTTCCTGATTGCTTCAACATATATTACATTATCATGAGCACGCTGAATCATATCGTCCCAAGACATTTTAGGTTTCAATGTATCTTTACCCAGATGACACCGAGCTGCATATTTCCACCATTCTTTAGAAGCTGAGGCAACTGGCATAGATGGACGACATCTCCATTGTCTTCGACGATGATCGATGTTTTCTAATTCTCTAATACATCTCACCATTTGTTCATATTGATCATCAGTTAGAGATAATGGAACTTGATCTAGTTGAAGATTGACTATTATTCTTGGCTGAGAAATTGTTCTTAGCGGTTTTTCTGATCTATCTCTTTTAATATGTGCTTGTGCACTCACAGGAGATAAAACATAATTCCATTTGGTATTTTTCGATTCACTCATTGTTATTGCCAAATCTCCAAGAGTTAGTCGTCCAAAAACTTGGTCGACATTCAAGTGATTCAAGTAAATGGACAAGCCATCGAGCTCCATGAGCTTGAATGAAGCATCATTGACATTCCAGGAAGTAGATCCTGGTGTCCAAGTTGAATCACAACTTTGAGCTGTTAAAGCTTTAATTGTAATACCTAAAGCTACTCCGGAGCCATCACCAAGTGTCACATCATCTTCATATCTCAAATGAACATCTCTAATATTTAATTGAAGATTTTCTATGATATTAGTGACTAGAGATGTCCCATAATTTAACCAAGAACTGTAACTTGAAGCATAATATCCAACGTCTCGTTCATTACTCGCTCTCCATCGAGCTTCTAGGGCATCTAGTCGACTGAGTTTATATTCTTGAAATATTTGTTCTTCAACTTCACTATCGTATTCATCTAAATTTATTGGTCCAGCTACTAAATAAAGTTGCTCGATAGCTATTACCCATGATGCCGTTCTTATTTGTCTAACTGGTACTTGCAGTCTTACTTTTCCAATAAATCCTGCTTTTATTTCAATTGGAAGGCCAATATGTTTCAATGCATCCTTTTTCAATGGTAAATTTTCAAGTTCTACTTCTCCTAATAGTAAAAAAACAATATCCAATTAGTCTTAAGTTTAGCAAGTTTCAACCTGATTATTGAACAAAGACTAACCTGACAAAAGAGCGATGCTTAATTGGTCAGTGTTTAAATTTTCAACATATTTCCCAAGATAATTATTAAGTACCCAAGCTACTAATCCTTCTAACATTTTATGAAAATTTTACTGAGTATTTTGTGTGTTAATAAAATAACGATGAGTTTGTATAGAAGAGGTTATTCTGCAGAAAGATAAATTTTTGATAATTACTGTCAATGTCAACACTTTTAGATTTACTTTCTTCACTCGACACATAGATAAATACTTTTGTAATTTATTATGAGATTATAAATATACATAAATTTATTTAAAAAAAACATTTTTATTAATAAACACAGTCATTTCAGAAGATCAATTTGGTGTGTTTAGAAATTACATTTTTTTTTTCTTTTGACCCACAGAGGGAGAAGCGTTGACCACCTACTGGCATTTTCGCAAACTAAATTTTTATATTTCATACGTAATCAACAAATTGTCATCACTCGCTATTATAAGAATTTATTTGAACAAGTGTTTTCACTCAATTTAATATAAAATAATTTTTAAAATAATGAGGATGATTTAAAAGAATGATTATGGTGTCAGAAACCTTCAAGGACCTTTTAGCAACATCTGCATCAATTTGTACTGTATTACAATTTTTAGCTGGAACGTAAGTCAAGTTATTTACACTTGGATAATAAAATCTTTTAGAACATTTGGACTTTTCTATTATATCAATTAAATATTTCTTCAGATTGGTATGTAGAAAATATATAATTAATGGGACAACTGGAGATGCTTCAGGCCTTTCATTCATCACATGTCTAATGTCGTAAGTAAATATAAATAATTTATGATGAAGCAATAATCTGCATTATTATATCTTGTTAAATGTTATAATTTTAACTAGTTATTATTTACAGATGTAGTTTCTGGTTAAGATATGGTCAAATGATAAATGACCATTTCGTGATATGGGTAAATGTGTTTGGAACAACATTGCAATTAGGTTACATTGCAATTTATACATTATACTCTTTAAAGAAAAATGTGATACTGAAACAATTCATAGCAGCAATAGTCTTTATCTCTGCAGTTTATATTTACAGCCTGACCCAAGAGGATAAAGCATTAGCTACAAAACAAATAGGATTTTTAAGTTGTAGTTTAACAATTTTATTTTTTGCATCTCCTTTAACAATGCTGGTAATTTAATCAATTGATGATAAAATATAATTAGTTAGACATCGAATTATGCATGAACAGGAAGAGAAAGTTTTTTATAACACAATTACTAATGTTACAGGCTCATGTAATTAAACAGAAAAGTGCTGATAGTTTACCATTTCCTGTGATAATATCATCTTTGGTTGTATCTTGTCAGTGGTTCGCCTACGGTTCTTTATTAGAGGATCCTTTTATACAAATTCCGAATTTCCTAGGATGTATTTTATCTGCCTTTCAATTATCATTGTTTGTGATATATCCAACCAAAAAACTCGCAGACTCACATTTTATTTAGTGTTATCAGTTTAATGTTATACCATTTAAGATATCATGCAAACCATCGTTTTTTGATAAATTACGATCTTTTTTATTTATTGACGAGTTGAAAATAGAAATTTAATTAACAGACTGAAATGAATTTTTATATAATTTAAAAACAATATAATGTTTCAAGTCACATCAAGACAAAGTTTTTAATAAGCTGTAAAAGTAAGCATTTAATTAATTTTCTTTGTGTACTTATAGTGCAGTATTATTTGATAAAAAATTTTTATAGTTTATAATTATGTTTTTCTCAAGTCTTCATAAGTTTTTAAATATCCCATGAATTATTTTTAGTTCATTTATCAACAGTATATAATGTATAAATAAATAATTTCACTATGATTCACAGAGCAGATATTGTAATTAAAAACAATGATATATTTTTAATTAAAATATTAATATCGTAAATTTGATTATTCGTAGTTTAATAAATGTAAATATAAATAACTTTAAAAAAACCTACACATTAAGAATGTTTTTTGTATTCAGACGCGCTATATTTACGGTCCTTTAAATTTATTACAACGACGGTAATATTATCTAAAGATCCCCTGAAATATATACATATTTATCATCGTAAATCATTACAGTAATAGAATAATTATAAAATGAAATATAGATTAAAAAAATAACGAACCTATAATAGCTTTGAAGAGTAATACTTTTGGCACCATAATGAGGCTCACCAAGTCGTTCTTTAATAAAAGCAACAGCTTCTTCATTTGAAAACGTATCCCATAATCCATCAGAAGCTAGAATCAAGAACATCGGGTCATGATCATTTAGATCGAATGTCAATATGTCTGGATCAGCAATGACGAGTTTTTTATCTTTCAATGGATAGTCTCCTAAGGCTCTTGATGTTGCTAAAATTCCAGCTACTCGCCAGACACCATTGAATGTCACCATACCTCCTGCTTTGTTTATTCTTTGTCTTTCTCTTTGCTAATAATTTCCATAAATTATTTCATTAATCGAAACTTTTATAATTTTTATAAGATATTGTTTTATTTTATTTTACCTGCTGAGGCTTGTGGTCAAAAGAAAGCGGTATGGCATTGCCTTTACTGTCACACATTACACCTCGAGAGTCTCCAACATTTGCTACTATTAATTTATTGTCATCTAAAATTACTATTAAAGCTGTTGTACCTAAAACATTCCAATAAAAGCATTGATTAACAATTGATATAAAAGATTAAAAAATAATTTAGTGTACTAAATTTATTATAAAAATACATATTTTTAATTTACCAGCTACATTCATATTTTTTTTAGCTGCTTCAACTAACAAATTATCCGCTGCTATAACTTCATCTGTTAACAATTTACCATAATTTATTTTTTGTCCTTCAATATATGACGATATGTTTACTTCACGCGGTGGAATTTTTGTTCCTCTGCTTGGCTTTACCTGAAATTTTAATATTCCATTCAATTATATCTCAGAAAAATGAATCATATGATAAATTATGTATTTTTATATGTTTATTAATATTCATAATGCTGGAGAAAATTTTGTCTGTGTTTACTTCTCTCGTTATTGGTCGGAGAAGGCTATCTAGTTTTCCTAACAATTCAGGATCTGTGATGGTTGTATTTTTAAGACACTCATCTGTTGTGCTAACTGCTTTTTTGAATGATTTCCTTCGCTCAAGATGTTCATCAATTGCTCGCGATGATTCCTTAGTTATTTCATTGTCATTTTTATTTTGTTCAGCTTGAGGTATTACTTTTCCAGACAACAAATTTTTCAATTCTATCACTTTTTTATTTATATTTGGTATTAATTTATCTCGAGCATAATTTGCAGCAAACTGTCATATATTAACCTTCAATAATTAAATTCACGAGTGATAAAAAATATGATCACACAGCTTACCTCTCCTCCATGGCCATCAAAGACAGCAAAAAGCGATACACCCGTGTCTTCTATATTATTATTAATAATAAACCTATCTTCCATATGATCTCTGTAACCTTGAACGGCATATGCAGCAACATTATTTTGTTTGAGTTCCCAACTAAGCTTTTCAGCATGACTAGAATTACTAATTAAATATTGTAGCTTTGAAACCTAGACAAACGTTTATAATAAATTATTCATATGATTGATAATAAACAGTGTGACTCAATAATTACCTTCGAATTTGTTTTGCAAACGGTATAATGAATTTTTCCGATAAAACTCCTACTCCAAGCGTCGACTGCTTGCAAATAGAGAAGTACAATTAATACTACTGCGCCACAAACAACAATTTCTGGTCTTAATGCATAAGAGCGTATCATTTTCCAAAAATAACCCAATGGTGTATTAATCCCAGAAGTAAACCCAGTGGGCAACCCCACTGCAAGCTTCGACATGAGCTTCATGTATGAAAGATAAGTCTAAAAGCATAAAAATAAGTTGTTAAATTGTTTAATATTGATAAAATGAATAGTTTTATAGCAATAATTGTCCATAAGTATCGAATTATTTAGCCACTTACCTGATACAATACTTTATCTTCCAATTCATCATCCATATTATTAAGCAATTTGATGATAATTGCTTTGTTTATCTACTGAATGTATACTTGAATAGATAAGATGTTGAAAAAATTTGTAACATTAACTAAACCATGTTTGAGTAATTAGTAGAGTTCAAAAAAAATATAAATACCAATATAGAAACATGTGCCCAGACACCGTTGGCACACTTTTCTCTTACCGATGAAGACGATGAAAATGTTCTAAAGTGAAGATTCAGCCAAAAAAAAATGGTGGGGGAACTTCACAGCTGATCAGCTGATTTAGAGTTACACTACGCGTAGTTAAACACACTGTTATATAGAAAAAATTATTTTTATTGTGGAATCTAATTTTTTGCTAAGGTGAGGCTTTTGTAGTTTATTTTTAATCTATGCATTTCTTAATTTCTTTGAATTTCATTCAGTTAATGCAAAAATAAACTTTAAATATAATTGAACAAGGTACTCTAACCTCAATTCTAAACATATTCGATGTATTATAGTTGTAATTAGTAGATAAACTATATTGTAATTATAAATACACAATTATTTGTTAATTATTACTTTGATTTATCATCTTTTAGGTTAGTTATTAATCATATTAATTTCTTTTGTGTGTATTAATTTATTGATTGAGGTTATTGTATCGAATTTAAGGTATCATAATGGAATAGTAGATTTTATATTCATGATTTTCAGACTTATGATGACAGGTTCAGGAACTACTGGTGAATCAATTGCATCACCAACTGAAAAGCCATCGAACAATCCTCTAGAACAATTTGTTTTACTCGCAAAAACTGCCAAAGGAGCTGCTGCATTAGAATTGGTCAAACAAGCAATTGAAACACCTGGAGTTCATGTCTTTGGAGAATTATTAGATATGCCAAATATTAAAGAACTCGAGCATGGTCCTCATCCTGAATACTGGAATACACTTAATCTATTTGCGTATGGAACTTACAAAGAGTATTTAGCTAATAAAGATAAATTATTAACTCTTACACCAATACAGAAAAAAAAACTTCAGCATTTAACGATAGTTACGTTAGCAGAGAAGTCTAAATGCATTCCATACTCAATTTTACTGGAAGAGCTTGATATAAAAAATGTACGAGACTTAGAAGATTTAATCATTGAAGCAGTTTATGCTGACATTATTCATGGCAAGTTGGATCAAAAGAATTCGCAACTTGAAGTTGATTATGCTGGGCTTGGTAGGGATGTAAGACCTGGCGAAACTGGTGCTGTGATGGATACTTTAGCTGCTTGGGGTCAAACTTGTGAAGCAGTTTTGGCATGTATTGAACAACAAGTTAACAGAGCTAATATGAACAAACGCGCCGCCACTGCTCACAAAGAGGATATCCAACAAGATGTAAGTTACACAAAACTGATAAGACGAGTTAGACAATAAATAATTTGTAACTAATTTATTGACATTATTTTACAGATTGCTACGATAAAAAAGACATTAATGGCCCAAGCAGGTGGAGGCGGTGTTCAAGAAGCTGATATTGCTGGTGGTAGTTCGGCAGCTGGTGGAAGTGAATCTGGCAGAGAAGCCATGTCAGTATCATCAGACTCAAAGAAGAAACAACAAAAAGCTAAAGGTATCAGAAGCAGTGGTAAGTTCTGGAAGACGTAAATTCAACTTTTCAATAAATTTTCAATGTTTGTACCCTGGCCTTAAAGAAAGTGTAAAAAAATCGCAGAGGATCGAGATCTGAATTTATATTTAACAAAAATGTGCCATTAACGAGGTAATACTCATAAAAAAATTTGATTTCTGTTGAAGACGTTTTTACTAAATTAAAAAATAAAAAATCAAACAAAATTCATTTAAATGAAGGTGAATTTAGGAAGTAAATAAAAGAATGTGAGCTTGTAATTGCTACAATAAAACTTTAATTTATTTTAGTCAAACTTTTTTCTCTCTTTTTATCTCTTTATCTCGACCTTTGCAGCCTTCATCCTAATTGTTTAGTGATTGTAGATACTTGTTATGGATTTGTTTTGTTATTTATTATAATAAAAAACAAGATAGAAGTGTTTTCTTTTCATACAAAATTAATTTTTATCATGAGATTTATGAAGAATTGAGTGCTTAAATATAACTATCAGTAAAAATATTGATATAAGGTGGGTTTATTTAAATAGGTTTTTTTATTATAAATAATTCATGAAATTTGAAAATAATCGAAAGTATAACAAGTCATACGTTTAATAAAAATTTTACAGGATCTACTATTGATCCAGTAAGTGCCATGATGAACTGATCATCGACGGTTGCAAGAAGACTCATCAGCATGTTAATAAATTTATTAAATCATATTATCAATCATAATAATTATGATAATATTAAAATCACTAGATAATAAACAAATCTCATGTTCATGCACAATATTTACTATATACCTTGTATTTTTTGTATACTATCAAATAAATAACTTTTTTTTTAGTTTTGTCTACATACATTCGACAAAAAACATACATACGTGGGATAATTCAAATCTCTTTACTCCATCATTTATTTTTTGAATGTATTTCATAACTCAGAAATCTGCAATAAATGCAGGTATTTTAAAGAATCCTAATTTTATATTATATTTTGTTAAATATCATTCAAATATGACACAAAGTTTGACATTATTCTTGCATTGCATGTTAATTACAAATATTTATAATTTATAATTGCGTATCATTGTTGAGTATACTTGGAATTAAAGTTTTAACATGAGTTAATAGTATTTTTAAATAATTTTATTTTACAACTAATCAAGAACATTGGGCTCATAGATGTACTTTATTAGCTGTAATTTTTTATTTAATAAAAATAAATTATTTAAACAAATATTTTCTAATATCAACTATTACTATCATGTTTAGGGGAGACCGAAGCTAGTTGACTATAGGGGTAGGTTGATTAATTGTAAAAAATCAGACATATTTAAAAATGTTGTATTTTTATTTCTCACTTAGTCATTGCATTTTTAAATTAAATATAAAAATCCGTTTTTCCCTCTCTAATGACTAAGTGAGAAATAAAAATGCAACATTTTTAAATATGTCTAATTTTTTACAGTTAGTCAACCTACCCCTATAGTCAACTAGCCTCGGTCTCCTCTATGCTAAAGCTTTTTTTTTACAAAAAACATATTACTAAATTTTTATGTCAGATTAAGAAGTTTATTAACACAGAGATAAATTTGTAATTTAATTGCAAGAAGATCAATAATTATAAATTGATCAACTTGAATTTATTTTTTACAATTCCTTAAGCTTGTAGATGATCTCTATCAGAGAATAATGAAAACTAAATTATTTCTAATCTCATAGGAAGAATGACATAAATATTTTTACATTTTATTTTACAATTACTATCATTTTAACACCTTTATAAATAGAGATGCTACTCATTTTACGGTGATTTTAAATAGTATTCACATATTGCTTTGCTCAAAGCTATCATACATATATCTTTTGGCGGATAAAAACCACATTCATTAAATCACAACTAAGTTTAATATTTTTTTTCAATCGTGCAAACTTATTTGGTCACTCAAATTTAAATTAATTAAAAAAATTAAAACTTTTCTTTGGTAATGATAAAAGCCTAATCAATCTCACTTACATCCTCTATCAATATTGTTGATACTAATAATTATCTTATGGACTTATAATTAATTACTCACAATCAACACTTATTGTTGATTAAAATGATTCCATACAATATTCGTTTTTATATATACTAATATTTGAATATATATTAACATTGATAAAACAATTTAAATTTATATCTTAAGTAGAGGTAGGTATAAAAACTTTTTACATTTTTTTTATTATTTTTAAAATGCCTATTTTTAATATATATATATATATATTCTTATTTATATTTTATTATATTACATAATCACAGCATAACTGAATTTATTTCCCTAGATTATTTACGTTTATTTTTTTATTATAAGAATTCATCATTTTTATTCACTAGTATTTATTAGTTTTATTCGGTAGAATACTAATCTACTTTGTTAAATTCTTTTTATACTTCATTTTATCTCCTTTTTTGTCCTCTCAATTATTTTATAATATGATTAAATGTAGCTCTTTTTTATCGTTGATGATCACTTTAACATAGGGACGGTTTAATAATAATAAATGAATGAAATGTTACTAATTGAAATATTTAAATGATATTCTAAGTGAAAATTTAATTTATCGTTTGAATACTTGATTTTCTATAATTAATCTTGATTAATTTTTAGTTTTGTGGTCCTTTTGTTGATATCAATGATCAAACATACTTTTATGAGCGTTGATAAATTTAATATTACTGATTGCATAGATATGTCAAGCTGAGATAATTTTATCATCATTAGATTTCTACTGGTTCTTTAGAAATAGAAATAAGATCTGATTGTAGGACGGCCAATTGTGAGGAAATATTATTTTGTTATGATGTGATGTCATTTTTACTTATAGGCCCATTACTAATTTTTTTATTATTCAGTGACTTTGAAGCTTCAATAGTGTCAGTATTACTTTGATCATTTGATGTTGATAAAGGAACATTTGTTTCTTTTTCATTGTTGTTGCTTACAGTTTGCGTTGCTCGACTTGTTAATGTCACTGGTAATTTACCATTTTTAAAATCTTTTACTTCCATTTCAAGCACTATTAACAAAAAAAGAATATTCATTATTCTCGTATTCATAATGCAATAATAAAGAATAATAAAAAATTTAATCTAAATATCATGCAAGATAATATTTGAACTAATTAATAATCTCATCTTCACGTACATTCACTTTGCGTTGAGCAGTCAATGGTCGAGATTGTTTGTCCTTTAACAGCTTTATTCTGATCACATGTTGCCGCTGTTAAAGTAACCGTTGAAATCATACTGGAAGCATTAGTCCTTGCGACTGTAGAGTGTTTGAGAGCAAAAGGACCTCGACCTCGCCTAATGTTTCTCTCGGGATGTATTAAGATTATGTACAGCTGAAATGGAATTGAGTATGGTTTACATTAATATGCAACGAACATACCAGTGGATAGATTATCTCACTCTTCAAGTTACCTTGGGACTAAAGAGACATGCTATCGTAACGGATGCTGAGAGGCTGATGGTTACAGACATCGAAGTGATTCGTAGAGCCACATGATTACCGGTTCCAAAGTAAAGTGGAACGAATGCCAGCCATATCACACAGGTAGTGTACATAGTAAAGCCTGATAAAATATAAAAGTGTATTATTAATGACATTTTTTAGGTTACTTTAAATTTTATCTTACCAATATGTTTGCTTTCATTAAAGTCCTCAGGTATTTTACGTGTTAAAACAGCATAAACAGTGCAAACAACGATTAAAATAATAGGGTAAGTAAAAGCGATCATATAGCTAGCATCTATATAACTATTGCAGACAAGGAGATTATCTTCACGAGTTGGATAATGATGACGAGCTTTAGCTGGATCGATTACCATCCATACTGCATTTATAAGAATTTGAACACCCACTAGAAGCGAGCAAATGATAAGTTGAGATCGAGGTGATATAAAGGATGGTCTTTTAGCACTTTTTTTGCTTTTATTGAAGATTCGTGATATTCTGTTTGTTTTTGTTAACAATGCTGCATAGACGACAGTGAAACAAAAACCCGCCGCAAATCTGTAAAATAAATGATTGATGATGTTATTTTATTCAAAAGAGAATTTCAAACAGAGTTAAGGAATAACCTACCTCTGAATACCGCAAACAAGATCAGTTGGTTTCAAAATAAGTGTAAATGTCACCAAATAACACAACAATATACCAGTTAATAGTACATATGAAAGTTCTCGCCCTGAAGCGCGAACAATTGGAGTGTCGTTATATTTGACGAATACTCCTCCAACGAAGAGAGTTACCTGAATCAACACACAGAGTTAATCTCAGGGATTAAATGATGTAGGAACTTTGAAATCCTTTAGACTGTGTAGAGTAAGATAAATGAACTTACCAGAATCCCGCTTGCGGAAAACGACATTGCACCAATTGCCCATCCACTATCAAATTTCAGAAACTCTTCTGGGATATCTCGACAATACGAGTGTGTTTCATCAGGAACTGTTCCTTGAGGACATTGAACACATCTTGTTTGATCAGTAGTATGTCGTATCTAGAGAAAAATATTTCAGTTTAATTTTATAATTAATATATATTAAAAAAATTTGTTTGTTATAATTTTATGAAAATCTTGTCTATAATTTATGTATTTATTGAAATTCTTCATTTCGTCATATCATTGTTTTTTTTTTTTTTTTTCAAATTATTTATAATTATTTCTAAACGGCAAAAAGCGTTTAAAATTCGTTTACTAAACCGCTATAGTTTTTTTATAGTATTAAACATTGTAAAGACTATAAGTATTTAGTTTCTAAGCACTCGGATTTGCAGTGATATGCTTTTAAATAATTTAAAACATAAAAATATAGCAAAATGATAATTCTTAAAACTCGACTCCATTACAATAACTTCCTAATGGAAAATTAAAAATCAGTGAAAAGTATTAAATTTATTTTTTTATCATACTTGATATTGAGTGCAATCAAGACAATGCCAACAACAGCTCTCTCCTTCAACATATTTTTTCGCCTGCCCAACTCGACACGGTAAGGAGCATACACTCTCGGGAGGTTCAGGATTATCTAGCCGGAATTGAATCTCTGCAAAATATTTTTTATTATATGAGCTTATTACAGGATAAACATACTCCATGGAATAATACGAGAGCAATGCAGTGAAGATGGAAATTGTTTATTTGGAATCCCGTTGTTCGTTAGAAATTTCAACAATGCTGTATGATATGTTAATTAAATACAGAGTAAATGCATGTAATAATGAAAATAAAAATACTTAATAATCTAGAACTTTTTAATACCTGACATATTCAATACGAGCTCGCCTTCCAAGTATTTTCCAACGCGTATCCATTTATATTCACCCGGTGATACTTGTTTGAAATGAATAATGTTATATCGTGCTGGTCCGTCACCATTTTTATCGAAATGGAATTCATCCCCACTAAGACCTTTTAAAGAATGGATAAAAAATTTATTCGATAAAATAAAAATACGGAAATCCGTTGGGTATATTCACTTTTGACTTTGTTTGAATATTTTTTTTCTAGAAAGATTAGTTTGTTAATTCTCTCTTCCGCATAATACCTTGAAATTCAACCTTTTTCAAATATTTTAAAAGTTCCGTTCCCTTGGTTGGTTTCATCGCATCACAAAGTCCTGGCTGGCCATGGCACAGGTCTGCATGCATGTCTCTAAATTCAAACATTGTTTTGAGTATATACATATGTAGCAGGATGGAATTTATATTTTATTCAATAAAAGTGAAATATTCGTAAAAGTTACCGAAAAGCATAAGCAAATGCCATAACCGCATCTGAAACAAATTGAAGTTGATCTTCGAATGCAGTATTTTGTTTGGTAAGTCGCTCCTTTTTTGTACATGATATTTTATATTTTTGATTGTATGGAGTTCGTGATGCGTTTGGATAACGACATTGGAAGTGATCTTCCCAAAATTCTAAAAATTATTTTTTTTTATTTTTATATTTTTTGAAAGTTAAGATTCATAACACTGAGAGAAAAAATTTTGCTGTACAAAAAAATGTTTATTTAATCGATAAAAAAAATTTGGAAAATATTATTTGTTCACAAGAAATTTTGTTCTCAGTGCATTATTACGATGGATCTTTTAAAAGTATACTCACCAACAAACCACGGATTACGACGATTATTTTCTACCGTAAGATTGAGAAAATACTGTTCGAAACCTTCAACAGAATTAGCCTGAGGTTGAACTGACAAAGTGCCTTCCACTTCAGGCTCATTTTTGTTGCTAACCAAGCCTCGAGCACTCCATCCATCGCTACCGATCCAATAGAATGCTCCAGTTGCATTATTTCGTCTCACTGCTCGCATCATACCTGCTACTTCTTGATCCGAACCAAAGATAATGCATCCTATTTTCATAAAGGCCACCATTTAACTTGCGCATATTTAATTAAGTCCTATTCAATCTCAATTAGCATAAATAATTTTTCACAAAATTTCTAGACAATTTATAATCTTCTATATTTTGACCATTAAGGAATCTAAGATCAATTTATTACTCTTGGAATAAATTGAGAATGAATAGTCAATTTTTTGTTGACAATAGTAAAGTTTTTTAAAAAATTTTTTTTTTCAAAGTAATACTTGAGTTTATTTGTTCAGAATGTCGATTAAAACTTCTTTAATTTCATTGCTCATGTAGAGTTAACGATGTCATTCGCAGACTTTATTTAATAAGAAAAAGCTTTCGCTATAATTTTTATTATTATTTGTACAGTTAATATTTTTAATAACATTATTACAGATAATTAATAAAATTATTGTAGTTTTAAAACTTGATTTATGAATATGTACAATGAATTTAATATTCTTTTTGAGTGTTGCATTAAATCTTGAGTCACTCTACTGCAAGATGCTTTTATTCATGAGAGTAATTGACTTCTATTGAATTATTCTTTATGAGGATTGGCAATAACTTAACATTCCTGAATGATATTTTACTTAAATTTACATGAGAGAACTTTATGGTAAACACAAACTATAAATGGGATCAAAATAATTCATGTAATTTCGATTCACATACTCACCTCTTGCTCGTGGTTTTGTCAGTAGTTTTTGAACGATATTATCGTAAGCAGTTTCTTCTGCAACTCCTGAATCCTTCACGAGTTTCTCCTTAATGGCGATGCATATCTGATTCTTGGCAAGAAGTTCCTCAAGTTCTTCGTACGCCTTTGAAGGGAAATTGAATATTTTTTACAATTCTCGTTATAATTTTTTTCTTTATCTCAAGCTTAAAAAATAATTGAAAAGGGAAATTATAAGCCATAAAGTTTCTGAATTTGAAACAAAGGCTTCACAAGACATTGATTTTTAACAAAATTTTTTCTCAAAATTCTCATTAAAATTAAAAATTGAGAAACAGATTTAAGAATTCATTATTGATCATTGAATTTATTTTAAGAAATATTTTTTATTATATTGTATCAATCTATATTGTGTTTAATGATGCTTTAGACAAAATTTAGTATACTAAAGAAATATACAAAGAAAGATGAAACGTTTTCAGAAGTATCATTTGCAAAAGTATTCATTTATAAACAAAAAAAAAAAAATGAAAGAAATAAACATTGATTTTATTTTAACCATTCAAAATTAATTATTCCATTAAAAATGGAAAATGAGTAGTATAGGTACCTGGTATCAACAACCAAAAATAATCTTTTAGTGACGATTGAATTCAAACAAGTAAATTATAAAGAAGTATTAAATTGTTGTTATAAAAAGTAATTTTAAAGAATCATGCAACTATTGTACTAGATCTAGGCTAAAAAGAGTTATCTTTTGGATGTCTTTTTAATCATTTCTAACACCACAAAAGAAATCATTACTGATAACGATATAAATAATAAATAAAAAATATATCAATGTTCATTTCTAGCTAAACAAAATCTATACATTAGATTACTAGTGGTGGTATACTGATCTTAATTTATCATTGTACGTTAATGTAACAAAGTTTTACGCCATATTTTAGTTCATTTTTAATAGTCATTCTTGAATAATATAGTAAGACATTTATTTGATATGACAATGATTGAAAATGTTGCCTATAAAAAGTATTATAATATTTTTTGGTACTTAGTTGAAAGTAATAAATTGTTGAATATTTTTATTACAAAAATATTTCACATTAATCTATAATTTTTTTATTTTTGGAGTAACTGCCTCTATTCTTTCTATATTTTATTCACATTCAGCCTCTCGTCAATTTTTCTTTCACTTTTATAAATCCAAGCAAAAATTGAGCATTTGATTTTCTTCATTAAGTACTGTGTGAATTCGTAATATTTTAGATTAACATATTTAATGTTGAGTTTGTTTTATGTTAATCTTTCTAAAATGTATAGATAATTATGTTACATTTATACATATAAACATATGCATATATTGAATTCATATAGAGTATAGTGTAATCAGTGTACATGCCTGGAGAGCTTTATCAAATATTTCGCCAGTATGCTTCAATTTCATCTCTATTCATGTTCACTTGTGCATTCTATTTGTCATTCTATTGGCTGTTTAAAAGTATTTGCAATCCGTTTTATTAATGCTGACTTATATTTGATGTCAATGAAACCTTTCAGTTTATTTTTTTTTCTCCTCAGTTTTATTATAAAGAGAAAAGGTTTGATTAAACGGTATCAATAATCTGAATAAAAATTTCAAATTATTATTTTAGAGAAAATCTAGAGAAAATTTTTTTGATGATCATATAATAGAAAAAAAAATCTTTCTTATAAAATTATCATAATTTAAAAAGAAAATTGTTTAGTCAAAGTTATTTACAATTTGTGAGATTTGAATGTTTTATAAATGAAAAATACAAACAATTTTTCATCTTAGATCTCTGTTAGAAAGAAATATATAAGTATCTTATCTTATGAAAGATGTATTACTAGTTGAAAATTCAATTTAATTTCAATTGAAAATTTAATATACTGAAAAGTCGATGCTTAATGAGAAATTTTTAGTTTCAGTCGAAACAAAGGTTTTTTATTAATAAATTTTTGTATGAGTTTAAAAGTTTTTTGATAAGCTAAATTTTCTAAATATCAAGCTGTTTGATAAGTTGATTTTTACCCAAGCTTATCTCAGATGTCTATATTGTGTAATAAAATACAGCTAACTTAAATTGGAATTAAAATAAAAAGAACATTCATTCATATCTTGTACCTTTCATATCTAAATCCCGGTTTAAATTATGAAGATTTTTTTCCATAATTTCTAATTCTGATTATTTTTCTTTTTTTTCTTCTCTCACGGTCTTATATATTTTACGTAGTAATCAATCAAAGCGAGTTTGCAAAAAATATGAAACAAATACATTCTGCGCATTGAGAAAAAATTTTAATCACTATGACTAAGTAATATCTATTTTAACTGATTAAACCAAAATTTTGAATAGTCGGAATAGAATGTTTTTAATGTCACTGGTATTTAAAGTCGCTATAATCTTACACTAAACATTAAGTTTTATTGTTAAATTAAAATTTTGTTAAATTCAATGAAATATTAAATTGCGAATATCTAAAAGTTTTTTTATTAATTAAATGAACATTCTCAGTGTACCTCAACTATTATTCATACTTTCCTAGGGACTGTTTAAAAGTAGGTTGATTACCATTATTTTGTTCTCATAATATAATCGATATAAATGATTATGCATAATTTGCATCCTATTTTATAGAGCTGCAAGTCGTTCATTCATATATTGTAATAACCTAATTAGGATTAATGGAGAAAATTTTGTTGGAACTAAAATACTTTGAAAATAGTATGAGTCACAACGAAGTTACGGTAATAAACTCAATTAGGAAGATAGAAGTGTCCAAAAAGTGACATTTCTAAACCGTTAAATATTCCCCGGTATTATATATAGAATACTGCGTCTAAAGGAGAGCTGACTCCAAACGTGGATATACGTAGTGCTAGCTGGATTAAAGTTATTTGCATTTTCGTGGTTGTGTTCGTGAGGCGTTGAAATACCATTTCCATAGCTTGCTTTTCTGTATTTTCGCTCATTCATTACACTCTTTAGTACCTCTCACATGGATTTTGACCATTCAAAATGGTATTTAAGCTGATACGATTATCTTACTAGTAATTACTTGAAAGATACTCAAATTGATTATGGAGAAATGTCTTATCTGTTTATTATTTTAAATTGGACTTATTCATAATTTACTTCTCAATATCATTAAGCCAATATGATATTTGTGTTAAATTTCCAGTCGTCTTAAACCTGAATTAGCATTTTTAATCCAAGTCTTTCATCTTATGATAATTAGTACACTGATAGAAGAGGTTTGTAATAGTAAAGCTAGTAGCTTTTTTACTATTATAAAATATTTATTAACAGTTCAAAAACATTGATATTAATAATTAAAAAATCGTTTTTTAACAATAATAAATCTCTTCTATCAGTGTATACAATATGTAAGTTTAATATCCTTCATTATCAATAATTATTCATGTAAAACATTCTTTTTAGACTTACTTTAATACCGTAATTACTTTCTTCGTAAATAATTGAGACGTAACTCCAGCCCATTTTTCTAATAATATCAACCATCGCCTTAACTTGATAATGATCGCTAGGTATTGTTCTAGTGAAGTATTCGAAACGTTGTTTGTTCGATAGTTCCGGACTTGTTGAAAAGAACGATACCTATAGGAAAATACAAATAATCGTTATTAATTTTAATAATTTATGATGATCCTAATGCATTTATTATTCAAATCATTTCCATCCGGAAGAAAAAAACTCAAATAATTTTTAATTTTAAACTTTTTCTTATAAATATTATGCTATTTATTATTACCATAACTAACTCATACAAAAAAAGTTAGCATTATTCAAGGACTTTAACAATGAAAAATGAGTGTATTTACATGTTGCTTCAGCTAATAAGCGTCGGTTGTATTTTACTGTCATCCCCAAAAGACTAAGAATGTGAGAGAGTATTATATTAAATGGGAGGGAGGATTATCAAAGTTTTTTCGACGTTGAGGGGTGCGATGTACATAAAGAGTCGGCGAATTGAAATAAGTTGTAACGCCTGAATGTTTGCATGATATACTCTCAAATATTTTAACTTTTTTGCAATAAGTTTTGTTTTACTTCTTATCAGTAAGGTGATAAAAAAAAATATTTAAATTAATCTCACTAAATACATCACAATAGCTTGTTGCTTTTTATTTGTCGTTTTTCTCATTCAACTTTTTTTTTTATGGAGATATGTAAGTATTCTTTTTATTCAAACAAAAAAATGGTATTAAATAAAAGAGTTTTAAGTACAATTATGAAAATGCGAATTATTGAAAATTTTTTTAATCAATATTACAGCGTGGTCATGAATACAATTGACGTTTAACAAAAGTCGATATTCTGATATAGGAAAAAATGTAATAGTGATACTGATTTTTTTGTAAATAAATTACAACCACACTGCAAATTTGTAGGTGTTTTATTTCAATACACTTGGTGTTTTAAAATGATGTCACCCATTTGATTGACATTGCAGTCATTTTTTGCTATCTCTCCCGCCACATGGCCATCCGTCCCGGACTCACGCTATGCCTTTGAAAAAAAAATTCTTTTTTATCAAAAAATTACCTTTATTATGTAAAACAAAGCATAAAATTACGCTAAAAAACAGATCTTTTTAATTCTAATGAACAAACTGCATTTAGAAATTAATATACTTGGCTTTTAATGATTTGGTTATATTAGGTCTAATGTTTCATTACAGTCAGAATCAATTTAATGCCACTTGTATTTAAATGTTGACTTTATTTATTTTCTACTTCATATGTTTTTATTTATTTTATTATTACAGATATTAACTTAATATATTTGGATGTATTAATGAAAAACAAATAATAATTATTAATAATAAATAAGGTATAAATAAATAACTAAACAAACTCATCATAATTTTAAACAAAATATTAAAATACATTCCATTAAATTCAATAAATATTTCATTGCTAAGTCATAATAAACAATTCTAAACATTTTCAATACTAACAACGATCTAAAGTAAATGTGTAACTACATAAGTTCATCATCGCATTTTTTATGTCATCAACATAACCCTATCAATTGTGTACTAACTTTAGCACGTCTATGACTGATTCATTTACCTAATAGATATCCTTGCCTGCTGAACTTTACAGCTGTCTAATATTCCTTTCTACCAGCTAAACTCTCAAACTTTATTGTGCTATACCTCGAAATCTCACATTTCATAAGCTGTAAGAGATATTATTATCATTGCTCTAAATTAATATGTCAAAATATAATTTCAGAAGTTTATTAAAATTACTTGATACAACAGAGAGAGAGAATACTTACTAACATCTTTACTTAAAATTTCTAAAGTGAAATTGCCAATCGGTTTCTGTGGCTGTAGAAAATAAGATTACAGGAATAGGAAAGGACAGACTGAGCTCAGATCGTTGTTAAATTGAACTCTTTCCACGTTTGTGCCCAGTCAAACGATCGACAGAATGAAATAAGCGCTATATAAGATCTTAAAGTAGAGATATATATGATCGATGTAAGGCTATTTTCTCTTTAATGTTGAAATTTTCGACATTCGAATTATTAGATATGTTCAATCGATAAAATAAATCAAATCTTACCGAAATAATATATAACTGCAGACAACAGAATTTGCGGAAGTTACTGTTGAATTTTAATAAGATTACCACATGTTACCGGTGTCTTCAATTTTTATTTACATTAGATATTTTTTTATTACAACAAAAGTAGTAAACATCGGATAGATTTTTGTTATTTGAACACCCAAGTATCTGAAACATCAATTTTAACTCATATCTACCATCTGTTTCAAGTCTCACGATCGAAATCACAACGACGGTATCTATCTCGTGCCAGCAGCATTTCTCTTATTGGTTTGTGTTTATCTCTGATAGAATTTTCGGGTCATTTAACTGTAAAAGTGAATTTTTTTTCCTATTATTTTATCCATTTTTTCTAATTCTTTTTATTTTATGGAATGTTTCAGCGGAAATTATACAAACGTTATCAAAGAGTAGATGTGGATGGATTGACAGAACCCGAGTTAAAATATAGGTATTTGCTTTAGTCCTTTTGGATCATTTTTGCCACTTTCTAAGTCTATTTTAATACTTAAAATTATTTCTTTCGGTTAATAATCCTTTTCCAACCCTCAATATTATTTCTCTGATATTTTTTAAGAACTAATGTGTATTTGAAGACATGGAATTTTTAAAAACAGCCATGGCAAAAATTAATATTACGATTAAAGTCCCTGACGAGTACTTTACTTTACTTTCTTCCATGTTTTTTTTTTCAACTCAGTTCTTTAAATAAATTCAAATAAAAGTTCTAATATTGGTCATATTATTTATATACATACAAAATAATTTATTAATAATATTAAAAAAGTACTGAAGTAGCATTTGAGGAATTTTTTTGTAAAATCCTCAATAAGTACCAGTATTTTTTGATCTTTTATAAATATTATTGCTTTTGTGATAATGTTATGGATTTATTAAAAAATAAATGAAAATCTTAATTAAATCTTTGTGAAATTACTAATTATTAATTTAGTATTTTGAATTATTGAATTATCAATGACTTTAATATTCTATAATTTATTAATTAATAATTGAATTCGGTATATTAATGATTACTTAGTAATTGATATTTTTCTTTACCAAATTATTCACTACAGAACTTTTAATTTTTTGGGGCAGAAAAAAATTTTTGCTTGCAATTGAAATGCACTAAGTATAATTTTATGTTAGAGATGTACATCACCAACAGAGCTTATGCACATCTCATAGATTGTCCATGGGCTATGTGAATAACAGATCTGTAAATTGTCGTATGCTTGCTGTCATGTACACGTATTCTATTCTAAAGGTTTACCTCAATCGATCGATTGATTATGTTAGACAAATATGTGCGTACTTAGAATCGATTTAGCGGTTATCTAGGCAGATCATGAAAGTTGCAATCAGTATTGTGTTGATAGAGATTTGTATAAGTATGTGTGTGAATATATATGTATATGTAATACTTGCAAACAGTATCTCAGCTGCTTTGAGGTCTTTTAGATTACTAGAAATTATTTTTTCGATGTATTGTTCTGATTGTGGGATTACATGAAGAAAAAATACAAGAATAAACAAGTGGAATAATGAAAAAGGTGAGAACAATAGGAGTGAGTACAAAATAAAAAAATAATTCTGAGTGCGATTTGGCTTGTCTATACTACCATTCATAATTAATAACTCCTTGCGATCTAAAATATTATCATCCCAAATGATCCCAAATAAATTTGAACCCGGTCGATATTATTTTCATTCCTATTGACGATCTGTGATTATAATTTTTTTGTTAAAATCTTTTTTTTCTATTGTATTATCTTTAAAATGAAATTAGCCTGGAGTCAATATCTTCAGTGGTTCTCGAGATATTGAAAATGAAAAAAAATCTGACATACGTACGTACAAATATCCGTACGTACAGACATCTATTTGTGAACCTTCTAACATACTTTTAAATGTTTTAAAACATAAAGATATGACAAAATTACGAACTTCAAAAATTTACCCGATTACAAATAACTTTTTAATGGTAAAATTTTGTAATGTAAAAAAAAAGGTGAATCTGTACATGAATGCCAATGAAAACTTACATCTATAATGAAACTAATATACATAAATTTTACATATATAATCATTATTTTTTACTGTAAAATTCAATTCAAGAGAAGAATAAATAAATAATAATAAATGAGAATAAAAAAAAAAAAATATATAAGTTCGTTCAACGAAAATTTAATGTAATAATGGAACGAAATTTATATTGTATTCTATTTTCGAGTCTTCTCTTTCATTAAAATAATTTTAAACGAAAAATGCTGGTAATTTCTATTGTTTCATTTAACGACAGTTACTTGGTAGTGGTGAGCTGACGTTTCAAACATTTTAGATTTTTTTTCTTTTTTTGAAGAAAAACACTTTCTGTCTTTTCTCCTATATCTTCTTTATCCTTTTCAAATCGGAGCTTCGAAGTGTCCATATTACCGACTCACGTTTTGCATAGAAATGCGAATGAACGGTGTAATGCAGAACATTAAGAAGGGTGAAGTGAGTTCTATGGATGCACTGGTTAGGCGACAGAACGTGCGAAAGGGGTTACATTAGAGTTAATGCACAAATAATTTTATCCACGCTCTCATTTCCTTAATTAAAATTTTTAAAAATCTTATTTAGCATTTTTAAAGTGCTTACTGTGAAATACTTTTATTGAGAACGATAAAAAACTTTACTCAACTTCAACTGATCGATAACATTATAAAATAATTATACATTAACATTTATGAAACATTTTTCTTTGAATATATTTGTGATGGATAAAAAACTGATAAATTAAAAAATGTAAAAAAAACATTTTTAAACAAAATTTATCTGTTTTATAATTTTAAAAATTTATTTCACTTCGAGGAAAGGTGCATTATATATTACCTGATATATTAATAAATTTCACATTTACTGTACGTAGTAATTGTATATGAAGATGAAGAATAATGACTGTAGTCGTGGTTGAAATTTTTGTTTCCCTTTTATTTTTGGAAATTAATAATAATAAAAACTACTCGTAAAAAACAAATATAAAAAAAATTTGTTCCGAAAGTGTTCTTTATAAAGCTGTGTTAAAAATCAAATAGAATAGAACTTTGGAAGAACATGTTTGAAAATACTCTATTATTTTTTATTAACATAACAATTTTTTTTATTTTCTATCTGAAAAACACTGCAAATCATTCAGTAATAAATTATACATAATTATAGATAATTGACTTCTGTAGAACTTCCTTAAAAAAAAATGAGATGATAAAATCTTATACAACTGTATAGAATATTATGTTATCAGACACAATTTCGAAGAGCCATATATGGTTTTCTGTAAACACACCTACAGGTGTTTAATTTTAAATCCTGTAAACAGTTAGTTATTTTTTTTTAAGTTGATGTTTATATAAGAAGAATTCTATATTTTTGTTTTGGCTGATTAGAAAAAACTCGACTGATTATTTAGTTTAATAAAAATTTCTACATTGTGCAATTGAAAATAAAGGATTTTATTTATGAAATACTTTTAAGTCCCCGTCTTACCCCTCTCCCACCTTTGTCTAATATAAAAATGATCTCTTCCAGGAGTAGATTATCCGATTAGGATAGTGTTTATGGAAGATAAAATTTACAATATCTTTTATCTTTTCATTTCGAGTTATTTTTTATTTAGAATTATTTCACAATTCAACACATTCATATTGTATGATCACAGTCTACGAATCTCATGGGATTGTTATTTTTTTTTCAAATTAAGACGAACACAACAATTATAAGCAGTAATCCCTTGTTCTACTTAATCCTTTGTGAATATTTTATATTTATAATAATTTAAAAAATTCTTCTGTCGAGATTAATTAATTTATTATAAAATAAAAATTAAATGAATTCAGAGATTGTCAGTGTTATTTTAATTCATTCGAAGCAATCCAAAGATTAGGTATAATTTTAATTTTCATTTCTGAATACGTAATAATGAAGTTTGAATCGACAATTGTGATAATAAAATAAAGGGCATATCATACAGATTTAATCCTATTGGAATGAAGGTCCCATCAGATAGTTGTGACTAGTATAAATTGATCCTGATATGTATAGCCATGCAGAGCATCTCATTATCTATGCAAATACGTACATTCAGTGCACGAATGAAATTGATATATACATGACATATACATTCAAGTATCTATGTTCAATGAACCTGAAAAAAATCTCACAGAATACTAAAAACAAACGTCGTATCAGTATGTAAATATCATTCTTTCGGATAGACCTAATTGAAAAACAATAGAGTCAATTTGCTCTGATGTTAGCTGCAAGCTGTTCAATATAATAAAGTAAGATAAAATATAACTACATTACAAATACTTCAACTAGTAAGTGTAATAGTAAATTGAAAAGTGTATGCAATTAATTATTCCTCATGTTATATCGTAGCTCAGTGAATTGTTGCTGCTTGAGAAAAGAGATCTGGTCAGGAAGTTAATTGCTATATTTTAAAGTCACTAAAGTACTAGGTGAAAACATATTACAGCTTGCATGTACCGAAATTGCAGGGCGTGATGCAGGTATTGTAGTCTTCTTAATTAGCAACTTGTTCATCTGATATTTTAGTTTCACCGTCATTGCTTGTATCTAATTTCTCTACATGAGCGAAAAAAATTTTGATGATAATTTACTAGCTTAGCTCTTACCACTAACTGTTCTCAGGTGAGCATTATTTAGATGTGTAGTTTGAACAGGATTACCATTACAACTCTATAATAAACTTAAATAATGATATGGACTCTGAAGTAGCATATGATAGTAGGGAAATGTTTGCAATAATTTTCAGTTAAGAATGAAAGAAATTTTCTTTTTCCTACCATTTCGCTGAGAGACTTTTATAAAATTTAAATATATAGTCATGATTAGTATATATCTAGAATTGTTTGTTTATTTTTATTGTCATTAATATTCATAATAAGAATATATTTTAACTTAAATTTTATTAATTCGCTTGAAAAAAATTTTTTTTCGAACTTAGGTAGGTTTGAACCTACGAATAACAAGAACCTAGCAAGAATAATTTTATTATTATTGATCAAATTTAATTAATATAATCATTACATGTAAATGCATAGGGAAAATTTTCTTCTCAATACGGCTAGACACTTATTCAAACTAATTCTAAACGACAAATTTTTATGAATTCTATTAATGTAAAAATACTGGTCGTTATTACAGTGATTAAAATATATGATGCAGAAGATTGAAGATAACAGGTACTCATTGAGTGGTTAGATTAAGTGATTGCTTCAAGTTTTGTTATGATAATAGCTATTGATAGCACACTGCAAATAAAACTGGTATTTTTTTCAATTTCTCTTTATAGAACTTGATAGATAAATATATATTGACTCTTCATAGTTGAACTCAATCGTTAAAAAATGATTTAATATTTTTTTTGTGCACTACAGAACATCAGTTTCATACGCTGAAGTTGAAATTGAGGCTGACTAGTGCTTCAGGCATTATTTCAATTGTTCTTTTGTTCTAATTACTGTTATCTCTAAAATGATATAGCAAATTAATTACACTATAATTGAAGTTACCTGAGGTATCCGAAAAAGTCTCAAAAGATTAGCTACTTGAATAGATGTAACAGAACTAGCAGCTCCAACGACTCCACTGATTACTTTCCTGACAGTACTTTTATTGCAGCTGTATTCAGCCCCATCAATATTGCTAATAGAACCTGCAAACAATACAAATATTACACAACTTGATTTATCGTTTAGAAGGATCCGGTTGCAAGAATGATATACAGTCATAGATCAAACAGAATCAATTAATGATTTAGTGGAGTAACATGCATTAGGCTGTGACGTTGAAAGGTCCAGGTCATCAACGCCAGAGTTCAATTACTTCCGTTCAGTAACCATTCAGTGTATTTCTTTCACATACTTTGATTAATTTTTATAATTTATTCCATTAAAATTGCTAAAGATACATTGATGAAAAAAAAAGTATTTTCAACGAAAATAATCCAGTGTCATGATATCAACAACTGTCAGTATAAAACCAAAATAAAAACATTTTGCTGATAGTTTGTATTTTATGAAATTTTATTCATTTTTGGTAATTCATTTATTGGTTTAAATTCAATTTAATTGGATCAAATATTCTACAATTATACAAACTATGGATCCTCGTATTTTTTGATTATACAATATTTATTTTAGTAAAAAAAAATATTGTAAATATCCAAAATTGGCGGCGCCTCAAATTTTTTATTTGCAACATTAAAAATAGATAATAATAATCTTTGGCTATATCGAAATTTTATTTCAATTTTAAATGTTTTTTATTTCAATGTTTTATATTCTACTAGTGAAATACCCTGACTTCGCTCGGAATGACCAAATTCGTTATTTTTAAATTATTTTTTAGCTTTGAATTTGTTGATTAACTTTTCCATTAATTTTTTGATGTGATCTGTAATTCTCTTTTTAATTTTCATCTATTTCTTATTAATGCTGCTCTTAAACTATTTCCAATTCTGATTTTTTAATTTTTTTATTGATACTTTTTTTAAATTAATTGTTTTAAGAATTAGTTAACTACACTCATGATATTTTAGTAATTATATTAAATTATACTTTTTTGTTAGTTGTAATCATTCCGTTTCTTCCTCAATAATTCTTGGCTTTATGACAATTTTTCCCAATTTTGAATGTTTCATTTTTTGATGTTTTCTATTCTTTTCATTAATGTAAAAATTTTACCGAATATAACGGTCCAACCTAAATATAAAATACGCAGTTGAATTTCATTTTTAATTTATCTAAATTAACATACACAATTATTCTATTTCAATAACAACACAGGAATAGAGAGAACTGAACAAAAAAATGTTTAACTCTTCGAGTGACAATAAATAATATTCTTTCTCTCTCCTTTTTATCTATTTTTCTCTGGCTTTGTCGACAAGTCATCGATTCTTTAGAGCCCCTGGAGACAATTTTATCGACGTATAGTTGTTGCCCTCGTAGGAGCTTCTTCTTTGATCTTCATCCTATCTTTGTTCAGTCTTCAGTAATAGTCGTAACAATGAACAAGACTGTCTCCTTTCCATTTGGCTCTTTCTTATCATATCCTTTTTCTAAATGGAGATAATAATGAGAATAAAGGAAAAAAATAAAAATTAAACTAACTTCAGTAGATAAATGTTATTTACTTTGTTATGCTTTTTGCAATTTTTTTCATATTTGTAGACACTTCATTCAAAAAACATAGTATTGGTATAAGAGCCGCAATAATTTCTACCATCAATTACTAACCACCTTAAATTTCACAGAATGTTGCCTTAGGTATAAACTCAATCGCTGCTTCTTAAACTTCGCTTTACTTTTCTCTGCATTCAGAAGAAACTCCTGAATAAATATTTGTCGACAGCTTAACGCTGAGATCAAGAACTTACTACATTTATTATGTAGCTATATATGTAATAATCGTACTAGACTAGTGTTATTCACAGTTCAGTTACTTGGTCTTAAGATACTCTTTCCTTTATACACTGAAAACAAGTTTTTGCTTTATAAAAAAATTTAAAATATTTAAAATAAAATATTTTATAAAATAAATTGTCGATTCAATGAAATATTAGGAATCGATTATATTAATTTGAATGTGATAGAATATACTTTTTCACAATCAATTGTCTTGCTTTGTAGAATCCTTTAAGATGTTGTCTTCATGTAATTCAATGACTTTGAAATTATTCTATTCTCCACCAAAGTGTTGAAGTATCAACTTATTGAAAGACAGGGAATAGTCACTGCTTTTCAGTTATAATAGTAACACTAATTCAAACAGTGCTATGATTATAACTGGAAACAGTGAGAAATCATTGTTTCATTGTGAAAGAATGTTGCGTGCAGTTTCATCATTTTCAAAGGCTTCAACTAATCGTTTTGGTATAAAAATATTGAACTCATTATCCACTGTTGCAATGACTGTATCACCATGCCTCACATTCACTCTTTTTAATCGTGTCACTTAATGTTTCTTTATTGTTTTCAATTCTGTCATTTTTCTCTTAAATTCATTTGCAACGATTTAAAATGTTTTTATTATTTAAAAAAATATTACTTGTTCACAATAAATTATTTTCTCAGTGTAGCTTTATATCAACCACTGAAAGCTTCCTCATCTTTAAAAAATATTTATTTTTCTTAAGATCTTTGCGCACCAACTGTTTATAAACATTTTTAATGAAGTAAATTCATCTAGATTCTGTTGGATTCATTTTTATACAAAAGCTAAAGTAGTAATTTTTTTTAAGTTTAATTTTTGAAAAGCTTTAAATGTAATTAATGAAATGAAAAGATTTGTACCTTTTTTTATAAAGAATCTCTTCTATGTTTACATGTGGAGATTTTCATCCAACCTTTTGCGTGATGTGAAAAAAAATTCTATAAAAATTTTTTATTGTCCTTAAGGATGTCCTTTTTATTTGCGATTGTCCTCTTAATTCCTTGATGTCACAAGGGTATTATATGTAAGTAAAGAGTACGGTCTGTGAAAAAGGACAACTTTTCCGAGGGAAAACCCTCATCCAAGTAACTCCCAGTGGAGCTACTAGATTCTTCTATGAAAAGTAGATTGTGTGTCTTACGAACCGCAGTAAAATGATGTTTTTTTTGTTTTAAAGTTAACTAAAATTTCAAACTTGCGTCTCGTAAAATAAATTTTCTTTAATAATTGGACCAATTTTCGTTAAAATTTGTTTCTCAAGATGGCATCCGAAAACCTTTGCATAAGATTCGTTTTAAGGGTTCTACCCTCATCTGCTTTGAGTTATTTAAGTCTGAGAAATTTTCAAAGGCTCTTTATAATAAATTTTATCATCATCATGGCTAAAGTATAATGTATATAAATTGTAACACAATTTTTTCAATGCCTATGCAAAAAAAATCTATCGTTTAAAGTTTTATTTTAAATATTCAACATTTATGTGAATTCATTTTATTCATGACAATGTGAAAAGAATGTTCAATCGAGGTATTTGGAACATATGTGTTGCACTACTGAGACTTTACGATGCCACTATCGAAGCTACAACCCAGGTAATAAAAGCTCAGCAGCCGTGAAACGGACATAACACGATTCTTGTGTTGGATTTTAGTTTATTGCGATAAACGTTGTATTCAATTCAGCACTGATTAAAAAAAAAGTCGACAACTATTTTCATATATATTTCCAAAGGTCTTTAGATCGATTGAATGTGTGTATCTGTCATTAGTATTCGATCAATTAATATAATAATTATCGTTAATCATATGTATAATGCAATGCAACTGCAAATAACAGATGACGTGAACTCTTTATTGTGGTGTAACAGATGTATTTTCACTGTTATAAATTACGATTTATGATCTTGTGTACTGTACAATAGGAATATGCAAAGTTGAATATAGAAGTTGTCAACATTGTAAGCTTTCCCTTGAGTTTCGATGTACTTTTTTTTTAGATTTATTTTACTTTGCTATTTTTGTTGGCTACATTAAAACTTATCATACAATTTACGATTTCTTTTTTTCAATGAATGAACAATCGTTTTTTATTCATTGTTGAAATTTGTTTGAAAAAAATCTATAAATTCAGAAATTGTTCGAAAATCGCCATGTTCAATAAATATCTATTGTTCGGGTATTTATTTAATTCGTTTATTTAGTGATGCTCCTGATTCACTGAAGTTTTGAAAACATCCTTTTCCTTAAATTTATTTATCATAATCATAATAAGCTTTTTACCCATTTATTACATTATTTAAATCAATTCAACAACTTCATTATTAATAAATAATTTTACATTAATGCATAAAAAGATGAGGTAATATTAAATGAAAATAATAATTGTAAAACTAATTCATTAATCACGACTTCTCTTCTATTGCGAAAGCTCCTTAAGTAAAGTGTAATTCAGTTATGCATTCCAGAATAAAATATCTCTTGGCTTTCTGAGCCCTTGTTTGAATCAAAAAGACACCTGTAGACATAATGAAAATCTCAAGCTACAAGTTTTTGCCTTCATGAAACCAGTAATGAGTCTTAGGTCTTCGACAAACTTAGTTTAGCATTTCAAATTGATGTTATGGTGAGCTTCTATCAATATTTTGCTTGCCTTTACTAGCTCATATAATTTGTAATTCTATACTAACTTAGTCCTCCACGTAAAGCCTCTTATTTGTATCAAAATAATCTTGTAAAAATATATATATCAGATTTTATTACATTTCACCATTGGAGGTGATGAAAAATTTCATTTTAAAATCCTCTGATGATAATCAGCAAAAATAATTCAAGCAAATGTAAGTTGAAATATATTAAGAAAATAAATGGCTAAATATAGAACGTGAAATTAAAAATTTTATTCAAATTGAGTTAACGAAAAATCCTTGGTATAGAGAGAAGTAGACTACAGAGTAAATGCTCTACCGTAATTTATTGTATTTACACATGTGGCCAGATGCTTTCTATAACATTGCTAAATGTGTTTTCATGGCAAACAAGTGCGACAAAGTGTTGGACATTTTAACAATTTTAATTTAATACTCTCGCTATATATTTTTTTAAAACATTCTTAAAGGATTTTAGGTGTGATGAGAATGTTGGTATAAAAAGCTTAATAACCTTTTTATTATTTGTACCATAAATATAATAAATCGTTTTTATATTTATTTTATCTTATATTAACTTCTCATTGGAAATTTGTTGTAATGGGGTCGTTTATGAAATTCGTGATTTCGTCATATCTTTACATTTTGAAATATTTAAAAGCATATAGAAATGTTTAATAACGGATATCTGTACGTACGTATGTCCGGGTTTTTTTCGTTTTCGATATCTCGAGAACTACTGAAGATACCGACCCCAGACTAATTTTGTTATAAACAAAAAAACTATAAGATATTAAAATTATAGAATTCAATGAATGGGAAAGTCGTCGTCAGAGCACAAAGTGTGCCCAGGCTCATTTTTATTAATATTTATGTGATTCAATTTCGTCATGAAAAATACTTCGATTATAAAAAAGTCATATGAAAACATTTCGAATAATACAGAGCTTTTTGAATGAGTGATTTAAAGAAAAAATATATTTATTATATTCAATGATATAAAAAAATTAATGCTTGACGTTCTGCACAAAAATAATATTATTTTTAAACTCTTCGTGATATTGCTTCAATGAGATTGATGCTGTGAAGATTTGAAATGCGAAAATTAAGTGCAAGAGTGGCCATCTGGAAAATTGGGATCTTTTTATGCTTCCATTGACTTTTATGACTGCAAAGTCTATGGAAAAATATTATTACTACCTCAGATAGTTATTTAACCAGCATTATGATAAGAAGAAAAAAAAATAGGTACTCTACTCGAATTTATCATTGCCGGTGAGAAACTTGTAACATCTATAATTTAGGAACAGTAAATCAGTGTACTGTAAGATAACATCTCACCATAGCTGATAAATTGCGAACAACGATATCACTTTTCGCGAATAAAAACAACCAGTTACACATGCGATTTAATTTGAGATTGTAAGTGGTACAATTTAGAGTTTGATCTTATCGAAAATATTTTTATGCATAGTCAATATGACGGTACACTTGAATACTGTAGAGAAAAAGGTAGGATTATGGGTCACTTTTTATTTTTTTTCAATTACATTTTACTCTGTTAAATTATCATCAATTGTCACTTTTTAAAGTTTCTGCTTATAGTCAATAAGATGTTTTTTAATATATTTGTGGGTTAGTTGATGGAAGATACACCGTGCTCGCATAAGAAACAAATGGACCATATTAAAGACTGGATCATAATCCTACCTTCTCCTCTAGTATTATTTTAGAATAATAAATGAAAAATTTTAAATAATGGCTCTAGATGCACTTTGTACCTTGATGATGAATTTTTCATTGATCAAAATTCATAATTTTGTAATCTTTCAAGTTTTTTGTTTATAATAAATTAAAATTATTATAAAAAATATATAATCGTTTAAAATTATGTAAAGTTATTAACAGTCATATTGTATTGAAATTGTAATAATTTTCAACAATATTAATCACTCAATAAGTAGAATTTATTTCAGATGTCTTTGTTACTCAACTTATTTAGTCTTTTTGTTATAAAAAAAATGGCGACACCCAAGTTGTTCAAACTCCTTTAAAAATCTTCTTCATTGTATGACCTTTCTGTATCTTTCTTGTTTTAAATTTCCTTTTTAATAATAAGTTAAAAATCAACAATAATTAATATTGTTCTGAATAACAATCATTTTTCACCTAAGCATAAATGAGTGTGTTTATGTAAGTTATGATGGCAATTAATTATAATATGACAGAAGCCTTTGTGTCGAATCTGGATTGAAATTGTTTGCTCAGTTTTCACTATAATAATTTTAGGTCACATGCTTTGTTCCAGCTTCATTTTGTGATTACCTATATTTTCCATAACAGTTTTTATTATATACACCATTACTTAAAATACCGATAGGAAATCACTTTATACATGAAAGCAAGTTCAGCAATATTAAATACCCTTTTACATTTCTATAAAATCTATAATATCGAGAGTATAAAGCACAAAGATGATGATATTGTGACAAGACTTTGATCCCAGTCTAAGTTTTCAAGCACTGTCCTCTACAACTTAATACCAAGTTACTAATAATTTACAAACATGTATACTTCATAATAATAAATAGTTGTTTCAATCATAAAAAAATATCTATTTTACAAAGAGAGAGGTAGTTAACTTTGTTATGATCACATTCGATGAAAATGCTTGATCGCGTGTACACGACACGATCAAAATGAAATCCCATAATAAATGCAAATAGTACGAGATTTAACTGTCGGAACTGTCGTACTGACATTAGTGTTTGACTCTTACAAATCGAAAGTATAAAATAGAATATATAATTTATCCTAATTATAAATAAATCAACATGCCTAAGACAGTTCTAACAAATATTATTAAAATGAACAATTAAATATTTAATATTTACTGTGACACATTGAAGTGTAATGAAATATTTTCGCGAACAATACTTCCGACAATGTTTCATCTTTCTTTGCATATTAAACTTCTTCTGAGGCATCATTTAACACAATATTGATTAATAAAATACAATAAGAAATATCTTAAAATAAATTAAATGATTAATAAGGAATATTTGAATCTATTTCTTAATTTCATATTTTAAATTAAAAAAATGCATAAACAGAAAATTTTAAATAATAAAAGCTCCTTGCTAAGCAGCTCGATACTGCTAAGTATTAATTTGCATATAAAGCATATATGGTACTTAAATAAGTTTATAATTAAAAAGTTTTATGTGAAAGAGGACACTGGTTTATGATGTAAGTGAAATAACGTCAAGTGTTTCCCGTAATCTCTCCATACCACTCGATCAAATTTGATCGAGAGAGACTGAAGGCACTTTCTAACCTCTTGAATTAACTCACAGCAATACCATGTTTAAATTTTCAGATCAATGATGGAAGAAAGACGATAAACTACACTCCACTTGGTTCTTCGATAGGTTAACCTTATCATTAGGAAAATTCTTATCGATATGATCAGTATTAAAGATCCAGGATTTTAAACTGCTGCTTCTTTTCTTGTGAAAATTCAAAAATAGAGAAAAATCTGACAGGAAATAATTTTACTAGATTGTGAATCAATAGGAAAAAAGTTGTCGTTGGATCCATCGATTCTTCCAGATAAGAGGAAGTGCAGTTAAACAATTTTCTCCTACCCTCTTCAGTTGATTCGTACTCAATTTCTCTCGCCTAATCTCCTCCCTGGTCTGTTTCGAAATTACGTCGTTTCTAACAGCTGCTGTGACCAACACTTAATCGGAAAAACGAATAAAACTTAAAATTAAATCAAGTATAAGAGGATGAGAAAATCGATTTCATTCGAACTACGGACAAAAATTGTTATCCTAATCTTTAATCGTACACATCATAATTTTTATTCATTAATGAGATCAATTAGCATATCTTGTTATACATAATGTACTTGAGAAGTTTTAAAAATAGATGTTTGTACATACGTATAAATGCACGTACGTATTTCAGGTGTTTTTTCATTTTCAATGTCTTGAGATCCACTGAAAATATCGACTTTAGACAAATTTCATTTGAATGATCATATAATGACGAATATCTGAAAGGAGTTTAAATAAATTTCGTTTCACCATTTTTTTTAACAAACAAACTGTAAAATGAATGAAATAAAAAACAATTAAGAATGAAGAAGAACTTATTAAATGATCAGAATTATTAAAAAATTTGTTCAAGATTGTTAATGACTCCATATGACTTATGACAAGTGAATATTACCATAATAAATTTCATTTGTTTTTGATTTTTTTAATTTCATGCCAATGTTTTTTATAAAATATTAAATATCCTATTTAGAAAATACATAGAGTAAGAGAATCACAAACTAAAAATAATGGAAGTAATATTCGGGTTATAGACTATGAAATTACCCAGTAGTTGTCAATATAATTTGATGATTGAATGCAACGAAGCAAGAGAGATACCAATTCAATTTTTGTAACTGATTCACTTTGGGTAATTATAATGGCAATTTAATGAAAATTGATTGATTTATGAGGTGAATAGGAAGCAGAGATTACGATAATTCAGTAATTAGATGAGAGCATGATGAAAGTATGATCAAATTTGAAAAATTATAAATCCTAATGTGGTTAAGACATAATGAAAGTGCTTTATTTTCTCATAAAATAATGCCACATTATTATCAAATTCACAACAATTGATTTTTAGCTTTGTCTAACTTGCATTATTCTTTTTTGAATTAAGGAGAATTTAATAAATACAAAAAGAAAGAAAGATGTTAAAATTGAATAAAACTTGTGAAATTGTCTTCATTGAATTTATATTAATATAAAAAATTCTGTCTTCCTCAACTTAATACTTTTTATACGAATTGCTTCGAGTCCCATAAAACTTTTAAATGGGTTATCAAGAAGATTACTATAGATTTATTTACTGAATACTTTGAATAATTATGTTTAGATGGTAAGTTTTCAAAGTGTAGAATATTTTTCATTCAAGGAATTTTACACTTCTCAAATCTTTTGAGTTATAATTTTCAACTTTCCATTTAAAAGTTATTCTAATGAGGTCAATTTTTTAAATTCGTTATTTTATTATATCTTTACGTTTTGAAACATCGAAAACTGTATGAGAGAGTTTAAAAACGGATGTATGTTCGTACGTATATTAATTGTACGTGCGTACATCCGGTTTTTTTTGTTTTCGATATCTCAAAAACCAATGAAGATATTGACTCCGGATAAATTTCATTCGAAATATAATATAATAGGAAAGATTTAGAAAAGAGTTTAAACAAATTCAACATGGTTATTTTTTATTTATAACAAAAAAATTTTAAAATTAGTTGAGTGAAAAAGTCATTTGAAATAGATTCTATTTATTGAATGATTAATATTGTTCAAGACTGCAGTTTTACCCATGACTGATTTTGATCCATGGGGTCAATATCAATACAATGTGGTTGTCAATGACTTCACATGACTCTTAACAATTATGTATTATTTATAAGAATTTCAATTTATTATAAACAAAAAATCTAAAAGTGCAGATCCAACTTTGGAATAATTTTTTTATACGACTAAATTATCCTGATTTGTTTTTACTCTGAAATACACATCACCATCTATTATTTCATAATTTAAAAAAGTTCGTAAAGTAAAATAAATCATGAGACGAATTATCGTCATATATTATAAAATGTTTATATATGAATATCAAAAGAGAAATTCCTTCAGAAATTTCGAGTATAATTCAAAAAGTATTCTGCTGCGAAGAAATTGAATATAACATTCCCGCAGAACTTAAATAAAAGTTTAATCTCCAACCTATACTCTTTCTCGTATAACTAAAAGGATAAAATTAAATAATACCCTTGCATATTTCTCACAAATATTCTCGTTCTTTCTTTTTTGTCCAACGAAGTTAAAAAATCAATATACGTGTGTCACAAATGTTGTCTCACCACTAAGCTTGTTTTTATTAGATTGCTGTAAATATCGCTAATAAAAATGAACGTCTAATTTTTGATCAAATGAAACAATGCATAAGTAAACGAAATAAATATTCCAATATTTATCAAGTTATGATATATTCAATGAGCAATAAAAAATTATATCGAAAGGAGACATCAATTTTATCTTCCATTGATTAAAGTGTTGGGGTTTATTTAGAATAATTGCTAGAATGACTATTGTTTCATGGTGTAAATGATTACAATAATGGTACTGTAGACGTAATAATAATGATAATAATAATAGTGAACCTGTCATAATTAATTTCTCACTAAATACTGTATAAAAGGAAATGATAAATTTCTTGGTGAGAATAAATACAAAATTTTTTCCTGCTTTCCTGTTCTGTGGCATCGGGAAGTTATCAATAATGGAAGCACATTGCCAGATGGAGTAATATAAAGTAATATAGCACAGAAGCAACGAGCGTATGGATGAGAAAAGATATTAGAAGCTGTGTGAAGATGATAAGAAATAACTTGATGTCACACGTCGTTGCTCAACAAACTTCACCTATCTTATGGTTACACAAAGTTCACAGATACCTTTCAGTGATTTTATAAAATTATCAAAGCAAAAATATCATAACTAAAATAAATAATAAATATGTATACAAAAAGTCACTCAATAGACGTTATTTTTGAAACAATGAAATTAAGTATGATATAAAATGTTGTAAATAGCTCGAGCTGGAATTTATTGATTCGAATTTAAAAAAATTTTTTTTAATAAAACAAGAGGCTTCAAATAAGCAAATAAATGTGTAATTTACATCGACTCATACGGTTTTATTGTCATATTGGAGTTTATAGATTTTTTTTTTAGAGAAAATCTTGACAATAAATAAAAAATGCTTGTTCATTTATATGAATGAAAAATAATAATAATTGTAAAAATGTATGATAAGTTCCAATGAAGTAAACAAAAGAAGCGAAATAAAAAAGAATTTAAAAAATACATTAAGAAAGTAAGTTTATTTACTGTGAACAAGTAATAAAAGTAAGTAATAAAATTAATATTAATTTTTAATATTTTAAAATTTCCTATCTAAAATGATCCTTATTATATATGATAAAATACAAAATTATTGTAAAAGTAAATAATCTATTTAATTCTAATAAACATAATACATTTAGGAATTAAAAAACTTGAGAATTTTTTGTATCATTTTAAATGATACAGTTTTATGAAAGTAGCAATTTATGAACAATAATTATCGTCCTCGTCATTTATACTTGGCACACAGTTTCATTAAACCCATAGGGATGTTTTTGATTCGATATTAATGTTTCATTGAATTGATCTCTTTTTTTAAGATTCATGTTGTCTCAGAAAGTTTAAAGAATTAATCTAATGTCACTTGTATTTAAACTCATCTTAATTTTTAACCAAATATTAAACTACATTCCGTTAAATTCAATAAAATATTTAATTTCAAAAATCTCCAATTTTTTTTATTAATTTAATAAACATTTTTTTGTATACCAAAAAATTTTGCTTCCTATTGTACAATGATTTAATACTGATGGAACAAAAATATACTTTTGTTGGATTCACTGAGTTTTACAACTCTTATAATACCACATTACTACGTGTTCATTTATTTTATTTCAAGCATTAAATGTATGTTAAAGTCACTACAGCACCATAGAAGTTTAGTTTGTAATTAGTAGGACTTTAAAACCAGGGAAAAATAATTTGTATGAGTTTAATTCATAATAAATAAAAAAAAATAAAATTTACCTCATACATTAAAATATAAACGTTGCGAAATAAATTCAAAGATAACAAGTTAATAATGATCGCTTCAAAAGTATGAATAAATTAAATTAATTATAACAAAATCATATTTTATTGTCAAACGTTTATATATTGTTTCCGTGGTGGCGATTTAATTTTCGAGGCTTTATTCTACTCTAACACATTGCAGTTGAATCGGTCATTGAGACTTAATCTATAAACATTGCCGACTGATGCGGATTATTTTGTTCAAAATTGGTGTGTATCAGAACAAACTTTGTTGACCTAGATGTAGACGAAACAAAAATTTGTATATTAATAAAATAAAAAAGGAAGTTTCATTTATTTGGAGTATTAAACTTGGTAAATAGAACAAAACATCTTGCTGAATGGCTATTTGAATGTAAAATCTTGTTGATTGACATCGATGAATATATTGTAATATTCTACAGACACATAGCTCTCTATAAAGGGATTACAAAACAAAAGGACTGTTTCACCGTTAACGTAGAATTGATGCCAAAGTGTAAGGACGACACTGAATTTGGGTATCACCATCAAGTATCAAAGTTCATTCCTGTCTGGTGATTTACATTAATAAATGTGGTGTCGTGAAACTACAATGAACTTGGGACGTGAATGTGTATCAGTATGAATAAGAAAGTTATGCCAGAATACAGCTTAGTTTACATTTATGTAATTGAATATTTCTGAAATTCATTTAGCTTTGTCATTTGTAGTTCTTGCAAGCATTTTCTTCATTTTATTCGAATTTATGTTTGTAATGGATTTTATCTGATATCATGATTATACATTCTGACAAATTCGGAGTAAACATAATATGAAGATTTGAGGTAATTAAAATCTATTTTATTAAAACTCTTATTATCTTTTGAGACAAGCCCGAGTTTCCGTCCGTTTATTTTCTACTCATCCTATACTATTTTATAATGTGTATGACAATTTAGTCGGAAGGATTCGAAGTGGCAGAAAAAATTTAATTATTACGAATGTTTGTTTTACATTTGAGTGAAATTAATTGTAGGAAATAAATGCAAATATTTTTTCGAAAGAATGTTGCCTGGAAGTTTGGATAGAATTTAACTTAATTCTACTAACATGGTTTTTTATTGAAATGAATGACTTTTATTCAAATAAATTTAATAAAAAACAATTGAAAAATAACTTTAATTATTAAACGATTAGAATTATTGAAAAATTGGTTAATATTGATGAAATATCTTTGTTAATGACATCATATAATCTAAAATAATTGTATATTGTTTACAAAAAATTTTGATTTGTTATAAAAAATTAAGTAAAACAGTAATGATATGATACAATTACGGAGTTTAATAAATATATAAAATATGGATAAATAAGATTTTTATAAAATTGCAACAAAAAAAAATATAATTATACAAATCAATAGAAATGCACAAAGTGCATCCAGACCTATTAGTTGCTTTTTTTATTTTGAATAAATTTTAAGACTTTCTTTATTTTTATTCATATGAAGTTACTCGATTAAAAAGTTTCCAGAGAAAATTTTGCAATAGATTCAGTATCACTCGTACTTTATCAGTAAATACTTGAATCACTACTCACTTTAATTTATTTAAAGTTTATTATGAAGAAGCTTTGTATTGACTCAGTGAGTGGAGTAAGTACAGCATTGTGAGAAAATATTTCTCGAGAGAATTCTGTTTATTAGTAAGTTTATGGATTCTTATAACATGATGTGTTTATTTCACTTGAAGAAATTCAACATTAATTCTAAATCGTGAATTAAAATTATGATACGTCCGGGAAAAATACGTTGAAAGTTATTATGGTAAAATTTAAGGTGCATTGCGAAAATAAAGCGACAAGTATGTTTAACCAAGCAGAAAATGTCACTCAGCTATCCTAAAGTCTAGCTTTATGATGAAAAGATAAAACCAAAAAAGTTCAAAGAGAAGCCATTTTTGTCATATTATCTTTTTTGTACTAGTTCTTTTTCAAAAATTTATTCGCATGTATAATTTTAAAGATTCTCTTCACTTGAGAGTTGAATCTACATTGTGATAGTTTTGATAAATTTTTCTTCTTCAGTTCATCAAGTTCATATTTTGAGAATATTAGGTCACAAAGTTAAAATATTTTTTAAAAATATTTTTCCAAGTTTTATAAATTTCTTTTATTTTTGTCCAAATTATTAAAATCATGGACAATTCAGCGTGGCTAAAATTCTGATGGGATAAAAAAAAATTAAAATTTCGGATACAACAGGATAGCTTCATTTATATTTATTGTTTCTAACATGTCTATATCATGCATATTAAACGCTGTACAGGTATACCAAATTATTAACACTGCAAGTGACAGTGGATTGAATCTAATCTATTTTACAATGATGTTCAACTCTCGTGATCTGATGGTGTAGTTGGGCTTTTGGTAGATGAAATCACGCGTGCAGTAAACGTTCAACGAGATCGTCTACGCCTGAGAAGTTTAACTGCGATAGCGTGTTGAGTATAATTGGGGAAATGTGCGATAGTAAATTATAAGGCTTCACATAGTGATTTTTCAGCATTCTAGTCTATAGGATTAAGGGTAATTATTTCAATTTTATTTAATTACTTTACCATGTTTTGTGTAAATTATGATGATTACGAAAATTCTTCTTCCATTTTGTTTTAAACATTACAGTTAAATTAAAGATTCTTTTCAGTTTTTTTTAGGAAACTAAAAGTCTAGTGGCTGGGTGATTTCAGGTGAAAAAATTGGATAGTAAAAACAAAAATTTTTAGAAGGTAATTTGTAAAACTTTGATATACGATAAACAATAATAATAATATCATAATTCATCATGAACATCTTGTAATAATGGGAGTTAAAATACATTTTTTTAAATTTAATAAATCCTTCAAACTTTAAGCTTTTTTTTTTATGTTTGATTATAAAAGTCGTTAAAGCATTCTCCAACTTGCCAAAAATTCATTTGGATGCTTATCTTTAATATAACAATAGACTCACTGTTCGTAGTTTATTTTTATTATTTGTATAAATAATCTTTTAGAATTTTTTATTGATCTATTTAGAATTTTAATTTGAAAGTTGAATTTTTTTCTCCATTTACTACAAGCAATTAAAGAAGTTGTAAGGAAGTAATAATAATAAATTATTATAAAAAACATCTAGAACACATGAGAGACATTTTGAGATAATACTGTAGAAAGCTTACTTCGCATTGTATTTCACCATCCTCCAGAGAGGTTTTTTAATCACGGTGGTAGTAGTTTTTTTTTTGTTAATGGCATTTTTAATCTACTCTAGTGATAATATAATAAAGTTAAAATTTATTGTACTCTAAGATGTCGTCGAAAAGTAACTAAAAGTACATGAACATATATACATAAAAGTACTGATGAATAATCATCCTGACTATCTATAGTTTCATCATTTGTTTTATATATCTTATATATAACGTTAAGTCAATACATATGTATTTGTCTCGTATAATATTATCTTACCATCTTAATTACGTGATGGATAGGAAGATTTCATAACAGTTTATTTATTTAATTAAAATATCTCTCAGCTTAAGCAAAGATAATTATTTCAATTTCTTATTAAATAATTTTTCTTTTTTTCAAGAAATTCAACTTATTTCAGTGAACTTTCAAGATAGTATTACTGCCTCAATTATTTTACTTCCATCGATCAAAAGTAATCCATTAAATTTGAATTATCTTTTTAATTATGAAATACTTCAATATTGTAGTAAATAAGTTGAAAAGGAAACAACTCACTAATTACTAAACTTTAACGAGAAACAAAATGTCGAATATTGAATCGGTACTTTTGTTGGTCTTGTGGACAAAAAAATTGGCATCTGTACGAGTTGCAAATTTTTTGCTAATAAATTTTAAATCGAGTTTAGCAGATAGTTTTTTACCTCTGTGACTATCTATTTTCGTACTGGTTTCATAAGAACTGTATAAATTATTATTTTCCCAATAGTTACTCTTGTAAATCAAGTGTCACGTCATGTAGTACTACGCGCTGATACGTTCTGTATTTAAAATCCCTTATAGTCCTTTATTATCAATCAAAAAAATTTTCAATAACTAATTGTGATAATATTTGTGAGATTAAAAGGAATGCAGTTTGGAATAAAAATGATTATTTCGGATTGAAATATCAAAAGTAATGAGTCTCAAATATTTCTTTTAAATAATTAATTTTTGTATTATTTAAATTACAATTTTTATTTATAACTTAATAAAAGTTCCAATTGGCTTTTAAATTTTTTTGTTAATTTACAAATAATCCTATTAATTGAATCCTAGTATTTTGTATTTAAAAATTAAACAATAATTCATTAATTATTTTGAATAATCATACAAAAACCTCCTACGTCATCCCAGCTATTACACTAGATGTAGCTTAAAAAGGAGTAATCTTTCGGATGTCTTTTTAATAATTTATAACATCACACAACGCCAGTAACTAGTGTTTTAAAAAGTTATTATAATTAAAATGTTTCTGGAGGATTAAAAATATTAACTTTAGAATAATAATAATAACCAAAATATAAATAATTTTAATAATTCGTTGAAATATTCATACAAGTTGGAACAGCTATAGTTTGAGTTGGTATATATTAATAATAATGATCGGTAGTTATATCAGACAAATGCAACAATGCAATACGGTTTCAACAGCAGTTTAACTGTCTTTTTTTCCATCTATTGTGTCGAGCATTCCATTCTCATATGTAAGTATTCCGCAAACGAGCTAACAGCTTTGTTGTAGTTTGGTACAGGAAGAAACTCGAAATTTCCAGCAGAATGCGTAGGCAACTCCACATATGTTTGTTCCCTTTTCAATACTACGATCATTAACTGTCCGTATATTTGCATTCATATGGGCCGCGTATTATTGGTAAAATCATCTTCGTAGAATGACGATCATTTGTTTCAGAACAAAGGGTTGGTAAATTTCTAGTTCATTGCGTTTAAATAATCCTATTTTCAAAATCTTTTATCAATAATTGCCGGAAAATTTTTGAAACTTCAAAAACGTAATAAATATGAGAGATCGGGGCAGAATAGGATACTTTTCGAGTAACACTAAATAGGTTCAAACACATTCCAAATAAAAAAAAGCTTAATCGTTGTGGGCCTAGAAAATATCTCCAGGCTTGAATTGGGCTTTCCCGGGGCACTCAAAAATTTATCATTTTTACTCGGGTTACAAAAACGAAAATTATATAGAGTAAATGCGACTGTTTACTAAAATAAATTTCAATCAGAAAGTAATATTTGTGATTAAACTTTATATAATTAACTTGATTTAAAGACCAAATTACTTAATTATTTGCTAATTAGTATCAATAATGAATAACCCAAAATTCACGGGTGTCCGGAGCAAAATGGGAAATGGTAGTGGTAATAGCACATATTTTAATCAATTGGGTACCATTCACAAATATCAGTTTCATCATATCTAACGTTGATTTAGAGGCATTACAAGTGCTATAAGGCTCTGAGAAATCCCAATTTTTCAGAAATAACAACACTGACTGCTCATGATCTGATTTTCATTCATAACTGAGGATCATCTTGACTGGAAAGAAATTTTCCCTCCTACCATGAATCTCGTTTTGCCCCAATCTTCCTTATATATATATATATATATATATATGTTTTATAAATTTACTTTCATTTTACGACCAGCGGAGATTGAAATTATAAATGAGGAATTTTCAGAAAATGTCCGATATCTCTATTAATAATTAAACCAGCGATGCAACTGAAAGGAGTAGCTTGATAGAGGAAACACGAAACCCTTCTTGTCTATTTACTCAAGTAGTCGACTGGAGAAACTGAAGCGCTTCTCAGTGTTTTTTTATCTTTTCATTCTCCCTATTGTTTTTATTCTGTCTTATCATTATTATTATTAGCATCATTACTACGATCATGGTTATTATCCATATATATAATATATATATTTGTTTAAAATTAATCCTTATATCCACATCAAGGTTTTTTCTTTAAATTTTTTGATGGACATTTCATAGACATGATAAGGAAAAAGATGTAATAATATTTTTCACGGAATGACACCTGTCAGATATTAAATTTAATATCTTGTCATTTACGTATGATATAAACTAAAATATTAAAATTTTACTGAAGGAGATGTCGAGAAATTTTTCGTAATCAGTATCGATCGAACAAGTATTTAATGCCAGCTGTTGAATCCAAACCTAAGAAAGTAGAGGAGAAGATATAAGTTTATTGCTTAAGTTGTGAAATATTGACGATAAAATTCATATTATTGTAAGAAAAATATCTGAATATAATCTCGATTTATCATCAAGCTACAATCTATTTTTTGTTTAAGAACCCCTCAAGCCTAGGCACTCATTGTCACCCATCTCTCGCAGATTATATTTATCAGAAGCCCGGACCATCTGACTTGTAGAGGTCTAATTTATTGAAAAACCCTGACCGTCCACCTTGGACACATTTGAAGGGACAACAGGGTATCAGCTATCAACTGGAATCTTTACCACAGGATAAACTGAAGGATGGACCATCAAGTTGACTGTAGGATGGATCCAAGAATGCCCTTAAAGTCTTTTTAAAAGTGACAGCTAATGCGTCTATAATGTGCTTGATAGATTTGTGATATAATGTAAAATTAAAAAAGTTTTTCAACTCAAGTCTTCTGTTTTAACTCGGGTTGTTATAGGGCCTTTCTATGTTATATTTTTATACCTACCATAAAGCTATCAATACCCAAGTTCTTCAAAGCAAATGAATAATATTTAAGTAGTTTGGAGCTTTTACCGATGAACATATATGAGACGCCTAGTTGAAAATGTACCCTTACATCGATTTTCAATACGGTAATGGAATTTTGACGTAGCGTATTGGAATTTACAGTAGTATTATAGATAGCAGAGTGTTGTGAATTAAGATAATATGATAAAGCATGAGATCCTCAAGAATTTAATGTATGATTAGATCATTATCTATTGAATTATGATCGATATTAATCAATGTCTAATATCTCTATCAATAGGCCATCATCTTTTTGGTATGAAAATGATATTTATCTCATCTATCGATTGTAGGTAATTATCGTTTATTAGTTGGTGCTCCATGTCACGGTTATCAGCAGTATGTTTATCAATTTATTTTTATTTATTTTCTATATTGATGCAGTAAGTAAAAAATTTATTGTGAGAAAGTAATGTTTTTTTTAACTGAAAAAATCGAAATTTCGAATTTTTGCAATGAAATATTTTTTCAGTCATAAAAAAAAAATTCATTGGAAAAATACATTTTTATTGTAGTAGATTATTTTGAATAGAATTATCTGAGTGTTGGTTTATTCGAGTATTTTATGGAATTGATTCAACTTGATTTATGTTAACTTATTAATATTGATGCCTTTGGAAAAGAAATTTGTTTTTATCCAAAATGATATTTATTATGTATATCAAAGTACAAAATGATTCAAAGAATAAATAATCGAATTAATTCTAATGTAAGTAAGAATTAATTTAATTTGTAATATAATAATTTTATCATGATAAACTGATTTTCTTAAACTAATTTTCGAAATCATTTATACTTTTCTATCCTGTAGAAATCATAAGAAAACTCAAAAAATAACTTTTAATTATAATCGTTAACCTTAATCCTCGAATTTAAATACTATTAATTTTTGACTTTGCTTAAAACATATTGAATAATTATTTAGAAAAATTAAAATACACCAGACATTATAATCACTTTGTAGTTAAACTCATCACAATCTTAAACCAGATATAAAATAAAATATTTTATTGCGAAAATTCCTAACTCTTTTTGTTAATTAAATGACTTTTTTCTTGTATCCAAAAATTTTTTTTAGTGTCCATTTATTTCATTAAACCTGTATTGTTTCATTTTAACGATTTCAATAATTTGAAAGGAATTATATGAGTAATTTGATGCAATTTCTAGCATGAACCGAGATTATAGTTGAGAAATACTATTCAAATGCTCATAAATTCTGGCAAATTGATATTCATTTTATATTCAACGGTTTAGTTTTCGATACATAAAACGAATTTTATTTTATCCAAAAAATGATTTTCAAGGATTTTATTTATAACGGATACAAAGAGTACAAATTTTTTCATTCAACCTATGAAAATTAAAGTTTCTAAATATTTTTTAGTCAATTTAATGGACGTGAATAAATTCAAAAAAAAAAATAAAAATAATATACTGACCTTTGATAAAATCGACTGCCATTTCCAGACCATAAGTGTCTTTATCACAATCATCGAGTATGTGTGCACCAATTTTCACGCCAGGAACAATTTTATTATTATTGAGCCAGTCTAAAGTATATAACATAGCTTCAAGAGCTTGTATACCTCCTTGGGGCATTACTGGACCACATGTTATAGAATCTTCTCTTTCATGTACCATCATAAGACCACCAAGAACTAAATCACCTTCTACGACAGCTTCTTTTTTTATTGGCCAGTTAAATGGTATTGGTAATCGAGAATTGATTTCTTTGGAACGAATTAATCTATCACCATGACGAATTGCATGATGAGTTCGAGGATTCTCTAGATGATAATGATGAAGGAAATTAGTATTTTCAAAAATTTGTTCACCTGATGGAATTATTTTAGTCTTATTGAAATCTATGTCATTCAGAAAATCGTATTGTCTTTTTATTTTTGTCCTCCAATTGAATGTTCCTTTATGGCCATTGCTCCATTTAAAGCAAATGCAGCCCAACAACAGCATAAGAACCAAATGATTCATGACGTCATAATTGAAAATTGACCATTAATTAACTGACATTCAGTAATTTCCAATTAAAAAAATTTCTATTCAATCTTGATGACTAATACATAAGTGTGATTAATGTTGCACTAACACTATGAGTTTTTTGTGATAAAATATTGTCTTTAGTTCTCAGCTTATTCAGTATTGAAATTTTTAAAAGCAAAAATAGTTCACTCATAACTGCATTTTTCATTATCATTCTTCTTGATAATCTCCGAACTTTGATGTATTAATATTTTTGTAATTTCACATAATAGATATTTTTCTATAGATTTTTAAATAATCCCTTAGTCAACTGTTTAATTAAAATTTTTATCTACTGAAAATGTATTGTTAATAAGAATTCATAAGTTCGATTGTTCAATATATTCCACTATTTTTTTTTTTTGATTTTACATTTTCCTTGACGATGAGTTTTTTTTTGTTTTATTTAGAGTGAATTCTGAAGAGCATTTCATTGCCTTGGAAAATCTTGAGAATTTTACAATGATATGAGGATATGTGCATTGAAAAAATAGCTTACATTTTGATAATGTAATTAATAAATTAGTAAATTAGTGATACTAAGGTAGTATAGGTTGTCAACAGACCATACCAATACTATTATAATTCATTACACTAATTAAATCGATTTTTTAATTGTTAATAATATCCAAAATCTAATTGCAAAAACAATAAGTTTTTTAACACTGATTTTATTAGTGGCTGCAGCTATAATTTCCATCTCATCGTCATATTATACATGAAAACTATGAATATTATAATTAATCATGAACATCTTGTAATAATGGGAGTTAAAATACATTTTTTTAAATTTAATAAATCCTTCAAACTTTAAGCATTTTTTTTTATGTTTGATTATAAAAGTCGTTAAAGCATTCTCCAACTTGCCAAAAATTCATTTGGATGCTTATCTTTAATATAACAATAGACTCACTGTTCGTAGTTTATTTTTATTATTTGTATAAATAATCTTTTAGAATTTTTTATTGATCTATTTAGAATTTTAATTTGAAAGTTGAATTTTTTTCTCCATTTACTACAAGCAATTAAAGAAGTTGTAAGGAAGTGATAACAATAAATTATGATTATTATTTTTTAGCTACACAACCTTGAATTTGTTGACAAAATATTTAATGCCAGATATTTTTTCCTAAATTCAACTACGAAAATAAATTCTTTTCACTAACTTCTGAATAGAATTTGAAGCATAAAAAAATTTGTTATCGGATCAATGATTTTTTTTCGTGTTATTCATTTCACTTTGTATTGAGTAATCGAAATAAAAATCTTTTTAACACCGAAATATGAAAAACTCTTTCCATAGTTCGTGGTCTACTTGATATATTATGCTGCAAAAAAGCTAAAACTGATCTAACTAAACCATTACAAAGACCAAAGAAAAAAAAACACCGACAGGTAGCTTAAAGCTAATTTAAGCCTTACATTTTTCTTAGTTTTCGTCAAAATGAAATTTTAATTCATGATTAGCTATTACTCGTGGTATCCCTCGGTAATTAGTTCTTGTGGTTACATTTCAAATTAACAAAGAGAGAGAGAATATAATCAAAGGGCTTGAAATGTAGATATCTCCAACAGAATCAAATGAATTTCTACCTGTTAACTTTAGATTAAAGTTACGATTAATGAATGTACATAAACCATTAATATTCACTGATTAAAAAAAATATAAATCTGCAATAAAAATAGAAGAATATTTCTTTCCTTTATCATAACTACACTTAGCAATATTATCAAACCTCAATAATTTATAAGAATAAGATAAATAGTTTTCCATGACTTATATCACTGCATTCTCAGTCGTTCCACGTGAACTTATAACACACTTTAAAATTTATATACGATGAGATCTATTTTATAGATTTGATGTATTACACCGAATTACAATCAACTTGGAATGAAATACTGATTGATAAATCGAACAATTGATGAAGTAGCTATTCTTATCTTTTTGTCTATCAATGAATAATAGTTTCAATGGTTTTACTTGTCTTCATTTAGTCATCAATAATGCACTTTTATTTTTACCATTTCATTTACCATTAAATAATTAAATTTAATAATTGTTTCCATCAGAAACAAATGCTCTCTGAATTTAAATTTCCCCCAGTTCTTCGTCGAATTAAAATTATCTTTAGATCAAAGAAATGTCGAGAGAAATTGATAGCAAGAAAATCGTTGATAGAAAGGTAAATTCATTAGTTAGAATAGTTAAGTATGATCGTTATGAAATGCTAAGTTTAACTCGTAAGAATGAAACATTTACGGAGTAAAAGGGTGTTCATGAAAGCACGCGCGCGGCTCTGTGCCAGAGCAGCCACTGAATCGCTGCTGTTGAATACTTTACCACTACCCTTCTGGAACGATTCATCCCCCTCTTATGTTGGTCTTCCTCACAGACCTATATATATAGATATAAATATATACCTGGATGTATATATATATATATAAATATATATATGTATAGGTCTGTAGGTCTAGATATACACACACTCTTTTACCGCGCAACTCCTGTTTTCCGTATAGTGTAATAGAAGTTAACGACAAGAATGTCATTTGACCGACTAACTAAAACTTTCACCACGTGCTGTGAAAAGAAATTTCTTATTATTTTTCTATTTTTAAAAAATTTTTTTTTATTATTGATGTTTTTTAAAATTTTTTTGTTTGAATAAATAGAAAATAAGGTAAATATTGATTAATGGATGATTTGATACTCGTTTGGATATAATGAGACTTTTTCTTTCATGTATGAGGAAATCATTGGTATTAAAATCATTAAAAAGTTTAATTATTTTTTTGCTATTTATAATTTTCTCATTTTTATGCTCTAGTAATTTTAATATAACATAGTAACTCCGGTAAAATTATAATTTCGTTCATGAATTATTATCCGAAATGTACGTTACAATGGAAAGTTTATCATTGTGGGGAAAAAATTAAATAATTACATTAACTAACTCTGAAAAAAATTAATAATTATTTTTTGATTGTAATAAGGAGGTGAGTATTTATCAACTTCTTATTAGGAAGTTATTTTAATGGGGTCGATTTTTGAAATTAGTAATAAGTCATATCTTTACATTTTAAGACATTTAAAAGCAGATAAGAAGGTTCAAAAACAGATATCTGTACGTCTGTATCAATGTATGTACGTATGTCAGGCTTTCTTTTGTTTTCGATGTCGTGCGAACCACTGAAGATATCAACTCCGAATAAATTTTATTCGAAAGATAATGCAATGAAGAATATTCGAAAGGAGTGTAAACAAATTCAGGACCGCTATTTCTTTTTATACCAAAAAAAACTGTAAAATAAATGCAGTAAAAAGCAATTGAGAAATAACTTTACTTATCAAATGATCAGAATTGTTGAAAAATTTAATTAATTTAGATGAAAGATTTTTGTTAATGACTTTATATGATCTAGAACAATTGAATATTGGTTTTAATAATTTTGATTTTTTATAAACAATTAAATAATAGTTTCTAAAGAATTTCGATTTTATTCATTGAAAGAAATAATTATTTCAACGAATATGTATTACTTGTCTAATGAAACCTTGATTTGTATTTTTATCATCCAATATTTTAAAACAGTAAAGATATGAAAATGGTCAAGTCTAAATCTTGTTTATAATCAAAGGTGATTGTACCCATGGGTGTCATGAAGGATCGTAAGTAAATGACTAAGATAATAAGGTTTTGCAGCATTAATAGAAGCCATTAGTCAATCCGTCACTCTCGGCAACATTAGAACGATCGCCATTTTTTAATTTTATCTTCCATCTCAAACAAATGTAATCTCGACACAACAATCAAATATACAACTCACGTGGAGTTAAAATGTAAATTCAAACCCTTAAAGTGATTAATTCATAAATTAATATGTGATAAAAAAAATATTTGCACAATACTATTGACAATAGATTCAGGTATTTATCTATAAATTTAATTTAGAATTATAATGGTATTTAAATTGAATATAAATATTTAAGTGTTAAGAATTCAAATGGTGAATAAATACTAGCTTAGAGATCAAAAAAATATTGTGCAAATAATTGGCATGGAGATTTTACTAATCGCATGTACAATATCGGGGAAAAAGGTGGGTTGTCGAACGAGCCTATTGAAGTGGTCACCAGATACAATGTAACATATGTGGGTATTCTCGTAATCCAATATGAATCCATTCCGATGACACAAGTCATCAAACAAAATATTATTCTCATATATTAGACCTTTCACATGTCTGTCATTTTTTATAATCACCCAACAACATAATTCTCTATCATGTTTATGAACCAAAAAATAAATATTTAAATTTAAAAACCATCTTCTATCTTTCATCAACTTTTAAAACATCTGTAAGATATTAAATATATCGTTGGACATTGAAATAACAATTGTGTACAATATAACGATAAATAACTAGAGTTATCTCGAGGATAGAATGAAGATCTCCAGTCACGTATTTACTCTAGCTTACTGTTCTGGATTCGATGGATTTATTTTCTCGAGGCTACAACACTTACTAAGCGCTGCAGAAAATATTGCGAGCTTGTTTGTGAAGTAAGCGAGGTTGACGTAAAAACTTGAGCCATACTAATTTGTTTTGACTGATTGCAGAGAAAAAAATTATCGCTCGCTATACAAGCCATCTATTTTTATGTTGAAATTCGTACTAACATTGTGATAAATTTTATTGTTATTCTCTTTTCTTTTTCGATAATGAGAAAATAATGATAGAAAGACGAGAATGATAATGTTCCATATAAGTCGACTCAAGTTTAAGGAACACAATCATTTTCTATAAATCAATAACTCTGCAATTTAAAAAAAAAATGGTTCTGAGTGTACTTTGTGATCACACGACAAACTTCCCATTCCCATTTGCTGTATTTGATCATGTTTTTTTTTGTTGCAATTTTTTAAAGATTTTATCTATATTTTGTATATTTATTAAAATTTGCAAAATTCTCTTATAGAGAAAAAGAAAAAAAATGTTTTTTTTTTTCAATATATTTTATCTAAAAAAATATTATTTATCTAAATAGTGTAGGGGAAAAGGGGGTAAAGTAAAATACCACAATTTTTTTCTCAATGTAGTAATAATAAAAAATTAATAAAATGCAAGAAAGAAAAGAGAACAAGTAAGTCAATTTTATAGAAAACAAGGGATAAGTTTTTGTGTTCAGAAATAGAACAAGCACCCTTTAGTAAAACTTTTTTAAAAGAATACATAAAACAGATAGAAAGATGAAAACTTTTATTTTGATGGGTAAACAAGTTTTTTGATGTCTGCTTCAGTTATGAACACTTTTCATAAATTTTTTAAAATCATTATTCCACCATTCTAATAAGTTAGTATCAACAATAATAACATTAATTGATTTTTGTGTCGATAGTGCTCATTAATCATTCTAAACCCGCACATGGATTTACGTAGAAATGCAATCTATCATAGTTTTGAGTCATGGTGTGAACGTGCATTTTGAGTGCAAACGACAACAGAATTGTTCAACCAATTTCAAAGATACCAACTCTGAGCCAAAATGTTACTCAAGAAGCATCTTGACTTTATTTCACTTTGATCGTAAATTTCAACGTGAATTTTAAATCGCTTCAGTTTTTTCTTTCAATTTTTTTTCTCAAACAATTTTGTCCTTTAATTGGAAATTTGTTAGCACAGTGTTTAAAAATAAATTGAATGCAGTAAAGTGGAATAAAAATTCTTCTTACATCTTCTCGTCTTCATCAATGAAGCTAAAAGAAAAAGATTCAAATGAAATTAGATTAACTGTGAACGAATTCAAAAAGAAGTTTTTTAAATAGTCACTAAAACGATTTAATTGCCTTAAATCCAGTCTCTAATCTACGACATTTTTCAAATTAACAGTAGATTTAATTATAATAAAGAAAAGTTAATGATTAAACAATTATCAAAGATAAAATATAAAAAATTACAGATTTGTAGATCAGTCCAAGTAGTAAATTTTATCTTCGGTCAGCCGGCCGTCGATAATGTCTACCTCTACTACTGTCAGTCGCTTTTTGATCCACTTTGTGGCCGGATGTTCTACGCCGATAAAAGTGAGCCTTATCAGCAGTAGAAAAATTCTCTTTTTCATGGATTCATAAACGTTTATTTAAAACACCACAAAAAAATTGAAACGTAAGGTACATAGAATGCGTCAGAAAATTTCTACATAATGAATGGAAAATGTTATTCAGTTCTTATGGTACATTGTGCATGTATATACATGATAATGCAAACATTATAAAAGCTATAAAAAAATAGTACTGCCGTGACATGGTATATCTTAATGAAAATCTAAAATGCTAGAGTTGATTAAGCTGTTGAAAGAATTGCCCTATTTATTTTATAGTTTTTAGAAATGGATGTATGTTTGAATATAATGAATATTATAGTGCACTAAAAAATTTTGATCGCCATACATGGATTAATTTAACCTTGAATTGTATGCTAATGGTAAGAATATTTTTTTTGCCAGTCGAATCGAATTAAGGACAATGATTTAATTGACTGCAATTTATGTGAATGAAATAAGTGTCATTTTTGTTGCATAGAATTTTATTTTCGTTCAATTTTTAATCAATAATATCGTTATAGCGCTTTTTTTATTTCTTATTTGGAAATTATTGAGATGGGGTCGATTTTTGAAATTCATAATCTGTCATATCTTTACGTTTTTTTTTTTTTATGATTTAGAACGATTGCATATTATTTATGAAAATTGTAATTTGTTACAGACGATTTTTTAAAAAACAATCACATGACAAAATTACGAATTTTAATAATTTCATGAAACATAGATGAATAACATTTTCATAAAATTGTAATAAAAAAAAAAACATATAAATAAACAGGCGATAGGAATGAAGAGTTCGTCATGTAGGCACAAAGTACACCCAGACCTATTTTTTTTTTTAATTAATTTAATTTACTAGTCATGATTGAGTAAAAAGTATTGAAGAAAATACTTCGTTTTAACGTAGTAAATTTTATTTCCAATAAATTCAATCAATCGATAGATTTCATTGACATTCGAGTACATACAAAATTGATTGACGTAAACACCAACAGAGATTAAGAAATATTTACGAATTCTAGAGATATTAAAAATGTTGAGAAGCATAAATTTTGAGCATAAATGTCAGATTAGTTTACAGCTGTACGTGACTTTTAATATGTTACGAAAGAATAAAAGAAGACTATAAAAGCTTTCTGTAATATAGAAAAAGAAAATACTGACCTTTAATAAAATCAACAGCCATTTCAAGTCCATAGGTATCTTTATCACAATCATCAAGGATATGAGCGCCAATTTTAACACCCGGTACTATTTCACGCTTATTGAGCCAATCTAAAGTATAAAGCATAGCTTCGAGAGCTTGTATGCCGCCTTGTGGCATAATAGGACCACAAGTAATCGTGTCTTCTCTCTCATGGACCATCATTAAGCCTCCTAGAACCAAATCTCCCTCAACTACAGCGCTATGTTTAACTGGCCATTGGTTTGAAGTTATTAGACTTGCATTTTCATGGTCTACATGATCTGAAGTTTGAATATCACGGTTAGTTGTAAAACCATTTTCACCAGTAATAGGTCGGGATATTCGATTCGCCAGCTTGGTGAACAGCGCAATGGAACGACTATCTGTGTCGGGCAACACATCCGTCTCTGTGTCATTTGCATCCCACATGGGTTTTACTTTTCCCCATTTTTCACTCACTGTTTGTGAATGGGTCGAAAGCTTCGATTTCTTTACTCCTCTGTTCGTATTTCCCTTAGGTGTCGTTTCACTCGTATTCCGACTTCTAGACGATAACTCAATTTCCATTTTCAAAATTCCCGTTTTACTCCTTTCACTCAGAGATTCTGAACGTCTCAAAGGATCCAATAATTGATTTACATTACTGCTTTTATTGTGCATATAATCATCATTTGATTCATCATCATAATCTTCTAATGCTATCAAGGTAACATTTCCCAAATTTCGATCTATTTTAATTCTCTGAATCTTTCCTAAAACTTCAGCAGTTATGTGATCTTCTGACCAACCTGGTGTGTTGATTCCAACTTCTGGAATGTCTGTAGGCAATGTCGACATAGATGAACTTCTAACTTGTTGAGGTTTCACTGACGATCTCCAACTTTCTTCCAATGGATTCCAAAATGACCGTTCACTGACAGTGGTTGTATTAGTTTTGGTAAGATTTGACGATGAAATAAATTCCTTATGTCTCGTTGTTGTCGTTTTATCAGTTTGTATTACATCCGGAAACGAAATATCTGTCGCAATGGATTCGATACCTGGAACATTCAGATGATGGTCTTCAGAATATAACTTGGCGAGTGATATCATCTTCTCAGGTACTTGTATGGTTGGTGCTGAAGTTGAATTTCTATGTTGTCTAGAAGTAGATTCTACTTTTCTTAAATGTGAAGCCAAAATTGCATTGTAATTCTCATTGAGTAAAACAATTTCTGTAGAAGACCCCCATGTGCTATTGAATTTTGTAGAGTCTTCTTTATGGACTACTGGAATCACACTTGAGACTCTGTCTAACGTATTTTCCACATTTAATGTTATATTCGATAAACTTATATCTTTTTTAACTCTCACCACATCATCATTGGACCATTTTTCAGACTTTCCTTGCTGATCTTTTAACGTTTTTGCCATGTTGACTTCTTCGACTTTATTCAACTTGTCATCTAGGATTAATTGAGAGTTTTGATCTTCTTCTTCATTAAATATGCTTTCAGGATTACCTTTTATCTCTTTTGTATAAAAAGGTAGCTGTGTTTTAAATGATAATTTTTTTTTATTTCCAAAGAGAAATTTTTTACCATCATTCTCATTAACAGGATTAATTAATGAATGCTGAATATTTTTGAACTGAACGTGATGTTTTTTCAGAGATGTAATGCGAGGAAAAGTTGTTTCTCTTTTTATTAGGTAGGGTCTATTGCTTCGAAAAAATGGTTCCACTTGAAGCTGTTGATTGTTACTCTCAGACTTTTCATTAGTTAACCTTGTTTGTGGTTTTACACGTAGCAACTTTGTGAACAAATCCAACTGTATTTCAGGAGTTAGTTCTGAGGTTTTCATGAGAATTCTTTCACTGTCTTTATCAACAAACGTCGATTGAGGATGTTTTTGTAGATCCTTTGTCTTTATTTCATTCCTTAATACCACCAGGTTCTTTTCACCCTCGTTGATTATAGTTTTTTTAACGATATTTTTATTATCATTCAGTTCATTAAATTTAATCAACTGATCCTCCATCGATATATTTTTTGTGATACATTTTTCTGTGGGATTGTCACTTTGAAAAATTTTCCATTTTCTATTGATATACAAACGTTTGTTATTTTGCTGTGTTTCAATGTCAATATTGTTGTTCTCTTCAGTTTGCTCATAGATATTTCTTTTCACTTTTTTTTTCGTGTATTCTATGTGCTTTAATAAAAGCCGCTCTGAGATCCTCGACAATTTCCGGAGCAATTCAGGACAGTTTATGTGATTTCTCTTTTCCGGAGTCAAAGTGTTCATCCGTAATCGGTCGTTTGTTGATCTTCCAACGTCAACAGTTGTTGATTTATGGCCGGTGAGATATGAAAATATTGAGCCATTAATTTTACCTAGTTTATTGACTTGAGATTTATTTAACTGTGAAGACTTTTGATCATGTTTTACATCAAAACTAAAAACTTTCACATTAGCGTCTTTGATAACTTCACTTTTTACTTGATCTCGTGAATGTCCTGGAAACTTTATGCATCCATCATTCGATTGATCATGTACCTCTGATGGAAACGAATATAATTTGGTTTCAGAACTTTTTATGACACGAGTTAATGTCAGGCTTTTCGAAAATTTTTCCTTTGCATGGCTGTCAATCAAGATTACCCATAAGGCCGTAAAGGCCAGCCAGCGACGGTACTGCTGCATCACCTTGATCGTGTCGATATCATCGTTGAGTTCTGAAACAGGAGAATTTTATCACATTAAGTTTCAAATTATTTTTTCTTTTAATAAATATTAAATCTTTATTGGGTTTATTAATTATATTAATGAATTGCATTTTTTAGATCTTAAGGTGACATTTTTTAAAAAACTTAAATATTGTCATACAGACTGACACATCGGGTTTAAAGGAAAGTTTGGTAATATTTGATAATAGCCTCTTTCCTGTTTTTTTGGAAATCTTCCAACAGCGCTACTCCTTAGACATCAAAGTTTGGACGTTCAAATTAAATTTGCTAATTTGTTTGAGGCATATTTTTTTATTTAAGCACATGATATTTTTGATTTAATACATAAGTAGTTAGAGGCTATTATTAACATCACCTCAGTGCAAGAGAAGTAGAAATTTCTATGATTTCAGAGAACAGCATTATATTTCTATTCATTGTGAGTTGAACATGACATAAAAATGTCTTTTCAGTTACCGCAAATATGCTTTATCTTTATTGTGCTCACTGACATTAAAAATACTAAATAAAATACCAGGTTTTGTTATCAATAGAATTTATCATCTAGAAATAATTTTGAAAAATTTATTTCTTATTACTAATACATAAAATTTTAATACAATTTTCAATCTACTAACATGTGTATATTTTACATGAATAATTCATCAATACTTCTTATGGACTGAAAATCTTTTACGATCTTTAAATTACAAAAAAGAGGTTAAGTAAAAAGTTTTGATGGCTATTGACAAAGTGATACAATTGAATAAGTTGAATGAACGTTAATGCTTCTAAAATATTTGAAAGCTTTTCCACCAAACAGTTCTTAAATTGCATTTTAAAATGTAAAACATGAAAAAACTATTCTTAATATTAATCAAAATACAACAGTCGAGCAGCAAAACTTGAATTAAATTTATATATAATTTTATCGGTGGAGCATATAATCGAATTTGGTTGACAAACATAAAATGTTTTGATTAAAAATAATTATCGGAAAAATAGTTTTTCAGTTTTAACGGAAACTTTGGGGAGCCTTTGAACTTTATACTCTAAATTCTGCGACAAACCTGAGTGAAAATAGCTGTCCAATATAGTCAAAGTTTAGAAAGGCGTTTTCGTACAAACGGATATCTCATGGGACAATGACAGAATACCAACAGCACTAGTGGTTTGCTGAAGTTATGAAATATTTCCTTGATTTCTCGTGCAGTCTCTATTCATATCTCTCTAAGTATATTGAGGGTTTGCTTTGGTATCAGTATCAATCAATTAATTTTTAACGGTACATACATAGATCATCTGACTTTAATTGACTTATGAAAAAATTATAGCAAATAATTTTTCAACAAATATTCTGAATTTTCTCTAGATTTCAATGCAATCACATTTCTTTCTATCATAATAATAGATATTGATTGTCTCTTCTAATATTTTTTTTCAATTTAAAAGATATAACTAGGAGTTGGTATTAATAATTTTATCATCTTTTATTGATTTAAAAAATTAAACTTATGTTTATCCTCCAAATTAATATCAATTTTTTTTTTATAAGGTATATTAAACCTGCATAGGTTTATTTTAATAATATAAAAATAATTACAAAAATAAAAAAAATATTTACATATATACATTATAGTTGCATTTTTGCCTTTTAATGTTCAATGGAAGTAGAAAAATTAATTTTAATCGAATAATTGTAATAAAGTCAACCGATTACATTACATCTACGCAATTCTGTAGGAGCATAAAATTTCACACTACTGACAATTCTGTTTGAGAAGAAGAAACTCAAGGCAGTCAACTGCTCTATTGGATCCATTGTTCGTGTGGTATCTGTTTACACTTAACATTGCTTTTATTAGAGCATTTTCGGATTAGAATTCACTTGTTATCTAATTAAGTTCACTTTGGTATACCTAATCATAAGTAAGAGTGCATGTGCTAGTTGGATCAACTAATGTGTGTGGGGCAATTGCTTCAAAATTATAAACTCAAAACATGTCAAATCCAAAAGTAGGTTTTACGGTATTATTATTTAATCTTAATTATTATTAATCTAATCATTTTTATTGCACAATAATTCCATTCAAGTTCAATGGAAAATATAAGGTCAAAATACACGATAATCTTCGCAAATAATATTGAATACTTCCAACTTTAATTAAAAATTAATTCGTTATTACAGGATAGAAATAATCTACTTTAGATTTTCAATTAAATATTTATATCATCTGTAATATTATATATATGTATCCGGATATATATTCGAATTTTTAAATTTCTGTTCCCAAAAAAAGTTAAAACGTCATATAAACTAGATTGTGGTGAAATTTGAATTTATTATAATAATGAAAAAATTCTGAGTATTAAATAAAATTAAAAAATTTACAAATATTTAGTTAAAATTGCGATCACGTTGATTAAATTGGTATCACAAGGACAAGTGAGCTTACCCACGTCAAATCTATGAGATTTTATTTGACATATATCTAGGACGAATCAATACGAAAAAAAATACTCATCGATATTCTGTTGAGAACTGTCGTAAAGTATTTCATCAATTGTAAACGTAAAACAATTATTTTATGAAATTTCTATCAAAATTTATTTATTCAATTATCAAATATTAAACGTTGGTTCTAGTTTAAATAGAAAAATCTAATTAAAAAGAATACATGTCAACCAAAGTTTTCTCAAATATTATAAAATAATTTGTTTGAAATATCGAATAAATAAATTGAATTGTAAGTCCTGATGGATGCAATACAAAAAAGTATGTTAATTAAATACAAAAAAATATTTTTTCATGTCAAAAGTATAATTAGAATATTTTAATTAGCTAGTTAGATCATTGTAGTAATGAAATAAAATGAATTTTGTTTGAAATTTTTTAATAATTAAAAAAAAATTATTGATATTTTAACAGAAAGTTCCATTCGAGAATTCAATGACATTTAAAGTAAATTAATTGGATATTTAATTTTTATGGAGCTCTGAATTGAATTGTTAACTGAAACTGAAAACACGTTAATTCGCGGATTGCATAAACCATACTTTTCATTATAGTGAATGTGGACTAAATTAATTTGATTTTTGGTACTGATAAATTTTCACGCATCGTAAACAAATTATATGGTAGGTATTATAGAGTTAAATTATAGCTCATGTCCGTGTGGTCATAAGTTTTATGATATGAAGCGTATACTACTACTCGTCGTTTAAATTTTGGTGTGTATTAATATATATAAATAATATTGTGGAGAAATTGAATTATAATAGTCGAATTTTCCTTCAGACTTTTCTTGATCGAAAAAATTTTTCTTTTAAAGTGAAAATTAATAATAATTAAGTTATCATTTGTTTCAAAAGAATTTTATATAGTCACAATCAAATTTTATATTGAATTTAACAAAATGTATTTTGATATTTGGTTCAAGATTGAAATGAGTTTAAATATATGAGGCATAAGATTAATTTTTACTTTCTGAGAAAGTGTGGATCTGAAAAACAATAATCAATTAAATAGAACACTGGAATTTAATCGAAAATTTTATGATGTAATATTTAATTGTAAAAACATTGTTGAATTTTGTGTAGCAAAGGATAACCTTATTTACAATTCCTATTAAATATAATTAAATTTATTATAAATAATAAACCAAAAAGTTATTAAAAAAAATTGAAGTTTGTTGCCAGCAAACATCATGTTATGAATAATTAGGATTCAGTTAGAAAGAACTTTTAGACTTTTTTGATTAACGAAACAGTATGTTATGATTTTGTATTTAGCCGTATAGATTTTCATGGTTAAGTATTGTTTATACATTATAAATCCAAGTGCGATATTCAGGTACGAGTTAGAAAAATTCATATATATTGCATAGATCATTTTTATTATTATTTATAACAAATTGAATTGTTATAAACAAAAAAAAGCATGTTTTCATTCATATCATACAGTCAGTAACTTTTTTCAGTAAAAGAGAAAATTACGCATTGGAAGTACTAAAATACATAGCATGGATCCCTATTTTTATTGTTTATAACAATTTAAAATTTTCTATTAGTATGCTTCCGATATCGTTCTGAAATATTCCGAATTATTCACTGTTTTATGTAAGAATATGTGACTAAATATCTCTAATTTCTTGTTGACATTTCATACATTCCAGTGTCTTGCCATTAATAATTGAAATTCCAATTCAATAACCAATGCATTTTACGACCGATTAAGTGAAGCATATAAATAACATCTGAATATGAAACTCACGTAATTTACTCTTTAAGGTGATTAGTTCTTGTGGCTATTCATTAGATTGAAATAGATTTTCGCGTAAATGATGTTGAAATTAGTTATCCTAAGTATCCAGAGAAAATAATAACGGAGATTGATGTGAAATAAAAATAAAGATTGGTTTTTAGACATTGACTATTCATCAATTTCAAATAGCGAATAAGCCTCGAGCGTTTTCTCACGTTTAAGTAGTTACAGCTGATCTTACTCAGACATCAATTCTTTTTTCTTTTCGTACAAGTTGTAGTAGCCCAATCCTTAAGACGAATTACTTTTTTCAAGTATTTTTTTTTCTTTTTTTTATATGTCTACTGTTGAGCTGCCAAAGGGAAAAAAGTCGTAGAATATTTTTTATTCTTCAATACTTGTTTGCGTGAATTGCAGCTTTAAAGATATGTTCTTATGATCTGAATAAAAATTTTAAGAATACATCAAATTGGACAGATACTAAAATAGCTCAATATAAAAATATTTTATTATTCTCTATAAAATTGCACATCATATGTTCTACAATGCAGAATAATTGAATGTCAAAAGGATTTTTATACAATTTTTTCTAATCCATCAACAATAAACTTATTCTTAAATTTCACGTTTTAACAAGTTAACTTTTTCCGTTTTATGAGTAAACATAATAACCAAAAAAAAGAAATGAACATAAATTCAAAGTTTTCAACTGATGAATCCTTTTTTTCACCTTTAAACATTTGCAGAATCTTAAATCTTTTTAAAGAATATTAAAATTTTTATGATTACGACAGAACGGCTTGAAGTTATAGTTTTCGCATATTTATACAAGTTTAGAAGATAACTTGGAAAATTTATTGAAACTTCAATTTTTTGTTCGATTTATTTCTTTCATATATTACTTATATTATCTGTGACTTTTAAGGAAATGTAAGGTCGAAGAATCAAAGAATAAAAAAGCTAATCTTATCGTTATAAGAAATAGGAATTGCGAATCCGTAAGAGAAAAAAAAAGAAAATACTCTGAAACATATCTTTATCATCTCACGTATGTGCTCAAGAGATCGCTAGAAGAATCGAAAAAGCACGTTCGTAAATAGTACCAAATTTCAGATGGATTGAAGACAGTTCTGACAGAATCGTTTTATTTACTTTTAAGCTGCATACTTCATTCTCATAGACTTGGAAGAAAATTCTATCAAATGAGGAGAGGTGGGGTGAGACAGGGATTGTAATAAAACTGATGATACAGTGCCCCAGGAAATGTTTTTCTCATGTTGTTGTAGTCTAGTCAATAGAGCCTTACCTTCACTATTTTTGAAGTAAGTATTTGAAACCAACGCAAAAATTTGCACAAATGTATCCACAATAATAGTTAGGTGTAAAAATGATTTTTTTTGTTATATTTTGTAAAGATACGAGAAAAAATTTCAAATAAAAGTTGTAATTAATAATAAAATGACTAATTATTTTCCTCATCAAAGTTCCTACACTGTGCAATTATAAATGAAGGGTTTTATTTATGAAATACCTCAAAGTACCCGTCTTACCCCACCTAGCCCCTATTTATAAACGGTCTTTTGAAAATCATTTCGGATTAAATAACTCATCCGAGAAGATCAATTATTCCATAAATTATTGATGAATCCTTTATCGCAATAATCATGAGCATTCAGGTATTCTGTGTCTATTTAGAGATAACATTTATGAGGATTAAGTCAAACATTTCTCCGACTCACCTTAATAGATTCAGTATTAATATGTATATCATATCAAATAGTTTGAGAGTTAACATTTTTACTATATTCTAGACAACCAATAAGTCGATAGGTTTTTTGGATTTGTCATCAATAAAGCAGAAGGTCTTACATAAGTTTCATTATTGTACATTGTCTTCGAATAGAATTAAGCTGGACTAACTACTACTTGTTTGTCAGCATGGTCATCGAAGTTTAGTTTCTTAATCAGAAAACAAATGCATGAATCGAGAGGCTAAAAGGGATTTAAACTGCAGCAATTAGTAAGATCCTTTGAACTAATTATCAATTCAATTTGCCTCTTAGAGCTCGAACGCCAAATAGGACGATGTTAATGAGAGAATATAGCTAATTACTTCCGGATAAAGTTCTTAAGCAACCTACAAAAAAATATCAACAATCAATTTGACGAAGACGTTGTTTTAATTTACTGTAATGGACAGTTTGTTTTTCTAAAACTAGTAATAACCATGCTAAGTAGTAACAGCTTAACTAATCAGCCGGCTTCGAATATTTTGTTTTCAATTTACATTTACTATAGGTCGATAGCGCACTTTGCGCATCTTAGTGAACATATTTCACTACTTTTTCCATCAAACGCGCATGATCCTCATAACAAAATATTTCAATATTATTTCATCATGAAAATACTTAATATTTTGACTTCTCCATTGAAAAAACTAACAATTGTAGCAACTAGCACCCTCACTACCCTATAATAATATTAAAAGACAGGGGGCCATGATATTTATTATTTGTCTTGGAGCATGTTCAATAACTCACGAAGTACTCATCTCGTAGATAAATAGTAGTCTGTCATTTCAAATTGGATGTAAACATTAATAACTTGTATAACTGGTAACTGGCTACTGACATTAAATTGAAATTCCAATTTACGAATTGTCTTTTGCCACGAGCGTTATAGTACTCGCAAAATACGATTCGAACTAAGTTTTCAAGCTCATAAAGCCAAGAGTTGGCAAAGAGAATGTGGAATTATTCATGTGCCATACGGTAAAATAGAGAATCAGATAGCTCTTATGGTTAACAATGTTCCATTAGAGAGGTGTGGTTTGTATTTTAAGGATGCCTCGTATGTTAATATTATTTACATTGATTATGTTCAGTGAATCGAAAACTCCTCCAATGAAGTACAGAATTAAATAGCTATTCGTCTAATTTTATCGATTGAAAATTCGATATTTTAAAGTAAACAAAAAGTCAACAAATACGGTCGTAAGTATAATAGAGATAAAATGGAACACCAGGTTGAAAATAGAACAAACTTGATTTAAGAAAAAGTTTGAATATAAAGCACATATACATATAGATATAAACGTGATTTTGCAGATGTTTTATAAAAATTGGAATTTTTTCCAGACAATTTTCGTTATATTCTTTTTCAGTATTCCTTACATACCATTAACCAAACTTATTGTATGAATAATGCATGGTATGAGAAAAAAAGTTTCCCCTATTTCTAATTGAAATAATGAAGGTTAATTTTAATATTTGATTGACGAGCATTAATAGCCATTTTACCGTCGTGATATAATATCAAATTGATTACTTCATCTCCACAATATGAAATATGAGGTACCCTAAAAGAACTCTCAGAATTTTTATCGCCAATTGAAAGTTATATTTCATTGAGTGTATGATAGAAATAAAATCAATAAGTTTTCTCCACAAATTTCATGATGAGGTATTGTTTTTATTGCTAACCGACAATGTATAGAATACAGTTGAGAGTAAAATTAGAACAAAAGTCAGAGAAAGTACAAGTTAATCGAGGAAAAAAGACACATTATTATTATTATTATTATTATGTAATATAATTGAATGATTATTGTTCGTTTTTAGTTACAAATTGCAGCTTGGGAATCACTAACTAATCATGCACAATTAAGGGTCTATTTGTTTACATTCAATTATTGCAAGTGAAGTTAATTAAGTTAATTTTGATTTAGTTTTTTTTTTTTTTAGAAAATAAAAATTGATATTATACAGACGTTTACATGATTCCATGAATGTGGAAAAGAACAATATTTTTTATTTTTTTCAGTTAAAAGAATATGCTGAGATAAAAATTGATTGTAAAAAATTAATTTTTTTTCAACTAATGAAATCAAAATTTGGAATAGTTGCAATAAAATATTTTCTTAGGATTAGAAAAGTTACTTTTAACGATAATTAAAAATAATTATATATATATATATTGTATCAGGAATTTTGAAAATTAAGAGGGGGATACCAGTCCCCTGTCCTCAAAGTATACGTTGTTAGTGTTGATATATGTATATATATTTTTATATCCTTCTGTATTGAAATATATAGAATATAGAAAAACGATTCCAATTTAAATTCTTTTATGAACATACAAAACGTGTTACTATTCAAAGTGCACATGTAAAAAAATCAAACAATGAGCGAATTCAACAGATGTAAAATTATTGAGCCAATTTAGTTTTTTGCCAGCAATTTCTTCATATTTAAGAATAAATCCAGAACAATACTGTTAACATAAGCTCATGCAAATTACATAAACTAACTTCTTTGATAACGAGCTTAATACTTTAATCTATTTCTGGTGTAGAAAGTTGAGCGGAATAACTTTTGCTTGAAAATCGATTATGTAAACGCAAGTGTTGCATTCGGAAGTTACGGTTAAAGAACGTCAAAGAAAATCCTTCAAACAAACTGTTGCACCATACATTTTGAGAAGATACAAAAATTGTACTAAAATATATATATATACATATATTGTCCAGCGCATGTACATCGACCAGGATTTGCAAGAAAAAAAAATTTGTCAGTAAATAATGAGCTGGCTTTTGCGAATATATCGTTTTTTTTCAAAGTTATCATAGTCGGCATAAAGACAACAATATTTAAAATATAAAAAAAAACCATTTTTAAAAACGTATGAAATTTAATAAAATTTATTAAATAAAATGAATGAATAATAACAGTAAAACAGGCGAATTAAAATTAAAAATGAGAAATGATTCATTTTAAGGAGCTAGATCTCTTTGAAATTTAATATAAAATAATAATAATTTATTATTCGTGTAATGTACTGAGTTAGAAAGACTTTATTTAAAAAAGCATATCATCAAAAGAAGCTCTCTGCCAGAATATTTCTAAAAAAAGTAGTAGTCCTTGAAATTTTGCATTGTAATAGAAGTGTGCACTTGGAATAGAGAAGGAATGTTATGAAAGTGTACACAATGGGTGGTTTTTATCCATATTAGAGTTTCGTTTATAACTTAAACGTGTTCTTTTCCATTTCTTTAAAGTCTAAATTAATTACTCATTTATCATCTTATTTGTTTTGATTATATTTGCAAGTTTAATGAAGTTGAGATAAAATATCTTCAGAAAGACGCTGGAGATGAAAGAATTGCTGCAAAAATGAATATTCATTGGATAAATTATTTCATATTTTCTGTTGATTAACTGAAAATATTTTCAATCAAGTATGTCTTGAGTCATTTCTTGTGCTAGATTTTTAGAGATTTTCTTTGGCTCTTTTGTTCGTACGTCATGTCATCTTTATCAACGTCTTCGACACATATGTTTCTTTTTCTTATACTCATTTCTTACATTTATCTGTTCTTCGAGAATACAAGCCAACATAAATAAAATCAATAATACTAGTTTAGAGGATATGTTGATTTACTAAAGAAGAACCAACACCTGCGAAATATTGACTGACATATATTTTTGATCAGTTCCTACCCACACTATTTATCCTAAGCATATATTGAAAATTAATTATTAGTGAGTTTGTTGAACAAAAGGTAAATTATTTCATGAAAAACTATAGTTGGCTCTAGATAGTAAACAATAGTATCATAAAGAATGAAGTTTCAGCTCTATATCATTATGATACTAGATTACTTTATGTTTAACAATTTTAACTTGAGGTAGTTATTCAAGGTAAGTAGATTTATTTTGGTTTTAAAAATTAGAAATTAAATAAAAATAGAAAGAATGGGATAACAAGGTAACATAAATACCTTGACACTTTGAACACAAAACCGAGAGCTTTCCTAGGGCCTTGGAATTGCCTGGATATCTGTCGGTAATAGAGTAATCATTAATCTCAACGACATTTCTTTGGCTAATTTATTTATTTATTTAAAATAATTAGATAGGTCCAATAGCATAAGCCAAACTAGGAACATAAATATATCAAAGAAGAAGCAAGAAACCGAGAAGATACATGAAAGTTACATCAGAAGCACGTAACAGTACATCATCAATAGCAAATATTAATAGTGCTTTTAGAAGAAATTTTATAGATGTCAAATAATGTAAGTATAAGCAGTCCAATGAGCAATCAGAGGTTTCATGCAAAACGTTCACAGCCTTCGTTAGATCATAAATCAAGGTACAGGCCTGCTACAGGTAGCAGAAATTATCGCATTTGAATGATTAATTTTAAAAGTAACTAAACAATATTTTTAATTCAATGATGAGTTATAAATTAAATGAAAAAATTAAAGGGAAATAATAATAAATTTTATTGAATATACCCAGACAGGGTCTTCATAGAATCAAGAGGGAGTCGAGTGAATTTCTCCTGCAGATAATACGAGCGGTATTATTTTTATACTCAGACAAAGAAAATAATGCATGCCTATTTATAATTTCCCATTAGGAAGTTATTGTAATTGGGTCGATTGGTAAAATTGTAATTTTCATTATATCTCCACGTCTCACGATTTTTGCAAGCATGCTGAACAATTTTTAGAATGATGTGTGTGTGTAAGTACGTACGTACGTATATCAGCATTTTCTTCGTTTTCGATATCTCCAGAACGGATCAAGATATTGACTTCAACCAAAATTTATTCGAAAGATATTATTATAAAGAAGATCGGAAATAAATTTGAATGAATTCGGTCGGGCCGTTTTTTTATTTATAACGAAAAAACTAATAATAAATAAATGAAAAGGTTAGCTATTTAAAATACTTTCAAGCGAAAGGATAACAATTTCATTCAAAAATTGAGTCGATATTGCCTGGACATTATTGTTCACAACAAAATATTGAAACAATTTAGATTAATTAAATTATAATAACAATTGAAAATTGTATTTATCGATTAATTGATGCATTTATCACATGGATTTGGAGTTTTTCGACAAAATAATATTATTGATGATGAGAACTGACTTTAAATAATTACGTATTGTTAATAACAATATCAATTTGTTATAAATAATTAATAATGGAAAGTTTGTTGTGTAAGCACAAAGTGTGCTCAGACCTATTTTTTTTATTATTTTCTATAAATCTCATTTTTGAAAAATAATTCTTTGACATACAACTCAGTATCGTTAGTAACTGGATACTTGATGTAATGGCTGACCTACCGGTTAGCTTCCGCTCTGTCATTATTTATACAGTAGCTATTCAACACTTTAGAAAAAATAATCTCTCTAAGATGTTAATAAAACATTTGAATTTTTTCCTGAGCTCATTAATCGTTATTCTGACTCTATGAGAGTACATTAGTTATGATCAAAAGGACGCTTTCAATTATTCACTGACACTAATTATCAAATGGCACCAAACGAAAGAGTAAGAAACGAATACTTTTTTTTTGACTTAAATCATTTTTAAATAGTATCAAGACTTTTATGAGTCTATGAATCAACATATCTATTGATTTAAAAATAATAAAAAAATTTTAAGTACAGCTGAGTAGATGAAAATGGACATTTATTCCACAAGACAGCTTTTTTCTGCCATCATTGCGTTCTATCACACTGAATCTCCAATCTATCTCTAACTTGAAAAATCAATAAAATATTCTCTCAAGGAGTTCTTAAATGGAGGATATGGCTATTTAAACAGAGCATTTTTCTTTTTTGGAAGATATTAAGCTTTAGATTGGAAAAGTTTGAATGTATGTATTTTACAACTTTATACGGCATACACTCATGGTAAATTTCCTTTTCACTTAGTCATCCGGTTGTAAGTTGATTAACATTTAGCAATTAATTTGGAGTTTATTTGTAACTAAGTAATGAGATAATCTTTTTTTTTTATCTCACATAAACTTTTATTTGTATAATTTTTTTTTTAAATCCTTTTTCTTGGTATACGACATTGAAATGTAGTGAAGACAGAAAATCAAATGACTTGTCTCATTCGAGATGCATTGAAAAATGAACCGTATAGAACGTGAGAAGGAGATAAATTTTTTCGTGACTTACATAATGAATAAATTTCTAGCATTTCTTTTTTATAATGTTATCATCTTAATTCTTTAATCGCCACCTTACAATAGGAATGTTTGTTTTTTATTTGACTATGATTCTCAGGATTACTTTTTATTCTTGAGCAAATATTGTCAAGAAGATAGACTAAAACAGAATAATAGAATTTTTCTACGTTATATTTAATCATGTTCGTGAATCTGTCAAGTATGAAAAAACAACAGCTCTAAATTTGTCTATTTGTTCATGCAAATCTTTCTTTTCTTTTACTTGCTCTTATGATTTTGACAGAATTCAAGAACTTGAGGTTGATCTTCAAAAAAATGTGTGTTTTCATTTTGTCAGAGGAATTATAACCCGGAAATACCTTGTTTGTTCCAGAAATATGAATGTATAAGAGACTTAAATTTTTTTTATATTCAAATAAACCGGAAATAAAATACGTGCAGGATTTCACATTCAATACAATAATAAATGGATGTTGAAGAGACGAATTTACGTTACGTGCATTACAGAAACATTGGTAAGTATGTATTCATCTTTTTTTTTTAAGATCCAATAAAATATTTTATTAAAAATTCTTTTCATTGCTTAAATTAATCAATTGATAAAATTTTTAGTAATGATAATCAAATATTTTATTTAACAACCCAAAGTTTTTAAGACACTTTTTTTTCAATATCATGACTCCGATAAAGATTCTTTTAGAGTTTTATTATTTAAGATGTGAAAGTCATAGGGTTTCTATGAAAAAGTTCTATCGTATTCTTTGGTATGACTTTCAAGAAATATAGCTCAACTGTCACATATATTATCTCTATTTGACACAAATATAATTTATCACATTGACTAGAGCATCAATTTAACATTAACTAATTTAATTAATAAAACGCCTTTGTTTATCCACAACTCCTGTCATAGTAATATTTCAACTTCTGTAAGTATGTAAAGTATTTATAACTCTCAGCAATTTCTACATATTATATGTCATGCGCTTAGTGTTTATAGATGTTTCTACAATTTTCAAAAAGAATTTGTTACCTTTAACAACAATTGAAAATATTTTCTTCTCTGGTATTTATTTATGTTATCAAATAGTGTATTTTTACATTTTACATAGTTTGTTGGAAAATATTTAAATATCATAACTGTGATAATAAATAAAATATTTTCCTTTTTTCTCATTGTTTGTGATAAAAAGACTATCGTGAATTTAATGTATTAAACTGATAAAACAATTCATGATGACACGTTTTAAAAAAAATTAAACGATAAAATAAAGTACTAAATTCCATTTCATTATTTAAAAGTTTAGATAAAAACAAATAATTCACTGTGAATCCATCTAGAAACAAAACAATACATCGTATAAATAAAAAATAAATTGTATTTTTTAACATCATACCAGATCATTATGATTCTGAAAGCAGATAGAATGTAATTTATTACAGTCAACATTAAATAAGTAATAGCAAAAGTTTTAATAAATTTGAGCGCAATTTTTTAAATTAATAATTGCATCAATTATTATAGTTTACATAGTTTACGTTTTATTAATTATATAAAGATTTGAATGTTGTTTAGAAAAAAAAATAATTATGCTAATGAGTATTCATGACCTTATATGTGAAAATTTGCTATAATGAGGTTGGCTAAATAAATATTATTTAGCAGTCGAGCAAATAATTGCTTTTGACCCGGTTTACAGCCGTCATTTTACCCAACTACGGAAGCTGAGATTTAATCAACAGTCGTTCTATCGATTCAAGGCAAGTCTTATTGAGAGGACCAGAGAATGCAAAATAGTTCAAAACAAAAGGAAATTTTTAAACCATAAGCAATAAATGTCACTCAAGGGTTTTTAATTATTATTTCTGAATATTTACTGCAAATTTTTCGATTAAACAGCAAATATCAATGAATGAAAAATAATAATGCAGACTTTTAGTTGATGGGGGAGGATCAGCAACAGACGACTTGTTGTTGATACTTGCATCAAGATTAGAAATATAAAATGGTCATATATCAGCATAAGTGTCTAATTAATTGCAATTTCGTCTGCAGATGTATCAATTACTCATCAACATGTAGCGTTGATTGCAGATTACTCGGGTCGTCTCACAGGAATAATAGTCATAGCATAAGGTAGGAACATCTCACATATTACTTACAAGACCTTGTATTAATTAGTGTAAATGTATGCAATTCATGGATGGTCTAATCTATAAAATATCAATTTTGAAATTTTTATTTAAGTAGTTAAAAAAAATATTACTTGTTAAAAATAAATTTTTTTCCAGTGTTTTGCATCGTTAAAATAACCCTTATTTAATTTTAATTATAAAAAATGATTCTTTCCACGATACCCTTGTGAAATTTTCTGCATGAAAAATTATTAATTATTCATGTAATATTACTTAACGTACTTAAGATAAGCTGCAATATCATTAAGTTTTTAATGATACATAAAATACCAGGGACTAGTAGATTAAAGTTAAGATAGTTGTACAGGAGATATCTACTGAAAATAAAATCAGTCGTGTAGGTGGATTATTAAAAATTTTATCGTTAAAAATTGAATAAGCATAACAAAAACTTAACAGGTTTACTGTTTTTTCCTATTTAGTATTTTTAATTAATAAACTTCGTCTTATTAAAAATGTACGACATTTATGCGACGCAGGTGAGCAAAAACTTTATAACAAAATAAAAGCCTCACGTTATTTTTAATAACGAAGAATAAAAATAAAAAATAATATTATAATTTTAATAATAACTCAGAGCTTTTTATGCGATGAGACTCATAAATTATTGGTTTTCTAGACAACGAAATAGTGAGATATCCAGGCCAACGACCTTTTACTTATCGCTGAACATTGATAACAGCTGGAACCAACTTGTAGGATTGTGGCTTCATTTCTTTGGGCTTTATACATATTACGGTCTTATCTAGAACCTTGAATGCAATATAAAAAAAATAAAAATAGATAGACGAGTAGATGCAAAAGCTCAAGTAGGCTATTGAACATCTAGAAGATCCATGTTTCACCATCCAATTTTGCAAGGAACTTCGGTAAAATCTACGGCCGGATGACCGACTATCCCTTGAGGATCTGATACCGTCTTTTTACGCAAGGGATTGGAGATAATTGAGTTGAGAATTCTACCGGTATATCTATACTTTTATACATACATGTATATATATTCCATATTAACTAACTGCTCTAGTAAGCAACGCTATTAGAACAACTTTAGAATTATATTCTTCCCATGGCAGTTTTAAATAATGAAAATTCTCATTAAAAAAAACACTGGTCTTTAAATTCGTTGTTAACTTACCATGAGAAAGTTATTGTCATACGGTCTATATTCGACATTTGTAATTTAACCATATCTATAAGTTTTAAGACATTAAAAACTATATGAAAAAATTAAAAAATAGATATCTGCACGTATGTATGTCCGGTTTCTTTTCTTTTCGATATAGTCAATGAAGATATCGACTCCAGACTAATTTTATGTGGTGTATAAGTTGTTTGATCAAATTCAGTCTCACCATTAAATTCTTTTTTAATAAAAAGGATTGAAGTAAAAAGCAATTTACCGTTAACTTTACTTATTATATAATCAGAGTTGTTGAAAAATTTGTATAATATTAATGAAATATTGTTTCTAATGAATTTATATGATTTATAATAATTTCATATTGTTTATAATAGTTTTAATTTGTTATAAACAATTTTAAAAACAAATGACGATTTTCATGAAATTGTAACAAAAAAGAATTACGATCATAAAAAATCAATGTAAATGGAAAGTGTGTCATGTGGACACAAAGTGCAGTTAGACCCAATTTTATATTTATTTTTTTCATAATAATGACGATTAGAACGATAAAAATTGATAAGTGTTCCAATAGTTGCTTTGGAAGGCGATAAAGTTCTATGAAGTGAGAACTAAAGTCATAAGGAACATGAATTGTTGAAGAAAATTCGTATAATAAAACATTATAAACAACTCTACTATTATATTTATTTCAACAATAACTAAAAAAATACCTTCAAATAACAACGATAATAATATTGCTTCAATCTCCCATTGGTGAATCTTTAACCAATTTAAAATGAATAAATAAGAAACAATTTATTTATTTATTGAAAACTATGATTTGATTTATCATCAGTGATATTCCGAATATTACAATTTTATTTTGTCAGATTCGTCATGTGTACTACGGCAGATAAATTTTTTTTTTCCATTTGTCTCATGAATTTTCATTTTAGCTTTTCAATATTTTACTTTAATTATCATTTAACGAATAAAAACAGTATTGAGGTGGAATTTTTTTTTAAAATATCATTGCATTTGGAGTTTATTGGTCAACAATACCTATTCTCAATTTAAACTAATTCAAACGAGATAAAAAAAATATTAATAAATTGATTCCATTGCAGATAATTGTATAAATATGCATGTTATGTAATCAATCTACTTTAGTTAAAAACAGAAATAAAAAAAAAACGCTTACAGGCATGAATTTCTAAAAAAAACAGTATCGTTACCCAGGTGTACATGAACTGCCTCTTGAGAGAGACTGTATTTCCGTGCATATACATAAAGTACAAAAATGTGAAGAAAACATTACACGCATAAGTAAAGAGAGTAAATTCTTAACATAATAAATAAAATTTTTCATATTATTACACGTTGAGTTTAGATATAAAATATCGGGAAAATCTTGATACAGTAAGCAACGAAATCAAATGTATTTTATTTAATAGGGAATTTATGGATATTGTTTGAAAAGTGTCTCGAACAATCCATGTCACTAAAAGTTTTAAAACTTTCTGTTAAATCGATAGTGCTCGTAGTTGCATCAATTAATTGATGCACAATTTATTAGATTAAGGGTAAATTTATCCATTGATCTTCTTTACAGTCAATTTCTTAATTAGTGATAGAGACAAAATACTTATACTTTTATTTTTACTACAATCCTACATATCTGACATTGGTAAATAAATTACCTAAGTCCAAATATAGGTATTTTTTTCATCCTTTAAAGTCTTGATTGTCAAGTATTTAGAATTATTTATTATTTATAAAAGATCAAAGAATACTAACACTTATTAAGGATCTCACAAAAAATTCCTTAGTTCCTAGTTCAGGACTTTTTTAGTATTATTAATCAATTTTATTTGCAGTTATTTAAGACAGTTAGTTTAAAAAAATGTGGACGAAAGTTATCTTGATAGGTATTTGAAGGACAATAAGTTTTAACCAATAAAATATTATTTTTCTCCACTGCTCCTCTTGTTGCTATTTGTATTATTTATGTGTTACAATTAACTTCAAATTCATCACTATAAAGTACTCGTCAGGGACTTTCATCTTAATATCAATTTTTGACATGACTGTTTTTAAAAATTCCATAGCTCCAAGTACACATTAGTTCTTAAAAAATATCAGAAAAATAATATTGAGGGTTGAAAAAGGATTATTACACCGAAAGAAATAATTTTAAGTATTAAAATAGACTTCGAAAGTGGCGAAAATGATCCAAAAGGACTCCAACAAATACCTATATTTTAACTCGAGTAGCCATCAATTAAAGGAACAAATAAAACATTCAGTTTAGACTTTATAATAAGAACAAAAAACAAATAATTACCCTCAAGTCATGATCCTTCTATTCCACTTTCAACAAAAATGTCTAAATAGTTTTATAAAGTTCCTTCAAAACAATTAAATCATATCCACGTGACTCACAGCTACTGTTTATATGATCAATTTAATCGGCACTCAAAAGGAAAAGGATTAAACAGAATCTCTGAATATTCATGAGATATAACCAAATAATTTAATTCACCAAGATTTAAATAATTGTTCAAAGTTGATTTGTTTTATCGATGAATTTGGACAACAATCTGTTCAACATCGTGGCGCGCTTATACTAAAGTAAGTTCGACCATACGAACATCGGATTCAGCTGCTACTGCCCCTCTATTCGCAGCTTCTCTTGTCACGCGCACTCTCTCAATGTGTAATATAAGTCTATGCTCACATAAGACATTTCCATAGCTTAATACACGACAAAAAATTCAATAATTGGCAAAATGAAGTGAATGCAAAATTATTCAATAGAAAATTCTTAAAGATTGAGAGTGCTAAGAAACTTTTTTCCCCAATATTAAAGTTATATAAAAAAGTAAGTCATAAACTTAGTTAGCATGATCGGACTTTTAATCTATATATTTATGACAAACTACTTATTTCACTCTAACTCCTTTTCACTACGTAAAATATTCTAAGGACACCATTTTTATTTTAACTCACTGTGTTCTTCTCTTACTTTTTAAGCAGCAGCAAATACCTGAGAATTTTCGGTTATGTACTTCAGCTCTCAACTCTCCGATGACCTTAAAATTATTGCCAATGCTCAGCTGAAACATTAAAATAAAGCATTGAATTTTTTCATCAGGATATTAAAGGTCAGTTAAATTAGAAAATATTGCACAAAATGGTGGATTAATGATTGGACAACGTAATATAATTATTGAGGTAAGTATTATTGAGTTTAATTTTTATGGTAGATTTTTCTGACATAAAATAAATACCACACATGTGGAAGTAAAAAGATTTCCTTTGAAAACATTAGAAAAGTTGCTTACAGTTTATTGCAGTTAAGCAGAAATGGTTATTTCCTCTAGTGCTTTCGTTAATGAAGAAAACTGTAAAATATAATTGAATTTATGTACCAAGCTTCAATATTTGAATTGAATTTTGTTTTATTTAAATAGATTTATATTTAAAAAGGTTTCTTTGACAAGTTGAAACTTATTATAATTGAATTCTCGACGAGTTTACATGTATATTAGTAACACAGAATAAAGATAAATTTATGGAAATATGCGAGACCGAAGTTTGAAAATACAAACGAGTAAGAAAGGATAATTTTCATCTATAAACAGTGTGAGAAGTTGATAATATAATTTGTTTTGAAAAATAGATAATTCGAGGGTGTTGTGAAATAATAAATGTTCAAGTTAATTCTCTAGCAGTTGTTATCAGTAATCTTCCATTTTTAATTTAATTTAATTTAATTTAGAGGAAAATTGAAGTGAAACTTGATATGAATTTGAGCTTACAGTTAAATCGACACAATGAAGGTGTGATTAAATAGAGATGGAAATTTCTGTGTAACATATTCTTTTCTTTGTATGCTTCGGAAAATTACACGATGTCTTCTTGTCTTGACAGCAAAATTAAGAATCCTGATTTTCCTAAATACATTATATCTCATATAGTCAACTGTAATGACTTTGAATTGCAGAGTAGTTATGGGAGATAGCAAAGCACTTTAAAGTAATTTAACACTATTCTTCACGGCCTGTAAATTGGATTAAAATATTCATCAACAGAGAGTTTTTCTTTTTTTCTAAAAAAAAGTAATTTATTAAATTGACTCAAAGTGAGACGGATTTTTATTCGAAGTAAATCGGACTGGTGCTAAACAGCTGATTGCTTTTGAATTAGTAATTTTTTGTTTTGATTAAAATAAAAGCAATGTTACTTTTATGATGTTTCAAAAAATGGAATGATTTTTTGAATGCTCATTTTTATGTAGTCGTAATAACAATACTGTAATCCTTAGATTAACTACCCTAAAAAAAAATTTTATTTCATCTATAAAAAGAATATAGAGAATATTTGCAATGAAATATTTTATTGAATTTATCGGAATGTAGCTTATTATTTGGATCAAGATTGTGATGAGTTTAAAACAAAATCTTAAAAAAAATAATCAATTTAATAAAATATTAGAATAAACGAATATTCAGATAATTTTATTTAGAATATCTTCAATAATTATTTTAAAAAATTATAATACATACAGACATGATAATTTAGAAAACTTTTTCAATGAATTTTTTTTTAATTATTGCAAGCAACTATCAGAACTGAATTCATACAAATGTTACAATCAAGATAATTGTACGTTATCTAGATAATTATAATAACCCTTCAAATAATTAGAGCAGGCACAAGGATTGCTGTGACAGCAAATCTACTCCAGCTATACTTTGAATTGCCTTTCCACCAATATGTTTTTTTTCAGTCTAGTATAAAGAAGATAGTCAGCATGTAAATAAACAGTAAAATTTGCTGAGCAGAAGCTTGCACGGTGGACCCACGGCTTAGTGAAAATTTTATCTTCTCCTTTAGTAAGCATACACTTTTGAAGTTGCAGTATTCTATTTGTTTTTGAGATTTCTTTCATATGCGACACTAGAATTTCTCGAGAAAAGTATCAAATTCTCTCTTAGTTCTCAAAGGAAAAGGAAGAAATTTCAGAAGAAGTTATCATTACAAGTCTACATTGTTATGACAAACAAAAAAAATTTACATATTACTGAGACAACTTGAAAACAATATGATAAAATTTTTTAAGTTATATTAATCTTTTCAAGATGCTTGAATTTAAAATAATTCTCAGTTTCCAAATAAATCTTTTTCAGTACGACAAAAAAAATTCACGAGACGATTTAGTTATTGCTGATTTTACTATAAATCTTCACTTTCGAAAGATTTTTATTGTAAAGCATTTAGGTACTTTATTTCTTATCTCCAACATTGTAATAAATTTGAAACACTCGCGAACATTTACAAAGTGAGGTCAAGGTTTAGGATTGAAAAGAAATCATTTAAATGGTTTGGAAGGAAACATAATTATGTTGAAAAAGAAATTTAATTTTTTAAAAAACTGCGACTGCATAATTATTAACATATAAATAGATAAAATATATTCATGTTTACATGAAATAAATGAAAAACATTTTAATATTTGTTGAAAGTAATTCAAAGAAATAAAGTTGTTTGGACATGGGCGTGCTTTAAATTGACATTTAGTACAAAAAAAAATAAATTAATTTTATTTTTATAAAAATTCTTAGAATGTGATATCCTTCTTTCTTCAGAAAATGCTTTCGTCGTTGAAAAGTAATGTGCATTGTCGTTCTTCCACTGAAGTTCATGCACTTACCCCTCCTGTCTATTATATTCTAGAAAACTTATCCTACGCTTCTATATACACGATATATATTTCTCTTTATTCAACATATTATATTATATGTACTGTGTAACATGCAATATGTATATATATTATTTGTCATTCTATATGTAAATATATCAGGCAATTTTAATTATATTCAATGGATTTCAGTCACAAGTTTGAAACTAATTAAATAAAAACCTATAAAGAAGTGAATAAATTTGGTGGGATACTGAACAGGATAATAACAGACCAGATTGGGTTAGTTATCAAGATATAACAAGATACGTGAGTGTCGATATAGTCTGTATATTATCTAGTATAGAATAGATGTAGGATGATGTTCTTCAGTTCATTGGATCGGATGATGATGAATCGAAGCTTTTCATATTATCTTTTACAGTACTTATGAAATCAGGGATGATAGTGTTGAGGAAAGATTGCGTTAAAATAAATTTCCTGTAACAATGGAAGTGAGATGAAAAATATTCTTATCAATTTAAAAAATAATCAAAGCCATCAAAGCTTCCAGGCCTTGGATGACACCTAAATTGTCTGGGTAAAGGAGAAAAAAAACGAAAAAGTTCTGTTTTGAACGTTTTGCAAATGAAATTTCGTTCATTGAATTCTTACACAATTTTTTTTTGTTTCACTTTAAATAAATTATATAAATACTTTTTGAAACAACTATACTTGATTCACTTAAAATTGCATCAGTTTTATATAATTTATTTTCAATTTTAATAACTTTTCTTCTATTCAATGACGATTTAAGAGGCTAAATATTTTTCCAAATGTATATTATTTTTTTGAATACTAATTTCTTAGGTTTAAAGAGACATTATTTAGCCTTAGGTGGTGCACTTCATGATTATTCATTTTCTATTTTAATTAGTTACTTATCAACAAATGTTAATTTCTCCCTATGATAAGTTTGATTTAGAAAATAACATAATTATAATATATGAATGTTATACATTTTAATGATGAAATAGTGTTATTTCCTTGACATTCTCATCTCTCAATTTCTGCTTCTAATTTTCTTTATCCTAACATAAAGGTTGTCGTGTCTGTTCTGTGGAAATTCTTGTGCAACCACTGAAATAACCGGTTTCCATTTGTATAGCGGGCGTATGATATAATTCGATAGAAGCCACTCATTCGTGTCTATATTATGGAATAACGATAATATATAAAGAAGGATTTAACGAGGAATCATGCTTCGATTGACTGTTCTTACTTATTACGATCATAAATGACAAATATACTATTTATACAATTATATCTTCACAAGCTATTGTATTTATCATTAGATTGTTTAAAAGACGCTCGCAAAAAATAGTCGTCTAGGTTGTTACAGTTATACAATTGCAACATCCTTGAGCTACTACTGAAACCTTGATTAGTGATAGTCTAATTCAACACATCATTGTCATACTTTTTCAATAATTAACAATTTTAATTACATCATTATAATTTTATATTTTTCAGATCTTATGATTTTTATTAAAATTTATTATTCTATTTAAATAATTCGTTAGCTAGAAAATAATTCTGTTCTCCATTGCGCATATTTTTAAGACCAGGTTGACCATTTTCTCTTTCATAAGGTTCAATGAAATAGTGGTTTATAGGATGCTCTCTTGTAAATTATTGGTGCTGGTTGAATTTCATGCTCTTCGTAAGTAGGAACACCAAGGTTACGTCCAACACCGAAGACTTGTAAAAACACTTGGATGATTTGTTGAATAATGGAAAAAATTGTGGAAAGAAAACTCTTCTGAGCTAATGTTCTGTTATTTGATAGTTCTAAGGTGGTTGGTTTTTTGGCAGCAGCTGGTTTATCATTTTTTTCTGTAGAAGAAATAGCAAAAGCCTGGAAAAAAGATGACCAAGAATTAATATAATGTTAAAAATAAATTAACTGGTGGCTAGGGAACATGAAACATCGAATCATCTGTCAGAAAAATTTCTCCCGAATATAAAAAAAAAAAAATGTTAATTACGAAGCCTATGGCAATCCTATTTAGCCAGTAATAAGGGAATTTTAGTGGAGGTATTTAATTACTTACAATAATTGATTATAATTATTATAAATGTAATAAGAGTATTTGAATAATTGAAAAGTTAATAATCAACTAAGTAATTATTTAACTTCTTCTTAACCAACGTTTAACCATTTTTTTGAACAAATATTTAACTGTTATATACATCAGGATGCACAAAAATTATTTTAACCATTCAATTCATTATAAAAAAAATCTTATTTATTTAAATGAACTGATTGTACTTACTTGAACCAAAATGGTACAAAGAACAAAAGCGACAAGTATTGACCTCATTATTGTAGATTGTTTTTTTTCCTTAAAAATGGAATCACTTATTTTAGTATTTTAGTATCCCAGTAATGTACTTTTTTTTTACTGTGTTCTGACTTGAAATTTATTCATGCTTATATATCAATTCCACTTCCCCAACAGTAACAATAACCGTAGTACAATTCTCCCTCAGGGTACATAAATTTTGAAATAAAAAATGTTCTTACTTGTGAAGATATCATTATCAATTAAGTTCAAGATAAAATACTTTCACACTTTATTAATTTGCTTCAAAGTACATATAATTATAACTTTCTTAATTACTAATATTCAATAAAGTGATTTACCCTGCAGGTGAAATGCATTTTAAATAGATATTAAAAAGTTTTTGATTGAAAGATAAAATTAATTGAGGTTATTTTAAAGTAATTGAATACCACTTTTACATCTTGCCTATGTGATACTATAATATGATAATGATATCACTGCAAATCAGTGTGGTAAACATGATTACAAACACTTTGCTGTAAGATTTATTAATTTTTTGTCATCGGAAAAGTTTCATCGAGATTTATATAATATTCTTTCACACTTTAATCGAATAAATTCAATAATTCATAGATTTTATGCTCTACATAATAATATTTTTACATCGTATATCACATCTCAAGTTACTAAACCGATATTGGTTGAATTGATGCACGTGGAAGAAGCATAGAGAGTCCATTATTCGTATTTAAATTCTGCTGGATTACATATCTATTTGAATATAAGTCTAATATACTGATTAATATTTAATGCTGAAGAACCGGCTAAAATGTTGATTGCAATTATAAAAGCAGATGGTGTAATGAATATATACATAGATGTTGATATTTGTTTATTATATACACTTCTAATGTGATATTAAGTGTATGATAATTCATACCAACAAGATTTTTAAATACTTCATGCATTAAGTCTACATATTCAACATGATTATGTAAAATATTGTGTAGTAAAGATTGAAGCGTGTATTTAGTCATTGAATTTAATTTCTTGAATTAGTCACTTTGTTTTCTTTATACTGAAAAAAAAATTGTACCATAAAAAAATAACTTTTTGTTAAATTAATAAACATAATAAAATAATAAAAAAAAAAAAATTCATTATAAAAATACATTTCTATTGTGCTTGATTATTTTAAATATAGTTATTTGAGTATTGGTTCATTTTAATGTTTAATTTTTTTCTCAAGATCCATTGTGTCTTTGAAAGCAGGAATTAATCTGAACAATTTTTTATAAATGATTGTCAAAAATAGCTGTTTTTTAAGTATATATTTCATTTCCGGTTGTAAACAATCTAAAAAATGATTGATTTCAATTTTTTTCGTTTCCAATTGTTCGTTTTTTTATATAGATTACGAAAAAAAAAAAAATATAAGAAGAATCAGAATCATGAAGATCCATTCATTTTTTCGATTTTTTATGCCCAAAAAATCATGTGACCATCAAAGTGTAAAATTACCATAAAATATTTTATTGCAAATATTTAGAATTGTCTTAAACGTTTTCTTGTAAAGCAACAACTCTTTTCTGAGTATACAATCTAATAATTGATATCTCGAATGATTTAATAAAAGAAAAAGTTCGTTTTCAACGCTAATTGGATGTAAAGTTGGCGATTGATTTAATAAGATTGTAGAGATACTAAGATATTAAGTCGTGACTAAATATTTATGTAGATGAAAGTTATGTAAGAGTATTTTTGTGTAATTATTACTAAAAAATAATTAATTCTGTGTAAGTAAATACCACAGAAGGTGTATGCAAAGATATCTATTCGTGTGAAAGGGATATGACAGATGTCCAAGGACACAAATCGTTAGTAATCCCCTGTTGCTCGGTTAATAGGCATGAGTTCAGTCACAGTTTATGTTGCAGTAGTTGTAGATTCATTTTGCTCGTATTTCACTCTTGAATACCTAAAACATTTTTTGACTACTTTTTACAACCAACAACCCTAGTGAAATTAATAACAGTAAATCTGAGATATTAAATGATGATTAAACATAATAAATTAATAAAATAATTCAACTGTAAATAACTTAACAATGAAATTGTTCGAAGTGAAATAATAATAATTGGACAGTTACTCTGAAATATTACATTTTTTGCAAAATTATGTAATATTAAACACTGCTTCATGTGAATAAAATATTCTTTTGTGAGTGAGATATTCGCAAGTTGGTCTGAAGAGAAAAGTAATTAAAAGTAGACAATAGTTCCAACGCTGTTTTTGCTTGGAACATTATAAACTTTTGAAAATAAAAAATGTCATGGTAAAATTACTTGTGATATACATATGAGTGTGCTTATACGTTACTAGTTGGTGGGCTTTCCGTTGAATTACATGAGTTAGGAGTTGATGGACTGCAAAATCAATTGAACCAAATAGCACTAACTATTTTTATGTGGATGAATTATTTTTATTATAAGCAATTCTCAGCTCTAGACGAAACGACACTGGTTGTAAAAAAGCTGTGAAACTGAAAATTTAATGTTGCAATTATTTTACTGATATATTATCATATGTGTAATTCAGTGTAAGGTAAAAATTATTTCATGACTTTAGTGTTGATGATTCTAGTGAATGGTATTATAGATCAATTTCATTTTCTGGTTGGAATTTAATATAACAATTGAAAGATGTCTAATTTTGTGGAAGCAAGTATTTCTAGAAGTCAATTTCACGCTAAAGAAAAATGGAGAATATTGAAAAATATCCTGATGATTGGTATTGCATTTATGATTCATTTTACTGCGTTCATGGGAGCTAGTAATCTTCAAAGCTCTATAAATGCTGACGATTCGTTGGGGACCTTCACTTTATCCGCAATTTACGGGAGTCTCATCTTCAGTAATATTTTTCTACCCGTATTAATAATTAGGTAAATGAAATATTTTAAAAGCTCTCTAAAAAAAAAAAAAAGAAAAAGGGTATGAGTTGACAGAAAATTTTACATTCCGGAAGAGCTTTTAGGAAATAAATATAACTATAAATATAAAATAAAAGAAGACTCATTCTCTGTACACTTATTTTTTGCTGGTTCTTCACATCAAGTATAATTTACATTTATTTTATGTATACAATAAATTTATTTTATATGAGTAATTTGAGATACAAGAGTCAGTTTCATATTTACTCAGTTTTATTTTCACTATAAAAGAAAACATATCACCCGCAGTTTCTCAAATTTTGTATCGAAATTTCAAGCTCGATAATAAAGAAGACGAATTTATTGATTACTAAAAAAACTCTCTTTTCTTTCAAGCTTCTCTTGATTTCAATATAATATTTTTTTTTGTGAGCTAATAAAAAAAAATATAATGAATAATAATAATATTAATACTTACAGCCATACAACATAATAATATATTACATAATTATTGTATATATTACTTACATAAAACTTGAACAAAAAAATTTGCAAACTTTTCACAATCATTAGATAAAAATAATCATTATTTTATTAGAATAGCGCATATCAATAATATATTTTTAATATATAATATAATAATAATAATAAATAATACTAATATTAAAAGCTTAAAAAATATATTTATTAAAACTAATTTATGACGTTGATTTATGGAGCAATCTAGAAAATATTTCGACTCTCTCGACTAAGACTTTCTGTCGTCAGAGATAATTTCGTTGACAAATTTAATGGCATTAGGTCTCGTTATATCTTCGTTTGTCTATTCTTTGAGAAAACTAATCTTCCCACAAATTAGTTTCAAAGGTAATTAATGTTTGTAAAAGTAGAATAAGTAAAAAAAGGGGATTATTCTTTTTCAGTTGGCTAGGATGCAAATGGACCATATCTATATCTTTTGTTGCTTACATGCCATTTATTGCAGCCCAGTTTTTTCCAAAATTCTATACCATGATTCCAGCTGGATTAGCTGTTGGTTTAGGAGGTGGGCCTCTATGGTGTGCAAAATGCACATATTTAACTGTGGTAGCAGAAGCATATGCTACAATTTCAGATTTGAGTGCTGATGTTTTAGTCACGAGATTTTTTGGCCTTTTCTTCATGTTCTATCAGATGGCTCAGGTCTGGGGAAACCTCATTTCGTCTGCTGGTCTGTCTAGATAATAAAGATTATTATTCTCAATAAAAATAAAATACCAGCAGTGTGACAAGTACAAATACTGAAACATAAATAATATTTAATTGAAAACGAAATGTCTAAATTGAAAGAAAAGCAGATACTCTTCACTATCCTAATGGAGTATCTTTTAACAGACTTTCTTAATTGTTTTTTATCGTTTCGGTATTCAATCAAGTCTCACTGCTGTGACTATAATTTTATTGTGTAATTGAGTTTAATTCACTCAACAATTAATTGTTTATTACTAATTTTAGTTTTGTCCTACGGAATAGAGGATTTACCAAGCAATCTAACTTTGAATAGTTCGATAGTATCAGAAACTTGTGGAGCAAATTTTTGCCAACGAATTGAAGAAAATCCCAATTTAGCACCGCCCCCAATGGAAAGAATTCATTTGATTGCTGGAATCTATTTGGGTTGCATGGTACTGGCAGCTCTGATCGTCGCATTTGGAGTTGATTCTTTATCAAGGTGATCCGTTGTTTCTGTCTCCAACAAAATAGTATGGAAATCAATTGTCAACAGAGGTTTAAATTTAATCAATTTCCATTTATTTTTCCTATAATAAAGAAACGGAATATGATACATCTTAAGTCAAATGAAAAACGTCAATAGCTTTTACTCTGTTGAATTACTTTGATTCAAACTACTGGAAAATTGATAGCTATCAAATACAAATAAAGATGAAATAATTTCCAATAAATCATGAAAATAATTGCAGATATGACAAAGGCCGAACTGGATCAGCAGCTGGCCAGTCAGGACTTAAATTACTGGTTGTCACTTTAAAATTATTAAAAGAAAAACGTCAATTACTTATAATGCCTATAACAATGTTCATTGGAGCTGAACAAGCCTTTTTATTTGCTGATTATAATGCAGTAACTATCTAATGACAATCTTTAGTCATTTATATTTATTTGTTATAAATATTTAATCGTTTTATTCATTCTCGTGATTCAAGTCCTATGTCTCATGTGCCTATGGTATCAATAACATTGGTTACGTCATGATATGCTTCGGAATAGCCAATGCGATAGCTGCCTTGGCCACAGGATCTATCGTTAAAATTACTGGAAGAGTACCTGTTGTCATTTTTGCTTTCACACTTCATCTGGCTATTATTGTTGTCCTTCTACTTTGGAAACCAACGCCAGATCAAGGATTTATTTTCTTCCTGATGTCCGGCTTGTGGGGGATCTGTGATGCTATCTGGCTCGTTCAAGTTAATGGTAAGTAACAAATCAACTATTTATTTAATTATGTTATTGGTCTAACTAGATTTTTTATTACTTTTACGAGATGATTATTATCTTAATGTCCATTGTTTCATTTAATGCTATCATTTGCATACATAGATTAGAATTATCACAAATTAGCATTAAAACATCAGAGCCTTAAATCATAGTAGAATATCTTATTTTATTTTTTAAAGGTAGACTATATCTCAAAAGGCTTTGAAAGTATTTGACCTTTTCCTTACAACGTTTCAAAAGAGACTAGCGTATTTAAAAAATTCATTTGAAGTAGTAGTTATTGATAACTATTATTGACTATTTAAAGAATTATATGAAGACAATGTTACCGATAATTGTAAAATATTCGTAAATGAACTGATGTCAGTCACTAACTTGTTGTTGATAAGGATACTTCCTATGAGTCATACAGGATAACTTGCCTACATTTAGTTATTTTTTATAAGACACAGTATTTTTCAATTTAAAAAAAAGGAAATGTTTGGTATACAAACTGTTAAAGTGTAAATAATAAAATGTATTTGACTGGAATATTCTCTATTAAATCCACGTTGATCTCAAATATTTATATCTACAAAAAACAAATATTTTTTTTGTATCCTGAGGAAAATATTTTCATTTCTTCTTTTTCTAGCATTAAGTGGAATTTTATTCCCTGGAATGGAAGAAGCTGCATATTCAAACTTTCGATTGTGGGAAGCAACCGGATCTGTTATTACATATGCTTACAGTCCTTATTTATGTACGAATATCAAGTTATATATTCTATCAGGAATTCTCATAGTTGGTGTGATTGGATATGGAATAATCGAAGTCACAGGAGGGATTTCAAAAGTTGTTTTAGATCCAAAAACAGATTTTGAACTTGTTCGAGATAATGAAGTAACTAATGAAAAATAATAGAGATTTTTTATTGTGTTAATTAAATTGAATGTAAATTTAAAGTATACTTTTATCTAAATTGAAGTGATATTTAAATAAAATTCTATTAACTACTATGAAACTATGTCTGTTTCATTCATTACCTTAAAAGTTATTTTTAGCATTAATAATGAAGTAAAAATAATTAAATTAAAATATTTATTCCGTAATTAATCAATAATGCAATAGAATTTGTATTTTATATTTTCTTATATCGGTATCTTTTTTCAGATATCTTATAAATGTTTAAAAATGGTGAGTAAGATAACTTTTAAATTTCTTGCAAGATATTTAGCTGTAGATGAAGATATCTGTTAGATATTTTTCAAATAACTTCTTGCTGAATGAAACATATCAAGTAAAGACAATTTTATCTTAATCAATTGTTCATTCCATTCACTTCCTGGTATATTTAGAAATTAATCCATCAAATCATCGGATAATTGATATTATTTGATCAATTAAATTACCCGGAAGTCTTTTTTATAATTCAGAAATAAATAATAAATGATAATACATGAGTGATTCAACCTGAATTGTGCATAATATGAGAAGAAAAATGAGTCAGTTTTGTTAAGTGACAGAATTAATAAACATGTCAAAGAAAGTGAATTTTTTTGATAAAATTTTTAACTTCAACCTACTTTTATTACATTCATTTTTAATGTTTTTTAAATTATTCGGTCTGGCACCGTTTTCAGTGTCTAATCTCAAAGTACTTCAAAAAGATATTAAAAAAGTATTTCCCAAAAAATTTCTATCATCTCAGATAACGTTGATGCTTAATAATATCGGGTTTATTATCTTATGGCCGATAGAGCTGTATCTTTTAATTGATATGATCCAAGTGGCTTTGAAAAAGAAGTCAAATTCAAGTATGAATTATTTCGCCATAGGATTACAACTTTGTCAATTGATTGTGTTGGTCAGTTTTTCGATAAAGCGTCGAATATTGGTGAATATTTTAAATGATATATTTAATCTCGAAAGTAAGATAGTTCAGAGGCTTGAAAATTATACAAAGATAAATAAGATAATATGTTATCAAGTAACGACAATGATCATCTTTGTTGCAACTAATATGATGCTCCTGATAGAAACTACTTTGACAAAATCTAACAATAATATATTTGTTTATAAAAAAATATTTGTGTTTATTATTCCAGAATTTATTATCAATTGTTTAATAATCCAATACACTTTATTCTTGATCTATCTTTTAAATAGAATTCGTGATATCAATAAGTCGCTCCAATCACTATCAGTATCGACACAAAATGGTGACCACAATGTCATTGTGGTAATGGACAAGTGGACGAAGCACTCGATAATAAGCCATATTAACTATGCCCGAAAAATATATAATAAGTTTTGTAAAATTTTATGTCAAATAACAGAATTTTATTCACTGTCGTTGCTGTTTGTGACATCATACAATTTTCTTGCTCTCATAAACTCGGTATTTTTTTTCTTAAAAAACAGTCGCACAGAGTCATCAATAATATTATCATGCATGAAAGAGTTTCCGTGGATTATTAAATTCATTCTTCCCATGTTTTTTTTGACAAACTGTGCCACCAATATCATTGTGGAAGTACGTGTAAATTTAATGAATCAATTATGATAATTGTTTGCTAGGAAATGAATTTACTAAACAATTATTTGTTGCAGATAACCAGAATGAAAACTTTGATTTATGAAGTATCAGCTGCGTATAATAATCAGTCAGATATTGTACACGAGGTATTGAAAAAAATCTATGAACTTTTATTTTCAATAGCTAACAAAAAATTTCAATATTACATTGATAGTCGAATTGTCCTCCTTAGGACTGAACATGATTTTTCATCATACCAGTGTATTTGATAGTTAGTAGAACATCGTTAACATGAGATGCTCTATTTATGTAATGCATTTTCTCTTTTTTAGCTTCAAGAATTCTCTGTTCAATTGTTACATAAGCCTAATTACTTCTCAATTTTTGGTTTATTTCAACTAAACAACAGGCTGATTACATCTGTTGAGTACTTCTTTATTATTCAATAATTTCACTCTCTATAAAAATAATTCCTTCGTAAAAAATATTCAGTAAAACCTAAGATCTACTTTTTTAAATTTCAGATTTGTGGTACTACTATAACATATATAATAATTCTGAGCCAATGGGACATACTCTTTCCCAACGCAAGATTCTTTAGGTTGTGAGTTATAAAAACAAACTCAATCTGTAAATTGAAATTTTGTGAGATATCGTCAACATGAAATATTTTTTTATATCTCTTATAATTTAATAAAACCATAAATGATTATTTTATCATCAAATATTAAAATGTTAATTCGTAAATGAAAGAAAATGAGGCATGCATTAAGGTAATGAAATTTTTCGATTCATATTACAGGTGACGTTTAATTGATTCAAAGCTCCCCTTTTATTTCTAACCCTTTCATGAAACTTACAAATAATTTCATTCAGTAGTAGTGTGTTAACATTCAAAATAGAAAAAAAAAAAACAATGTTTTTTGTAACTAAATATTCAAAGTACCAAATTTTTTTGTTTAAATTAATAATAACCTTCATAAAGTTGTTAGGATTAGCACCATTCAATGTGATTATAACACCAATTACTGGAAACTGTTCACAGTTATTCTGGATTAAATTGATTAGCTCTCTGACATCAGTATTCTATAATTTATTCGGCTTTATTATTTCAATGGGATTTGAGTGTTATTTCTTTACAACTTTCCTCGAAAATCACGACGAGAAAAAAGAATCAATGATTCACAGCATACTTGGTTTCGCCATTGCCATTTTTATCATCAGATCAACAGTAATATGTTATTACTCTCTGAAACACAAAAAAATTGTTAACATTTTAAAACGAGTGTTATATTTCGAGAACGACATTAAACAGAAAATTGCAAATTACACTAGCAAAAGGAACTATAAATTCCACTCAATTTTTGTAATTGTTATTTACCTAATGATACATATATTGTTGATTGGAACTGAGCTGATTGATGATCGAATGCATTTTTTTAACAAAATGGTTTTTTTTGTTATTCCCGAATTCATTGTAGGGAGTTTATTATTGCAATATTCTCTGATATTAATATTATTCGAGAAAAAATTTAGTATTTTAAATAAATCGATAGCATCTTTGGCTATAAAAAATATTAAAAATTATAACAATTGTATCTTTGTGATAAATAATTCATACAAAAATGAGATCATGGAACAGATTTGTTTCTTTCAAAAAGCATACTGCAATCTTCATAATATTTTGTATGACATCAACAAATTCTTTTCCATGCCAACTCTACTTGCTGTGGCATATAACGTGTTAGCAACAATAAATGCATTATATTTTTTTGCTAATAAGGTTTTCAATTCGAAAAAACAGATAACAGTTTTTCAGTTTATTAATGAAATTGTGTGGGTAACAAAATTCATATATGCTGCATTCGTCTTGGCAGATTGTGTAACAAAAATTCTCAAAGAGGTATTTAATGGTTAAATTATATAGTATTTTGCATAATTGAATGGATAATGGTTGGTTTCAGATAAAAAACACTAAGAATATTATTTATGATGTTAGAACAACTTACTCTGGTCAGATCCAAATAATTAACAAGGTTGATAAAGTTTTTAAAAAATTAATGTGTTGAGATATTGATCATATAATTGATTTTTCTTTCTCCTCTAGATTCATGAGTTATCGATACAAATGCTGCATGACAACAACACTTTTAATGTTTACGACTTATTTTCTTTGGATAATAAGCTTCTATCATCGGTAATTTTTTTTAATAATGACTTTTTAATTCCACGATTCGAGTAAAACTTTCCACACGTGAATAATTACGATTATTATTGCAGATTTTCCAGTCGATTATTGGTTATTGGCTGATTCTTAAACAAATATATGGCTCTTACTCGGAGTCAGCTTCTATAGCGTCATCTACAAATCATTCAATAATGCCTTAATTACATTTTTTTGATGGCCTAAAACATCTAAAATAATTATTCTTAATATTGGAGTTGAAGGAGATGTTTTTTCTTCCATGCAGAAAGACGTAAAAACATCATTTTTCTAACTTCCATGTGTATTTCTATATGTAATTTTTCACATGGACTGTAAAGAGCCACTTTCCTCCCTAAGTGCGTAACGTACTGCTTTTTTTTAAATGAGAGGACACACATTTTTGTATTCAATGTAAAATATTTTTTGTACTTAATAATAAACAATGAATAAATCGATGATCAAATGTGCCAACTATTTCTATTATTGATTACAATAAATAAGAAAATATGGAACTAGCATTAACATAATGAATCTTTATGATCCATATCGCTGATAATGTCGATTTTGATCAAAGATATCCTTTTATTCCCTAGTCTTTCCGGAGTATCAGAAATAATTTTATTCAGTAGACGTGTGCTGGTATTCAAAATAGTAAAAAAGTAATGCTTTTTACCGTGAAGTGTTCACCATATCGAATATATTTATTCGAATTGATAATGACTTTTACAAAGTTGTTAGGATTAGCACCGTTCAAAGTGATAATTACACCAATTACTGGAAATTGTAAACAATTATTTTCAATAGAAACAGTTAGCTCTATGACATCAACACTCTATAATTTGGTTAGCAATTTTATATTGTTAGGAACTGAATATAAATTTTTAACCGAATCATTTAAAAAATTTGATAAAATTGAAAGAAAATCATTTTTTTATCATCAAACAAGTTGTCAAATTGCTGCATCAGTTATTAGGTTAACAATAATATGTTATTACTCTTTGAAGCATAAAAAAATTGTTAACATTTTGAATAAATCATTATGTTTTGAAAAAAACATCCAGCTGAAAATTACAAATTACCATAGCAAAAAAAACTGCACATTCTATTCAATTTTTGTGATCATTATTTCTCTAACGATTCATCTACTGTTAATTGGAACTCAATTCATTATTAAAAGAAAATCTTTTGTGAAAAAAATAGCAACGTTTGTCATTCCTGATTTCATTTTAGGAAGTATATTATTACAATACTCCCTGATATTAATATTCTTCAAGAAAAAATTAAGCATATTGAACGAATCATTATCATCTTTGGCAGTTAAAAATACAAAAGGCTGCAGTAATTATGTTCTCGTGATGAATAGCTCAGATAAAAATAAAATCATAGATCAGATTTGTTTCTTCCAAAAATCATACTGCAATCTTCGTAACATTTTATATGACATCAACAAATTTTTTTCTTTACCAATCCTTCTGGTTGTGATGTATAATGTGTCAGCAACAATAAATGCTTTGTTTTTCTTTGTGAACAGAATTATTATTGCAAAGAAACCGTTAACAGTTTTCCAGTATGTCAATGAAGTAATGTGGGTAGTAAAGTATATATTTCCAATACTTGTTTTAACGAATTGTGTAACAAAAATTCTCAACGAGGTAATTTAACAGGAAATTATTGAAGATTTGATTTAGCTAAATTTAAATTATTTTTCAGATCAATAGCATAAAAAAAATGATTTATGATGTTGGAACAACTTATTCCAATCAGACACGAATATATGCTCAGGTCACTAACTATGATACAGAAGGACTTCTATAATTTCGACTACCTTATCTCCGAATTCACTTTAATTTTTCTCTTTTTTCTGACGCGAAAAGGAAATAGGGAGAATGTCATAGAGTGAGACGGTCGCTCTGCGAATTATAGAAGTCTCACTGTACTTTGATAAATTAATTTATATCCTAAAAATGTCAAGCAATTTTTAATATTGATTTATTTTTGTATTTATAGATCCAAGAGCTGTCAATAAAAATGCTACATAACAACAACACTTTTAATATTTACGATTTATTTTCTTTGGATAACAAGCTTATCGCATCAGTAAGATTTTTAATAATGGACATCCAAATTCACATCTGTAAAAAAATTTTTCATGCTGACATAACTTTTATTATTACAGATTTTTCAGTCGATTATTGCCTATTCGCTAATTTTGAGACAATTATACAGCTCATATTCGGTTTTGACTTCTACGAGGTCTTCGACTAATCATTAAATTACCACTCAATTATTATATCATTGATGTTCTTAGAGATTTTAGTACTTTCACAATTACTTGAAAAATACATTAATTGTATTAAATACGAAATATATTTTATACCTCTGAATAATTCATGACAGAATAAAACAATTTTTTTCAATCATTTGATATCAATGAATTATGTATTAACTAAGGAAATATGAAACTAGCATTAAAATAATGAATCTTTCTGATTCATATCTCTGGTAATGTTGATTCCGATCAAAGATATCCCTTCATTTTTCGTCTTTTTTGAGTAATACAGAAACGACATCATTCAGTAGTAGTGTGTCGATGTTTAAAATAGTAATCAAGCAATGCTTTTTATCATAAAATGTCCAAAGTATCAAATTTTTTTATTGAAATTGTTAATATTCTTTACCAAGTTGTTAGGATTAGCACCTGTCAAAGTGATAATAACACCAATCGTGGGAAATTTTAAAGAATTATATTCAATAACACTAGTTAGCTCTTTGAAATCAGCAATTACCAATTTAGTTAGCTATGTTATTTTGTTTGGAATCGAGTGTAACAGTTTTATAGAATTATTTCAGAATCGTGAAAGGACAAATAAAAAAAAATCAACAATTTATCATACAGTTAGTTTCATAATTGCTGTTGCACTCATTCGATTGTCAGTAATATGTTATTACTCTATGAAACATCGATTGATTATCAATATTTGGAACAAAATGTTACATTTTGAGAATGAAATTCGGCAACACATTACAAACTATAGTTGTAAAAAAAACTATAAGTTTTATTCAATTATTGTATTTTTTCTTTACCTAATAATTCACGTAGTGTTGATTGGAACCGAGTTTGTTGGTAAAAAGAGAGATTTTTGTAAAAAAATAATTTTTTACTTTATTCCCGAATTTATTGTGGGAAGTTCATTATTGCAATACTTCCTGATACTTCTATTTTTTGAGAAAAAATTCTATGTTCTGAATCAATCGCTGGCATCATTGGTCGTTAAAAATACGAATAGTAGTAATAATCGTATCTTTGTAATAAATAATTCATACAAAAATGAGATCATGGAACAGATTTGTTTCTTTCAAAAAGCATACTGCAATTTTCAGAATATTTTGTATGATATCAACAAATTTTTTTCTATACCAACTCTCCTTGCTGTTTCATACAACATGTTAGCAACAATAAATTCGTTATATTTTTTTGCTAATAAATTTTTCTCTACACCAATACCATTGACGATTTTTCAATATATTAATGAAATAATGTGGACAATAAAGTACATATTCCCTGTATTTGTTTTAACAGATTGTGTTACAAAGATTTTTAAAGAGGTAATTAGAGATAAAATTAAATAGTTGTCTGTATGTTTAAATTAAACATATTTTTTCTCTCTAGATGAGAAACACAACACATATTATTTATGATATTGGATCGACTTATTCTAACCAGACGATAATATATGAAAAGGTAAGTATTAATTTTAATGAACTAATTTCTAGACCAGTTAAACTATTTTATCAGTTTATATATTTCGCTTTAAATCGTACCTCCACACTAATAAAGACAATTCTACATTTTCTCATAAGTTAAAAATCGGTTCTACTTTTAGAGACTTAACACCATAATGCGTACTACAGATTCTAATAGAGACTATTCTACATTATCTGATGAATTAAAGAATCGTTTTGTTTCTATAAATAATTATAAATTAATAAATTATGAATTGATATAACAGGAATCTACAATACAGTTATGCATAATAGGTAATATAATACCGATATGTTAACCGTTTTCTACACATTTTATTACTCGGGAACATTATTGTACAGGATTCAATCATCGGAGACATTTATTTTTGAGGATATTTTTGCTGAAATTATTTTTAAGATGATTTCAGAAATATTGATTATATAATTGATTTTTTTTCTTTGTTAGATCCATGAGTTGTCAATACAAATGCTCCATAACAGCAACACTTTCAGTATTTACGACGTATTTTCTTTAGACAACAAACTTCTATCATCGGTAATTTTTTTTAATAATAATAATTTAATTCCTAAACATTTGCAAAATTTTCCATACTTAAATAATTTCTATTATTATTGCAGATTTTTCAATCCATCATTGCTTACTGGCTGATTCTAAAACAAATATATAACTCTTACTCGAATTCAACTCTAACAGGGTCATCAACAAACCATTCAATTACCACCTAATAATTTTTTTATTGACTCCCCAACAAAGCTGATTAATATAATTGAAAGCTTATTTTCAAATTGAACTTGAATGCATCATATGCAGTAATCAATAAGAGACTTCGGGATTATAATAAAAATAATATCATTCTGTTCTAATTCAACAGTGTTCACCATGATAAGTAAACACCTACCTAATTCTATTAAAAAATACTCTAAACTCGATATTTTATTACTACGTGCAGTTGTTTTATTTTTTAACATACTAGGACTCGGGCCTTTTTCTTTGAAAATTGTACCTGTGAATGCCAGAGTTGAGAACAAATTTACAGTGACTTTCATAAACTCCAATTCAATGATTATTCTAAATTTGATATCCTTCCTATTTTTGTGGAGTGTCGAATTGTATTCACTAATTAACATAATGCAGTGGTCTTCTTTGGTACACGAGAGTGAAGTAATGTTTCACTTACGATACTTTGCTGTTATCATGAAACTTATTCGAGTTATTATCATGGGTAACAACATCATCAAACGAAAATTATTTACCAACTTTCTAAACAAGATCATTGAGATGGAAAATGAGATTGAAGAAAAATTCCGTTACAATTACTCTTATTTTGAGCATCGAAATATTTATGAAATAATTATATTCTGTGTGTTTACAATAATTCATATTATACTAATTAACACTGACATGGCAGTGAATCCAAATGATTTTTTATCCAAGTTCATTAATTTTATTATTCCTGAATACGTTACTGGGTGTGTGTTGATACAGTATGGATTAATATTAATATTTCTACGAAGAAGATTTCGAAACATTAACGAATCACTTCTGGGCATTGAATTTCTTAGACATGGAGTGTGTAATAATCGTATTGTTGTTGTGAGTGTGGCGTATAAACACATGATTCTAGAGCATGTCAATTTTCTTCGAAAAACGCGGAGCAAGCTTGAAAAAATTTGTCTCGACATCTCTGAATTTTATTCTTATCCTATTTTTTTTATAATTGGCTTTTTTTGTATATGCATTGTTAATGCATTGTTTATAATAATTAAAAAATTTTCCGGTTCATTACCGAATTTATATGAATTCATCAACGATATAATTTGGGTAATAAAATTGATTTTCCCTATTGTAGTTATAACAAATTATGTCACAAAGATTTCATATGAGGTAAGGATTAATAATTTTTAAATAAAAAATGTCGAAAAATTTTTCCTTTCATCCATTGATTTTTTTTTTCAGATAAAGAGAACGGGAAATATTATTCAAAGAGTCATAGACTTTTGTTCGAGTCATACAGAAATTGTGTATAATGTAATATCTGGTTTCTTAAAGCATGAAATGTAACTCATGTGGTCAATTTGATATATTGATATCTGTGGTTAATTTATTTTCCAGCTCCATTTATTTTCTCTACAAGTCTTGCATAAATCAAACATCTTCACCGCATTCGGATATTTATCACTTGACAATAGACTACTGACATCAGTAATATCCTCTTCCGCTTTTAAACAATATCCTGGGAACAAAGATAGATTTGGACTTATTATTATATTTGTTTCAGGTTTTTGGAGCAGCTATAACTTATGTTATTGTTTTTCTACAAATAGATAAATACATTCATTAAAAAAAATTGAAGGACAGTACAGTAAATCAATACAATATTATATATAATAATACTTTAAACATTTATTATATTTAGCTATTTTAAATTATGTTTCATTATTGGAAGAAAAAAAATTTAGTTTATTATATTATTATTATTAAAATTCGTTTAACAAAATTGTGTTGAGTAGAAACTAGTTCCCGTCTTACCCTGTTTTAGGAGTAACCAAGAAAATTTTTTGTTAATGTTTGACTCGACTCCACATTTTTATGCGTCAAGAGGAAGAGAATGAGTGGTCAAACTTGATAATCGGAGAACTTTTATTTTATTTCTCAACTCCAAAAAAAAAATAAGTGACATCCCTTTCTATTTTTTTGGATAAAATATAAAAGTACTTCGATTTTGACTATCGAGAGCTCATTCTCTCCATCGTGATGCGTAGAAATGCTAAATCTAGGTACAGCTTGCGAAAATTCACTTGTACATCCTTAAAAATGGTAAAACTAGATACAAATTAAAAATCATCATTTCCTTGACTTTGACCCTTTATAACTTCTTAGGGTTAGTCAAATAATCTTTTTGAGAAGTGTTTTAGACATCTCAGAGTCTCAGCTCTATGATTAAAGTCGGAGGTTTATTGAAAAAATCTTTTTCCCCCTTAAAATCACCGAAATATAACAAAAGTCACATTTTTTCAGGGAGTTTGCTAAGTATTTTGGCAATTTAAAGGGTTAGATAAATTTTTTTACTTTTTTCTTGAATTCATTTATGTAGATTAGATTCTGAAGTTTCCTAATATCTACTTAGAATCATCGTTCGATACTTTTCTTAGGAGTTATAGAGGTCAAGAGTCGAAGAATGATAATTTTTTTACTCTTCTCTGACTTTTAACAATTTATTATTTGAACAAAACCTTTTTACACCAACAGAGTCATGACTCTAGTTCATTGCAGTTTCTGTGGGTTCGTTCAGGCTCAGGTGGTGACAGTCAGTTCCCCCTTCAGTTTTCTTTCTGATCTAACAATCTAAAGAACTTATCAGTTGAGCTTACTGCTCGTAGTACAGACAGAAACGATGTCTGACCATACGTTGATATTGATCCCTGAAACTTTCCTGTTTGTTAGATTGTAGAGAAATACTATATCCTTACTATTCACTGTTGGTAATAAGATTTAATTTTCGATCAACAAATAATAAGAACAATATTTAATAACAAACATACAAACGTTTTTATTTCTACTCTTTTATTTAAGATTTAATTGTAGACTAGTCTTCATGGATAGTGTGATAAGGTTGACAAAGGTAAAAAGAGAGTAATCATTTTTTCGATTGTAACAGTCTATTATTTAAATATATTTATTTACAACGTGTATGATAATTTTGCTGAAAACTGTTACGAAACATTAGCCCATAGATTTTTACGTCTTCCTTAGAAATATGACACTCATGAATACGCTTGAATTTTTTTAATACTCATATCAATATTCTTATAATGAGCTACGAGATATTAATTTCACGAAGAAAATACACATGATTTTGATAAATTTTTTGTGGTCATTCGTATGTTTTTTTGTTCTAAATTTTTCACTCATTGCCAGTCAAATAATACAATTCAATAATCAGAATATTTCTGTACAAACATCAGTACGTTCTTTTTTTCTATCAGAAAGAAAACGTTACCATCATGACGATTTAAGTAAGATTGAAAGTGAGAATTTGGACTATTTTGACTTTCTTTTTCGTTCGATCTCATTTTTATAATACATTTGCATTGATTTAATTCATAATTTCGATATTCCCTTTTTTTTTCTCTGAATTCTATATAATAATTAAGTGCAATTTTGCTGTTATTAATTTTCAACCATGTAAATCTTCTTTGCATGAGTCTAGCTATTTAATAGCTGTAATATATTTATATATAATATATTAAAGATACTTTAATATTACAATACCTATTTTTAAAATTTATATACAGAGGATATTCACTTCCTTGAGTGGCGGATTATATTTATTTTTTTTTCGCCATGTTTTATTAAATTATAACAGAATTGTACAGACTACAGATTTCACTTATGTCATTCTTATAAAATTTTTATTATTCATTATTTCACACTATGTGGAAATACACTGGAAACGATTGAAGATATTTTTAACAATGAATATACATATATATTTTAGTTAAAGAATTACAAAAGAAGATGATAAATAAATGTAAGTAATAAAAATGTAACAATTTGTTAGGAGATAAATGAAATGATTGAAAAGGAAGATGTAATAAAATGACATTGAATATTTCTGAAATATGGCAGATTATTTCGGACTAGCTTCGCAAAAACTTTATTTCAATCGTTCATGTTTATTCGTGGCGTTGGTAGAGATTTAATAGATGATTAATAGTGCATGAAAAGGAAAATTTGGTAATAGTAATATACTTTCACAAAAGTTATTGCATTTCCGTACTTACTATTTAGTTTAGTCAATACTTAAATATTTATATTTTAATTATTATGTTGGCGTAATAATCTAGAGAGTCTTTGAGCCTGGACGTGGAGTTTATTGAGATACCAAATAATCGGATGTAAATATATATAGCATATTTAATGAATTATTTCTCATGTGAAGGTAAATGCTTGTTAGCTTTTCAAAAAGTACTCACATCCGTCATTTGGTGTCACCAGTCAAGAAGCAACAAGTTGATAATTAATACTCGCTTCAGTGCCTCTCGATCATTTAATTGTTTCTATATATCTACTTATACGAATCACAAGTCATAAAGACAGTTATTAGTTATCATTGTTATTATTAATATTATCATTATTATTATTATTATTATTATTATTATTTACACATAATACAGGCGTATACGTTTATAATCACAATTGTCGTCGAGTTATTACCATCTTTGTGATGTCACATGTTTAGCATAGGCGAACTTTTAAACATAAAAAAGTTTTAACGTACGCGTGATTAGCAATCACAGTAACTCTTATATGAGTTTCTCTTGTCCATATGATTGCTCTTGACATTTATGCCACAGCCTCAATTACCTGCGTGATGAGTAATACCTACTTACAATTTATTCATTTATTTATTTTATTATAAAGTGGCTTGTTTCATTTTTCATTTAAAGAAAATTCCTTTTCATCATCCACGCAATACTATTTCGATATCACGCCGCATTATTTTTCCAGTCTTTATTCTATTCACTTTGACATCATTCTTACAGTATTCTTTAACGCTTGTCTTTTATTGCAAAACCAAATTCTTATCACTTCTCTCTCGTAGCCCAGCTGTTGTGCTAATGTTGTGATTTCATTACCTGGAAATAAAATTATTTTTTATTGTTAATAACAATGTTAATTAATTTCGTGATAAGATCACTGCAAGTTTTAAATTTGAAAGTGTTTTATTTCAATGCATTTAAAGTGATTGATATTTTAGTCACTTTTGATTCACTTCGACGTATTTAAACAAGTATTTTTATATCACATTAATACACATTAAGTGCATTAAAATAAAACACCACGATTGTCAGGGATATTTAGCCAAGTTGAAATATAGGTACTGGTTTAAATCCTTTTAAATCATTTTTTCCACTTTTGAAGTCTGTTTTAATATTTGAAATTTCATTTTTATGGTTAAAAATAATTATAAATAATTCGATCAATCATCTAAAATAAACTAAATCGATTTTTCGTTGTTTAAACAAATAGAATTAACAAACAAAAAAACACAGGTAAATGTTTTTTAGTTATATCATGGATCCAACAGTTAGTTTGATTGCATCTATCGTATATTCAGTGTTAATAATACTAAAAAAGGACTCAACTAGTATCTAAACAATTTGTTGTAAGATATTAAATGAGTACTGAAGTGGCTGAAAACAAAAAGACTCTAAAGTATTAAAAAAATGCCTATATTTCAACTCGAGTAGTATAAATGAATGTAACTTACCAGTAGGATGTGTATTTTTATCAAAATGTGCATTAAGTAGTTCTAAAGCCTGAGGAGTGAAAGACGTCCTTCGTTTTCTCTTTTTGCTCGGCTCCACCCCAATAAATTCCGTGAGATTATTGGCACCACTTTTGTACCTATAATCATACACACTACTCTCACTAAAATTCTGGCTACTATTTAACTCAACAGAATGCTGTACAATAAATGAAAAATTACTAAACAGAATTATCGCAGATGCATTTAATTCATTGAATGTACTGTTGGTATATATGAAAAAGGAGGTGCGGAATAAATGAAATGAAAAACTGGCAACAGCTCAAACTTTTGCAGTTAGAACTGTGAACAAAATAGAATGTACAACGTATAGTCGGACATTGAGCTAAATTTATGTTTTTAATTTAACGTCGAATGACCAAGCATCGAAAGGCGCAAACAAAACAGTAAAAAATGATATTGGTTTGAGATAGTTTATCGTGTTCATTGAAACAATATGCTAATGGAGAGTTAGTAACACATATAGGAGTCGAATGATTTCTAAATGCCACAAGAAAAGTGGCCACAAGGGTGAGAAAATGAACCTTCATCGGCGAAAGTTATTTTATTTGAATAAAATGACGCGGGTGGTCGCAGAAAACCATCTGAAAAGGATGAATAAAGAAAAGAAGACGAGGTGACAGAGTAAAAGTAGCTGTAGCTACTTGGTGGAGTGTGCGGGGTACATCAGAAACCTGATTTTAATTAGTCCACAGTTTAATTACTAAGCCGATAAATCGTGCACGTGCACCGCATAAACTAGCCGCTTTCATTTTTCCGTATAGACTGGTGTTGGCGGCACAGTTGCACTTAGTTTTACGTCCCGAGAATGCGAGATGGGTAATTATTGGGTGCCTGTGTAAAGCAGTCGCACGCGCACTATTTTCAATTCAGTTCATTCTTTTCGATAATTTTCACCCAATTATTCTCAATTATTTTCGATGGTCTATTAATATTTTATTAATAATACTCTACGGTGAAAATTTCCAATTTGAACGTGCACGAAACAACTTGATTGAATTATTGAGTATAAGAAATATGTAATGTTTCAATTGTTATTTTAATTATTATTTTCTAATTCATGACTATAACTAAATAAAAATTAAATTCCAAAAAGAAATATGATATTTGTACAGCAATAAGAATAAATAACGAATTATTATGAAGATTTATTTTCTAAGTTGTAATTATTTGGATATCACAGTTCTTATTAAGTACATATTAATAATTATTCATTGCATTGAATTAATCACTTAAGAATTGGAATATTATTGGAAGTATATAATTAATTCTGAACCATAACAATAGAAATACTCTTTAAGAGATTGTCAATTTGAACATATCCGGTATATTAAGATACGTTTCGAACTTTATGAATCCTAAAAAGTAGTTATATAAATATAAAGTTTTTCATAACTACTTAAAAAAAATCAGGACGTACTCAACAATTTACCAGAGTTTAATTATCAACTAAGTGACATTGGTTTCGATCATTAAATATTATTTATATGGATCCATTTCTATAAAATTCCTGAAATTCTTTTTTATATCAAAATGTTTTTCACTGTAGGCCAGCTGTATCATTGTTAATAAATCATCAACTTCCGGTAAAATTGAATAAAGATAGTCACAAGAGCTCAAATATTTATATATCACTTCACGTAATTATTTCTCCTAAACAATGAGGTGAAAAAATCTCTCTTTTTATCTCTCAACTAATAGAAACATTATCTTTTAGATAAATTAAAAAAAGATTTGTCAACTGTGAGCCTGTCAATGGCAAATTACTTTAAATGATAACAACTTAGCTACAAATTATTTAATATCGATAACAAGATATGGTAACTAAACTTATTCAGACTTAGTATATAAAATGTTTTTAAAAAGGGTAAATTATATATTGACTAGTCCATAATTACGATTGCTACATAACGATTTTCCTCTTACTAATTAACATTCCGTTTATTTATTAGACACGGATAAGCAATTAATCAGGTAGATTCAATAAGAGAATTAGCAATTAACACGCATGGTTGTAAGTCCGGACACTAGTTAGACGAAGATCCTGTTGCATGATTGCATGAGATAATCTCAACTTTAGAAATTGATAAGATTGCCCTAACAATAATGATTAGCTTCAAAAGAAAGGATGTTATGTGAAAGTAGAATAAAAAATTTACCTCTCTTCAGCTTCCTTCATCCACCTTGCTAGAACTGGTTTTATTTTCTGTGCACTCTTGGGCGTAATGTCCAGTTTTTCAAACCTAAAGTCCAAATAAATAATTAACATTTCAACATAAAACTAAAACTCTACGAGAAAGTGATTAGCTACTTAGTCGTAGAGATATCGAATGCAGAAAATAAAATAAATAACAAACAAAATCATCAAGAAGCTTAGCATAGATCTAAAGGAGCACTAAAGGGCATGCATTGAATTGGGTAAAAACAGGACATTGACAATGCGTGCATGCGTGTAGGTTTGGTGATGCCGCGTATGATGTTGCCAACGGGTTTTGGTTGCCGGTCGCGTGATATATTCCTCTCAACGTACAGGGGAATAATTATATCATGAAAACATCTGAAAACGAGCGGTAGACGTTAATTGATACGAATATCTCGCGTGTTGGCGACACCATGCCCAAGCTTGCCAATGCCCTGGCTCGAAGAGAAATATATATAAATAGATATAGAGAAGATAAAATAGATTATTAAAAATATACAGAGGAAGATAATTAGTAAGAACCTATAAAAAGTTCTATTTTTAAGTGCTCCTTTCTTTTATTATGTCACGAACTTGGTTAGAAAGCAGTTCCATCATTGCAGCCATACCCAAATATGTTGATTGACAGTTTTAAATAATATTTTACATAACAAATGATTCCATTACGAATCATGACATTTGGATATAGCTGCAAAAATTTGATTAAAATTTTTTTTTTGTAAAGATTGTAGGTAAATTAAATAGCATAAGGGGTAAACGTACATAGCTTGCTGCTGAGAGGCAATCTGCGAGGCAGCGTACATCTGGGTAGCCAGGGCACTGGGGAACAATCACCAATGCTTAAGTTAGTCGAAACGATAATAATCTAAGTTGTTGGTTTGTGCTATTGTGAACCGATGTACTGCGCAAAGGTTTGATTCCAACTCTTAAGGTCAATTTGCTTTGAGATCCAATTATTTCTAACAATCTTGACTATACATAATTACATCAAGTCTTATTACTTTGATTATTAGTTGAAATGAAACCTTGCGCTTTAACAACGGTAGATATTACAATCCTGACTCTATTCCTATATCGATTATACAAACGAGAAAATTCAATAAATCTTGCATCATCGTTAATGTCCGTATGAAATATTACATTTAAAATTTTATATAGATATACATATATATATATATATATATATATGTATTATACATTTTTCTATATAATCAATAATCAATTTATTTCTTTTTTTATCACATGAATTTTAACGAATTTTTTTCATGCCATTTCCAGTGGCCTGGCACACTAAAATTCAATTTTAAATCTACATAAAAAACCTCATAGTATCGTTCGACAATTATTTGGATAATTTATTAATAATTATTTGAAAGTTCAATTAAGACATTATCCACCTCACCTGCATATTGCACTTTGACTGTATGCAGGACCCTCAGTAATACTAAGAGCTTGTCCAACTTGAGTTTGTGTCAGTCCTAGGGACAATCGCCGAAGTTTGAATGCCTTAGCAAACTCCTTGATCTCGTCCAAATTAATTCCGTCCACAACGTTATTCGTGGCTTCATTGATTGTCGGTTGATCTACAAAGAACCATTCAGAAATATATCTAATTTTCTCTTGGTAACATTTCCAATAAATAGATTGCTTAACTAGATTCCATATGCATCCAACATTCTCAATATTGTATTATATGATGAATTTACTTGTTCAATTAAGTGATATATATATATATATATTAAAACTATCGACTGAAGAAGGAATTACTCTATTAAAAATAAATGACTTGGAATAAATAAAAATTTCACTCAATAGCATGTTAATAGTCTTAAGTAATTATTTATGATATTCAATTATTTACTTGGTGAATCACTAAGTAGGTCATCTTCTTCATCCTTAGGACTATGCATACTACTTGGTGATGCTTTAATTGCAGGATTCCCTGGGCCATGTGTGGTAGTAATAGTAATTTCTCCATTAGTAGCTGCCAATCTATTAAGAGCTGAAGCTGCGGAAACTGCAGGTCCATTTAAGGGAGATGATTGTTCTGGTCGGTCTCTGTGATGTTTATCGGATGTCTAATAAAATGAAAAATTATCAGAAATATTAGCGACTACTAATACAATACTTTCTTAGTGATAATAAAACTGTGATGTAGGATATTTTTTAGCACCTGGTAATGATTGAGGTGTGAAGGATGTCGATGGCTATGTTGATGTTGAGGTGATGTACCCAAAAGAGGTTGTTGTGACGCCTGAGCAGCTTGAGCTACTTGCGCCTGAGCCGCTTGAGCTGCTTGGAGTAGTTGTTGTGGTTGCATTGCATTGAGTAGCTGCTGACTCGCTGAATTATTGCCCAATAAAGGCAACGTTGCTGGATTTAATCCTAATCCTGGTGCAATATTTTGACTCGTTGGAACTATTTTTTTTAAAATCAATTTGTCATTTTATTTATTTAACAGTCATTCATGAAAATATTGAAATATTTGGTTGGAAGATAAAATATTTTTACCATTAGTTGACGACGCATTCATAATATTTTGAGGTTGGGCAATAGATTGGAGATTAGCTAGAGTTGTCGAAACGACTTGGCCGTTGCTGAGTGCTAAATTGACCATTTGATTGTTCGTCACATGGTTGACGGGAATCGTGAGTATTGTTTGCGTGACGAGCCCTAGAGAGATGAAGGTGATGTAGAAATAAATTAAAAAATAATCGTGTAAATTACAAAAGGGTTACAAGTTCTGAGTAGTTAAGGATTTTCGTTAAACGTATACCGTTCACTCTTCATCCGGATTGAGAGTGAAGTTATAGAAGTCTCATAGAGGGATTATTAAGCAACCCATAGGGCAGGTTACTTCAGAGGCTAGTATAGTTGGCAAACTATTATCGCCATCTTGGGTGTGGATACCGGACTTGAACTGGGCGCCGGAGAAGGACTGAGCTGCCTAATCATACTTAGAATAGTTTCGAGATTACCTCCAGTTTCTCTAATCTGATTATCTTCTACATGCGCTTAATATGATTACTGATCTTCAGTACCTGTGCATGTACTTAATAGCTTGGTTAAGCAAATTTGACATCTCCAATAGCTATCAGCCTTGAAAATATTTTGAGTAAATATCTCCAAATAATTTATTAGTTATCCGACAAAAATTTATGGAATTAATTTCAAATCCAATTATTGTTTTAGAGTTATTTAATTGATTTAAGTTCGAGTAGAGATAAATTTATCTCCAACGAAGCTTTCGTCTTTTGTACAAACTTGAAATCTTGAAAGTTAGAAATTGTCTAAATGGAGTAGAAGTGGAACACGGGTAAAAATTAAGTTAGCGTAGGTTATAGTCGATATAATAGCGATTGAATGTTGAAGCCATTGGGATGTCCAATGTGTAACGTTGTGAGGAGTGTAGGCAAGAACGAAACTGCAGAGTGGGCGTTAAGGAAGATAGAAAGTACAACGAGGATCGGAAAGGGGATGGTAGTGAAACGTTAATTATACATTGAAATTAGTTGCAGAGTTTGCCCTCCGTTCGTAGTACTCTAGAGCCACTAAGTATGGACGACCGGGATCTGGTCCGGGGCTGGCCAGCGATAGTAATATTATATATATCGTTAGAACATGCTTGAATAATATTATAGCGATTGTACAAGTGTTAAGAGGGTTTTCCAAGTTTAGTTTCGTTTGGATGTGATCGATCCAGCTTTCTCATTATTATCTCATGCTACTTCCATTTATTTAAAGGATTACTATTGATTTGATTTTATAATAAAACTTACCTTGGGACGTTGGAATGAATAACTGAGCACCTTGAATTCCTTGGACCAATTGACCTGATGTTAAAATAAACTGAGGCATCGCTACAGGTTGGTGTTGAGATAAAAGTTGTGGTAGTGACGCCATTGGGGCTGAACTCGATGGCAGATGATGTGGTGATGCCGTCGTACTTGAAGGAGTTGACACAGTTCCAGCTGTGAAATTTCCAATAATTAGTCGACAATCGTAGTAACAGGTATTTTCATTGATGAAACTATTGATCTTTTTTTCTACAAACCCGAAGCACTGACTGTAAGGTTCAGGGGAGTATTTATCAACTGGTTGTTGGACAAACCAGCAGACATTCCCTGAAGACCAGCAGCTAAAGATGCCACTTGGGGTAAATTCTGGAGATTTGCTAAATTTTGTAAATTTTGAAGAGTCACCATTCCTGCCACTGAAGCAAACAAATTTAAATATTATATTAGAAAAAATTTACATTTATTGAGTAGATCAAGAATAAAATCATTATTGTTTTGAGGATATTATTTTTTTCAAAATTGTTTGAATAACATACTAGTTCCATTGAGATGAGCATCCGATGATCTCGGAAAATTAGAATGACTCATATTTTCCGGGGACGCACTTCGTCGATTTTTTCTCGAGTTCTTCAACCCCTCCATCAACATTTGATGCTCATGAAGAACTCCCGAAGCAGGCTCGGGACTACCGGTACTACTCCTATCACTTTCCTGTAAAAAAAAATGATAACAACACTTTAATTGTTATTTCAAGATTATCAATTCACTATCAACATACAGTAATATTGAATTATTCCATTCTATGAAAACAAATCATCTCGATAACAATACCTATAAATTTTTTTTGATAAATCAACTGATTTTGGCATACATAACTGTGAAAATGGATTATGCAAAATCTAATACTAGAAAATATTTTTTCTTTGTTTTTTTTTTATATATTTTTTTTATTTCAAGCGTAGAGATACGAACCGAGCAGAGAGTTGCGTTCTTATCGAGCTTCGGTACCCGTCCGTACTTTGTTCGTTGTGACGCTCGATCGGATGAAAAAAACGATAAAGCCCGGTCAATGGTTAACGAACGAAAATCGCCTCCATAAGAGGCAGCAGTTCAATTTTTTCCGCGTAAATTCGTAAACGATGTCCGGTGATATGGGTATACTACAGCATATTAAATGGTCGAAGTAAAGAGGGATTAGTCGAAAAACTACGGGTTCGATGATCGTCTTTGTTGCAATACATAATACGTATTAAATTATAACAATAAATATTTATGATTCTAAATAAATTTTAGCAACATAACCTTATATATTGATAGAAGAGATTTATTAACTGTTGAGAAATATTTTTTGTACTGCAACAACGCCATGTTCAATGGTTGAGACATAATTTTTTAGGATAAAAATAAAATAGAAAATACTTTTGCTAGGAAATGATTCTAATTAAATATAATGAAAATTTTCATTTCAATAATTAATTTTTCAGTTATCATAGCAATCTTTTTAATGAATGGATTTAAAATGGAAATGAAAGCAAATTATAATAAAATGAATATAATGTAAATTATTGGAATGATATAAATATCCGTAAAAGCCTTAATCGTTGAACAAATAAAAAATGGTTAGTCAAAGCACACGGGTCATCTCACTAATGCGAAAAACGAAGTCCAACGCCAATGGCAACAAAAAAACCGAAGCTCGCGGCTAAAATAGGGGGATGAGCAGTGGAGAGAATAGGTAAAGGGGTGTTTTAAAGGGTGGGAGTCGCAATACCATTGGAAATGTAACAATAAACATTACTTATCAGCGTTGGCCTTTAACAATACTGGACGAGTGTGTATGTATGTGAGAAGGAGAGGGAGAAAGGCGCACCCTCCAATTCTCATATAAAAACGCAACTTTGGCGTTATTTTCATTTTTATTTTTTTTTTTTTTTTTCGCAATAAAGTAATTTAACTGTTTGAGTTATGGGTAATTCCTATGGCGTACTCCCAACGCTATTCATTGATTAGTATTAATGACTTAGCTGCACTCATTTCGTCCGAATAAAAATAATTGGATTTGCTTTCGAACTCTGGGCCTCGTTGTTTTATTTGACAATATCGTATGTAAAAATACATTAATATCCTTTCACGTTTAATCAACGATGCCATCGTGTATATCTCAGACTTAATAGCGTATCTAATCCGATATGTTAGAGTTTTATTGAAGTTTTAAAAAGAAATAAACGGACAAAGCGAAATTATGCTGAGAAAAAAATGAGTGGAGACACGTTGTAAAGTTTGTAATTGATAAAATTAAAATTTTCAATATTCGCAATTAATCGTCTTGATCATTCATACTTGATGCACAATTTCATTAAACCCGTAGGGATGTTTTTGGTTAGATTTTAATGTTTCATTAATTAAATGAATATTTTTTTCTTAGTGTATTGAAATGATTTATTATAAAAAAAAGTCAATAAATGCACTACGATATGATAGGAGAAAATATTTAAGATCTCTTCCGGTACTTGTTGAAGAAACATCGAGAGATAAAGTAATGGAAGAAGTGAATGAGAAAGAGGAAGGCTAGCAATAATCACGTGGTCATTGCAAACCGGTGTTATCGGGAGCTCGCGAACCCTTCTCGACGTCGGTTGCTTTGTCTGTAAGTGTAATTAGTCGAAGCAGCAGTAGAGTGGGAGAAAGAGGAGGAGAATGAGGTGGTTCATCTAAATCCTCTTCACCCCCTCGTCCTCGGTCCCTGCGCCATTGCTCTCTTACACCCCTTTCGTTCTCTCCGTCCTCACCTTATTTATATGTAAATGAGCTTCATTTCACGATATTAATGTTTCACCCAAGTCGGTCGACTCGGCAAAAGGGTCCAAATATAAGTACACCGGGGTTTGTCTTTGGTTATATGTCTGCAGATATTCATACTTATTTTTTATTGACATTCTCCTATTTATTCTTCTGTTTCAATTTTTTCTTCTCCTTCATGACAATTATTCCTTTCTTGGACTTTCCTTATAGAGGATCCTTTTAACAATAATTTTGAAACTCAATACTTTGAGAAAAAAATATTTATCGTCTTTATCAATGTCATGTTAATAATACATTTTTGATATAATTTGATTACTTTTATCGACGATTGTAAATATTAATAATTATTTATACTCGGAAAAATTATTTTATAAATAATTACTGTGGATTTGTCGTACTAGAAAATTATTTCCAACGTTTTAGTAAATTTGATAAAAAACTATTTGGTCACTATGAATTTCTGCTATGGACTATAGTAAATTCTGTTTCAGGTTCGTTGAGAGAGAAGAGAATTTCCCATTAATCTGAGCATAAAAATACTATCAACTACAGTAAACAGTCCTATTGCTGAACATACATTTCTATTTTTCTTAAAAATATTTAGAACGTGGATTAAAGATTTATTATTAATTTAAAAAGAAAATTCTTTTAGAAACTTATAATCGAATTCTTTACTGTAAGATATTTTTCCGGAAAAAATTGTTTTATATGGTCGTGTGTAGGAAATGATAGGGTTACTGTAGTTTATAGTATTTTCAAGCTTAGGTCAATGGGAAATTTTTCCCTTGAAACATTTTACTATAAGCCACAGTATAAAAGATTACAAAATTGAACTGGTCTAAAATTACTACATCGCATAGTAAAATTTCGTTTGAGTCTGTAGAAAAAAATAATGTAATACTCTCTCCATGTGTAATTGCATACGTTTTGAAAGCAAAGAAGAAACGTAAGAATGGATAAAATAAATTTAGAGGAATGAAATGGTTGAATAAAGTTAATTGGGAGATGACCAAAAAGTGAAACCAATTAACAAACAATGTTTGTTAAGAAGCGATCGAATATTCGTAATGGCCGTGTAATGCATACATACATATGTATAGACTTAGTCTTGGCACGTAGGTTGTGAGCCTACTATAGATAATGACCGATTTATCGCAACGAGTAGAGCGTGGCAGCGAGTAGACAGACCCCCATCAAGCTTCAGCGGGGTAAATTAACAACAGACAAGCCACTTGAAACATTACCGAGCTTTCCTATACTGGGCGAAGAGTGAGGCGGTAGGTAGGTGGGTGGGTTTTCGCCTGTTACCTTACTCAACATAAATTAGAACCGATAGAAAGGGTAGATTGTACAATGTTAACTATATACTCACTGACTGTGTATGAGACAATATTTATGTGCTTCGACTCTCATACGAGTCGTGAATCATCCTCTTACTGATACTTAACCAAGTCTTGTATTACGCGTCTTCCTTGTGAAACTCGATGCAATTAAGCTATATGATTAGGTATATTAGTCTATCATATGAAGATTATAATTAACAGGCACATGTACAATGATTAACTAAATTTAATCTCCAACAAAATAACATAAATTATTAATTTAATGTTTAATGTTTTTCATTCATTTTCATTTTAATTTAATACGATGGAGGTTTATTTTAATGCTGCATTTGCATAAAATGGATATTGAAATTAATGACTGTCGTCCTATTAAGAATACGAATCAGTTGAAAGAAATAAAGAAAATCAGGAATAATGAAGTTTCAGTTGAATTTAACTTTTAAATATTCCGCTCATTATATTCCAACATCGTTATTTCAGTAAATATAATTTAAGAACATCAGAAATCAATGTGGAACACTTGTCTTTGATTAATGAAACAGATGTAATTATATTTAGAAGATGATGATGGGAAAAATGTTTTTTCATCTATCGAAATGTAGATAAAGTTTTTTCATTTCGACGAATTTTAAAATAACTTTATTTATTAAAAAATGAAGAGATGATTTATGATGAATATGAATAATAAATAATTTAATAATTAAACCAATATGTTGTAATATTTCTAGAAGAATAAGCATAGAAGAGGCAGGATATAAATTGGAGATATTCTTATATATGAGTATATAGTACGGTAGAATTATGAGCTGAGAGAATGCTGCACAAATCTATTTCTACCCTGTTGTTTAGGACGGGGGTTATTCGAGGGTTGGAGAAAGGTCCAAGAGAATGAGGAGTGAGGAGTGGTGTTGAGGATTGGAGGAGGGCTGGCCGATGTATGAATATACATGACCTTACTGCCAACCCTTACACCACAACGGAACTCTGCTTACATTATTGTATATCTAATTCCACTGACGGTTCTCAAATTCTCAGTGGACCAACTTGGAGGTGGTGAGGATGTCGCCTTTGCAAAGTGTCGAAGCACCCTGACAACCACTGTCGCTCTGCGATATTATGCAAGCAGTCTACATATTATACATTCGGACTGGGATTCAATTAAGTTCGGTTAGACCATTCCCTGTGCCCGGTGGAGGTGTTCCAAATCATGTCCCCAGCTACGGACTATAGACCCGGACTTTTGGGGCTGGCATTAACTGCGCGGAATACAAGATAACTTCTACAACACCCTTTGCTAAATCTTTCTCACTAAAAGTACTAGACAATTTTCTTTTTTTTTTTTTTTTTTTTTTTGATAAATAAATTAATTATTAATTAGTCATTATACAATTTTCAATGGATTTTTTTCTAATTTATGCACTAATAGAATATATTTATTACTATTAAAAAATGATTAATTATTCACATCAAGGTTTTTTAACTGTTAAGGAATATTTTAAAATAAAGCATCGATTATAAAAAAATTAGTAGTTTTATGATGAATAAATCTTGTTTTATAATAAATAAATATTTCTTAACAGTTAAAAAATATTTTTCAACAATCAATAAACCGGCATTTCCAACGCTATCAGAAATGTTTGAAACTCCTCTAAAAAATCGCTTTAGTCTGTTTATAGCATTTAGAATTGTAGACACTTTAAGCGTTTGATATTTAAAAACTCGGATTTGTAGTGCAAAAATTTAGACAAATTCATTTTGTATGACTAATGGGAGTTAGTTACGTTTTGTAAGAACACCTAAGCATGCCTAGTAGTAAACTAATTATTTTTATTTATTGTCGAATATTATTTTCAATAAAAAAAAATGTATTTTTGATTAAACATTTTTTTTTCAAAAAAATATCGGTTAGATAGAATAAATAGTTATTTGTTTACAATTTCATTCAATTAACACAAAAAAGGTCAAACAAAGTTGAAAAATTGATTTTATAATTCCGAGTAAATATTGAAAAATAAGAGTTTAACGAGCTTTTACTTGAAACTAAATTCAGATGTATATTTAATGTATAAATTCTGGAAACATCACATGAGCTTGTATGATATTTGGTGGATAGTGCCCACAGCAATAAGGTTAATTGAAATACGTCAAGTAAGAGAGGCATTAGGGAATGCTTGTGAGTTGAATGGCATGGATTATTATCAGACTGTATCTAATGTATATACGTAGATTATTAGCAATTTCAAAACAACATTGATGTGTGGTGGTTCGACTTTTCTATATATATATATATATATATTTACAAGTGGGTTGGTAATTAGCGAGTCACGTGATATGTCGTCGTGGGTCTGAGCGTGAAAGATCGAGATCCGAAGGCTAAACTACCAGTGGATGGTCTCGGGCGACTGAAATGGATAGCGTGAATTAGAGACATAGAGTATGGGGCGACAGGGGAGACAGGTGGTAAGGGATTTACTGAGTGTTAGTGAGAACGGGAGAAGAAAGAGAGGAAGTAAGAATTAAAATCAGGAGATAAATAAATGAAAGATAGATTAATTGATTATTTATGTGTGTATCATCTAAATTCATATAAACAGAAAGATATATTCTTTTATTCCTTTTGACTCTCTCTAACCATCCTTACACTGTTGCCGTAATGACATCGAATTGCCCACTTGCAGCTTACATTGCGCTTTGCACTTAATTCAATTCAATTGCGATACAGTTCAATAATTCGATTAATTAAAAATATTCCAGCGTTGCTGATTGCGGAGAAGTGGACAGGGAATCGAGCTCGAGTGATGAAGAGAAGAGGTGGAATGTGGAAAAAGGCTGCGTTAAGTCGTGAATAAAGATATTACTTCATTAGTATCATATTTATCTCAACGAAAAAATTATATGCAGGTTGAAAAAAATTTTAATATATCTTTCCATATTGTTTCTTATTTTTTTTTTTCAAGTATTTTTATATTTAAATTTTATCATTTTTATGCAAATGTTGTTGTTTTTTTTTTTTTTTTTTAATTAATGAACATATGATAAATAATTAGTGATGTAAATATTTTTTAATAATCCTATTAAGAGTTGATGTGAAAAGTAAGATTTGCTATTCTAATCTAAAGATCGTGTAAAATAATAATCGACCAATATAAATCGACTGAATGCATGATTTGTTTTGTTGTCTGAGTGCTCTCTGGTTTTATTCGTCCCGAAGATTCTCAAGCGTGCGAGAGACACCGCAGAGTGGCTTCATGAATAATAATATCGTCCCGTCATTCGAATAGCAAGGCGCTCATCCCAACATTCGACTTGTCGCATTGAAAAATGAAGGACGACCATCCCCTTATTTGCGAATCATTTACTAGATATTATAATTCGCTCTTTATACTTTTTTGTTTTATTTTTTTATCTGTGAATATTTAATCTCCTTTTCATTATCCTTTTCATACCGTTTTCTCACCTCTATCTTTTCTGTACGACTCCGACTGTCTTTGCGAGTATTACTATGGCAATAATGAATACGTTAATTAAACCATCTGATTTATACGCTTTTTATATTATAATTGCGCGCCAAACTTAAGCTAAAGCCAATCGAGCAAATCTTCTGACTTGTAAGTAAAATTCATAATCTAAAGACTATCACTAAAAAAAAGCATTGAGCTATGTAGAAAAATGTTTATTTAATTAATAAAAAGAATTGGAAATATTTGCAATTATAAATATTCTATTGAATTTAATCAAGTTTTACTTGAAAAACTTATTTTGATGTTTGGTTCAAGATTGCGGTAAGTTTAAATATTTTTTATCATTGTGAGTAACCAAAAAAATATTCCTCGTTTACAGTAAAGATTTTTTTTAAGTGTTTAAGAATTCAAGACTATTTTATATAAATTATTTGTTGTTAATAAATAATTAATTATCATGAATAAAATTTTTCATTAATCCAAGTGTACCAACTAATATGTATTGATAAAAGAATAATGATGGTAAAAAAATAGAGGAAACAAAATGAGTAAAAACTCGGGAGTGAAATGAGATAGATTATACTTGAGCTCATAAACGCAATGGTCCCAGCGAGGTTCATATTTAATTTAACATATGGATGTAATGTCACTTAGAAACGTTAATGAAGGACATTCATGCACAAAGGACTCTAATTATCAACCGTGTAGAAAATTGTATTTAATATTTGACGTTTAAAGATGAGAGAGACATAACAAGGAATTGAATAAAAATATGAATTAATAATAGTAGAAAAGTATAAAGAGGAGGGGAGTTTGGATGAAGTAGTAAATAAAGTTTTATAATTTACTCTCGATTGTAAACTAATTTGAATTCTTCGATACGAACAGGGCATTATTGAATTGCATCTCGTGGAAGACGTGCCGACGCAGTATCTTCGTTGGCCAATAATTCTCTTCTGGACTTAGTTAGCAGTGGCATTAATTAATTATAATTAAGTTAGAGTTGACGTGGCCATAGCTCGAGTAGTAGTAGGATAAGCGCAGCAACCAACTACGCGAGTTGAATTTTCAACATTACTGATATTATGCAGATTTCTCAAAACCTCTTACTCCTCTCGTTCTTAGGTCTTTCTTCCGCTTTACGATCTATTCGCTATCGTACTGCGCTTCATCTTGTCTCAGCTGTACTTTTCGCTAAAGTCTGGGATCTGAATTATTTACTTATTTACAGCTCGTAAACACGAACTTACGACGTTAACTTTAGGACGTTTATCTGAAACGAAAGCTGTCTAGAAATGTTTTTTATTGGCGTAGAGTTGTTAAAACTTTCAAGTTACGACGAAAAAAGCGTGAAATGTCAATTTACTTTACTTTAAATGAAATGAAAGAATAATAAAATAAATGCAAAAAAAAAATATATATTTTCACCTTTTTTTTTTGTACTTCCATATATTCTTATATTTGGAGAACAATAATTTAATTTCCGTTAAGTTTTTATTAGTTTAAGACAGTCAAGTGTCAAATTAAATATGTTTGTGAACAATGGAAACCTCATGTGTAAAGAAAAATTATTTATGTTATTAGTTATTCAGATCAATAATTTCTACACTTAGAATAGAATGCATAAAAGCTTTATAAAAATTGAAGAATCACGAAGAGTTGGGTGGAAAGAAATATTTTATTTATACAATTGTATTATTACAGTTAAATCAAAATGATAGGCATCAGCTGAAAAATGATAGCATCTTTTGGACTATGTAAGGAGCTGTTAATCTTGAGTAATAAACTGTATTTTCATTATAATACCACATGAATATGCAACGGTGATAATGGCCTTAATATCTCGGCATGCATCTTCCTGTGCTTTGGAGGCTGATCCTTCTTTACTTGAATTTGAGACGACCTCAGTAGATTTTGCAGTAACACTGCAAGTTATTCTCTCGAGAACTACTTCCTCCAACAAGTATTTATATCATTACCTTGATCTCAATACCTTAGAGTAATTAAAATAAAAAATTAGTGTAGCTAATTTATTATGTATTTTATTCGGACTGGAAAACAAGGGGTCATATGTTAAATAGTCAAGTTATCTATAGATAACTCGATAGATACATAAGCGTGAAGGTGATAATATTAGTGAACGAGTTTCGATCCATTAATTCAAGCTGTAGGTAGGTGTGGACCGTTTCGTGCCCTTAATGCGACTTAATGTAGGCAGTGGCCGAAGGAATAATAGTGGCTCGGCCTACCAACATTCATTTATCTTAGTTTATTGCCAACTGCGGGGAAACAAACACCGTTGGAATACGCAACGACGCGCCATTAACCTCTCGGTCGCGTTGCCAACCTGAGCTTAACCGTGTGTCCATCTCTCTTTACTACGAAAACGAGCGTACAAGCTCAGTAACAACCGAGAGATATCCGAGGCCGAGAGTTTACGCCATCATTTCCGCGAGCTTGCGTTCGATTATCATTAGAATATACTTGCACAGTCAACCACAACACTCTCGAGCTACAGATATTTTTATCTTAATTACTCCTACATTTGTAAATTTGTTATTCATCGGTTCAACTCTGTCAGTCACGCTTTTACATAAGCAATTATTTTTATTAACCTTTACTTATGGTTCTAGTATCATAAAAAATAGAAAAAAATTTTAGAATATAACCAAATCAACGGAACCTGATAGCAAACTTACATATGTCGACTTAAGTTTGTCATTTATAGTCTTCACATAATTGAGTGAAATAATAATAAGCATAGGAGAAAGGCTAATAATTAAGATCGCGTTACAGTGTTGGTAACAATGATCAAAATAAACGAGTACTGTCAAGTTAAAGGTTTTCCCGCCAAATTATTTTTCTCTCCATTGAGAGGAAATAAATAACATTGAACAAGGTGATAGAAATGAACAGACAGAAAAATAAAGTATAGAGAAAAAAAATATAAGCACAAAGTTCGGGTAGAGAAAAATGTTTCTGGCATAGGATATAATGGGTGAATTGCACATGAATGTAATGAGATTTTACAGTGCAGTTCACATAAAGCATTGGAAGTAACGAAAAAGAGGGTTGAGGGTGTATACAACGATAAAAAACGCCTGCGCCTAAACGCATTACTTTTACCCCATCCCAAAAATAATGTCGTCCATTTTAGTCCTGCTACGATAATCGTGCTTTCCACCTACTATAACTGCCAACTCTATAATATTTCGAACCCTATTAAAGTGGACTCATTCGAACCCATCAACTGGCTAGTCGATTATACCATTTTTGCTGACTACCAGTAGATTCATTGCATATGAGATAGAAAAAGAATTTTTAGTCAGATCAGTTGAGGTCTGATCTCAAAGAGCTTACTCCACTTGTATTAGTGTAATTTAAAACTTTGTTCAATATTTTAAGCACCAACAACTGTTCAACTTCATACTTTTCATATTGTACTTTTAATATTTTTATTACTATCGTCATGTAAACAGAAGCGTGACAATATGATTGAAAAAGGCATTGAATTCAACACGAAAGCGCCAGTCAATAAATTTGTAAATGTTCTCTCTACTGATCGGATTATTGCTTCGTTTGTATACCTATAATGATCAAAAAATTATAAACAAAAGATTCCACGGATGGCGAGTCTTTTTCGTGGGTCAGCGAGGCGAAGCTTTTGCGAAAAGCTTTGACGGTGGTTTGCCAACGTGGCTTTTATTGCCCCCCCCCCCCCCAAACCTACGGCGCTATATTTAAAAATTGGCGCACTCTTCTGGAAACTCCGGTACAAAGAGGGCCAACCGTTACATCGAGTTTATTAAAATCCAACGTTTGTGAACAGGTATGACCAGTGGATTCATCTACTAACGCAAAATGCCCTCTTTAATATTTCGCTCAAATTTACTCTATTTTGATGGCTCATTAATTTTTATGCCAATTATAAAAAAAGAAAAATAAATATGTATTACAATAATTTCAATTCAATATTGTACTTAAAAATTCCATTATTAACTGAATTTTTGTCGTCGAATAAAAGAAACATCCGAGTTTTTACAATTATTTGATGAAATAAATAACGATTATCATATTGTGTGAAGGGATTAACTGTTTTAAATGTATAGAATACTGATTTTTCAGACACTAGAGCCAATCCAATTTTCCAATGTCATTTATTTCGAGAAAACAATAGTCGCCATTCGTATATGGCCAAAGCTGCGTAAAAATGAGTAGATAGATAAAGGGGACCAATATTCACAAGGTGACAATGAAAATTTAATGAATTAATTATTGTATTCTTTCAAAATAGAGGAAGAAATAAAATTAAACAGGAAATGACAAGTTGGGGGAAAAAAAATTTAAGTCATTTGAATTTTAATATGAGTAGTTTTAAATAAAACACTTGGAGGACGTAAAAAGTAGGAGACAAACTCGGAAGACAAACCGCATTATGAGACGAATAAAGACCAGTGGACTCAGAGAGAGTAGCGGATGCGTCCGCACGATATGAAACGCCTTTGTCTTGCAAAAACCTGCTAACGTATATCACGCGAGCCCAGAATACCAGCATTGTTTTACCCCGCATAATTATTGTGCCACACATTTTAAAGTTTAAATTCGCCAAAATAAAGTTTTATATTATTATCATGTAAGAGTGAGGTCACCTGTAACTGAGTCTGAGTTTCAAACAATATTATCTCTACATTTATTTTGATGAAGCCAAAAAAATTGTCGCTATATGTTATTTTAAATATATCATCACATTATAATACTTTTAGTTGAAACTATCATAAAGTTATTCTTGAATATAAAATATAAAAATGGATTTAGGCATTCTCTCATATGATAAGTAAAGTTAATTCTCAATTACTTTTTACTTCATTCATTTTACAGTTTATGTATTTTAAAAAAAAATGTACGTACGGACATCCTTTTAATTTTTCTAATAGACTTTCGAATGTCTCAAAATGTAAATATATGTCAAAATTACAATCTCATTACAACAATTTTCTAATCCGAAGTTGAAAATATTTGAATTAACATTGGAATGATTTGTTGTTTTTTTCTGATCAACAAACAAAAATTCACAAAAATCATTCAACAGAAAAAAATTCAATCAGGTTATAAATCGGTAGGACAGTTTATTTCATTTATAATAAAAAAAATTGTTAGTCATAGGAAAAAAATTGATTATCGGGAAGAAGAAAGTTTTTAAGCTTGTATTGTATACTCGTGGGTTTTATAGCAATCGAACAATGTGACGTTCATTTGTGATTGTATAAAAATTTACTATTTTTATTGAGCTCGTTAGCAGCCAAATTGTGCAGCTGGGAAAGCAACCAGTTTATTTGTGTGCGTAACTGTTTTGTGGTTCGATGGGGCTAAAAAGAGTTTGGTGGAAACGATCGGTCTCGCTAGAGGATTATGAAAAAAATGAAACTTTTTTTTTCGCTTATATCGTTCGTCCAAAATAGAATGAAAAGAAAAATATTAAACGTTCGAAATCCTAATTTTTTGTTGTTATTATTTCTAATAAATATATTGGTCTATTTTGATTAACCTTACAGATAAATATTACATTCCCAATTTTCTTTTTTTTACTGTGATTATACTTGAGGTCGTAAAACATTATAAAATTTTCCCTAATAAAAACCAATAGGTCGTTATTTTTTTCTACATGATACTAAAAAATAGCTGTGGGTTTCACAAATCCAATCCCCTCATTGGACTACTCTTCTGTACCTTGTATGCAAATCGAGTGCGGAGTGACGCGTCAACGATTATACGACTAGAACGACGTATGTGAAGTATAATGTAAAAAAAATTGAATGAATATAAAAAAAAAAAAAAAAACTGGAGAATGTTGTAAAAATCTAGCTTGCCAATCGGCTGTATTGTATTCAATAGTGAACAATACGAGCAGTACCATCCGATGCAGAAGCTCCATTTTTTTCGATTCAGGTTTATTGTCGGATTTTTTAAATTGCATTTTCATCCCTCAAAGCTCTAAAAATCGCCAAGGTAACAAAAATTATCGACCCTCTTTCAATTTTACGACAATCATTGAGTCAATAGTATTCCTCCCTCCCTCTAGTGATCATCAGTTAGTAGACAGCTTATTGTTGAACGTTTTTTTTTTCAATTCCCAAAATAATGTTTTCTTCGAATATCGATAGGACAAGAGAGTATGAATTTTTTGTGACCATCAAAGCAAATGAAAGAAAAAAATAAAATTTTTATTAAGCTGTGATGTAAATTTATTTATGTATGAACTAATTATTGCTAGTGTTTTGCTTGATATAATTTTTGACTACATTAATTAATAGACAGTGGGATGAAAATAACCAGAGGAAAGAATTCTCAATTCAATGACATTCTTACATAAAACTCATCTGTGATCCTAAGGTGAACAAAATAATTCTCACAATCGGGACAACCGCCCAGTTCGTCTGCAGCGGGCATTCCTAGAACAGTAATCTTATTAAATTTACATATTAATCAACGGATTTTAATTATCCCCAGCCCTAGGTGGGAGGGGCCGAGAAACGCGTGGTGAGGAAGTTACGGAGGGGCTCGGTGAAGAGGTAGTAGCAGAAAGGCTATATAGAGCGAGAAGAGGAGACAGAATAAAGAGGGAGGTGGAGATGGGTTGAAGAGAAGAGAGAGAGTGAGCTAGCGAGTTTCACCCTTGTGCAGCGGTGGCGGTAGCGGTGGCGGAGACCGAGCCAGCTCTCGTAATTTACATTAATCCAATAATTGCATGGAGGTTTCCTAATTAGAAATTCAAATGAGGTGGTGGCAGGCAGGCTGGAAGGGCTACCAACTCAGCGGTGCGAGTACCATCGTTGCTACTCAGCACGGTTCGGGCCCTGTACGTCCACCGGTCCCTCTCAACCGAACACAAGTTCGAGTAATATCAGGATAGACGTCAAACGCGACCAAAATGACCGAAATCTGCATTACACGCTAGAATCCGGCGTTATAGTCATGATACTAACAGAACTATTTCTCTGAAGAGGATAATACCTCAGATGCTGCTAACTCAATAGCATTCCACCTCCAATACATTCTGAATATTTTATAAAACACTCTGATATTACTAATATTCCACTTACCAACATAATTAACATCGCGTTTGTAATTGAAATCTAATGAGATTCGTTCATTTCAAAGTTTTATCTAATAAAATTTTATTCACATTACATTTAGAATTAATCCATCAAATTCCCATTATTATTTGGTTAATAAAAAAGTGATTTGGATGCGACTCGAAAGGTCCACACGACAAACTTCCCAGTGGAAAGAATAAAGATACTATTTGTCATCATTTAAAGAGACAGGGGAATTAATGACTTCGTATCTTTCGTAAAATTTCTCAGATCTAATTTTTAACAATATTATTGACACAACATAACCTTGCTTGAGACTAATAAGGATTATTTTGGATTATTTTTTGAATAAAATTCAATGATTAAAGATTTTTTTTAATTTTTACATTTTATTTTGTAAACAATTCTTTTTATTAACGATCCACTAGGAAGTCAATATTGGTGCATAATTTACTGAACACCAAGTATAGTAGCATTGCATTTAATCTTCCTGATCTTTTGTGCTAATGAATTCTGTCTGAGAAAAATGAACAGATGAATAAATGGATTGTTTATAATAAAAGCAATTTCATCGTCACAAAGGATGTCCAGTGACACGTCGTCGTGCGGTCCTTTTGTTGTTACTGATGCGTTCCCTCGACAACTCTAACATGTATCCAATACACTAGTCCATCCGTCGTATCTCTCTTCAGGTCTCTATATCACAGAGACTCCCGAAATCACTCTCAATAGTCCCAGGGTGAACCGATTAGTGCGAGCAAGCTGCGAAAGCGATAGCTAACAGGCGGTCGATTACTCATCGAGTTATTCCCTTAGGTAATAATCATTTCTATCAGTCTGACAGTCAGATTTGTCATCGACGGTTACCGAAAATAGAGTGGTGAACAATTTAGAAAGTAGGAAATAGTCCCGGAGGGATGGAGAGAAAACTTTTGAAGCCACCAATGTGGTAGAAAGTTTCGCTAGGTCACAATGTACTTTGCCTTTGTCAATTTCATATACAGAGCGATAATGATAATACTTAATATCGTTGAGAGGTTATGTGGGCAACCTCGACAACTCTGTGCTTAGTTCGGTTAGTTCTGATATCGTCTGTGTTTAAACAGCAAGTCAAGTATGCCGGCCGTTCTCCTCGCTATTCTATAATATGACGTGGTAGTAGAAGAGCTTGAGGTGCAGGAGATGGAAACTAAGAGCAAGAGAGAGATGGAGAAACGTGAGAAGACCGACGCCACGAAGGAAATCTGCATAATATAACCAACTATTGTTCAAATAGACGACGTTCCGCAGATTCAATTACCATTGTGATACAATTAATGTTGGAAATTTCATCAATTCGAATACTGGTCTAGTTCTCTAATGCATATGCATAAGAAAATCGAACATTTTGATTCATAAAGGTCAAGGAAGAATTTATAAAATTAATATTAAAAATGATTTTTACTTTATAAACAATGATGCTATCAAATTAGTAAACTCCAACTATTGTCATTAAAAAATGATTGATTAATGAGTATTTTAGGTAATAATGATAATTAAAGGACGAAACAATATTAATGATGTAATGAACAAGTGTATTGGAATATTTTTATTCAATATCAATGGCTTGACTATAAGAGAGATATAGGTAAGTTAATATTATACATATGACGATAAAATATTTATTCAAACATTATTGGAATTAATTACATAATGTATAGTGAACAGAGAACACTTGGAGAAAGTTGGATAGAAATGGAGTTTAGAAATTGAAGGCGAAGCCTGTGTTTAGTTTGAGTAAAACAAGGGATGGAGAACCCCTGAATCGCGTGCACGGATCCATATAAATTCTAATTCCGCAATCAGCAGTATCCAAGATAGTTCTAGGCCAATCCTAGACCACTAATTCCAACTACCGGCGCCCTACCTTCTTATATTTACCCGACAGTTCATAATGGCCATAATCAACGGTTATACCAACCCTGCGATAATAATTACGTAAAAGTTTGAATTGTGAGATATGTACGTATGGTAGCATGAGCCGCAGGTGTCACATCACGAATTCACACTGAAGGCTTGTAGTAACCTGCTACACCGCCCACACGAAATGACTTGGAAATTTCCAGGAAATCATGCATCATCGTAATAAGACCACGTAGCTTAGAATTACATCCTGTTTTATTTTTAAACATCCAAACGGTTTTAACAGAATCATTGTCATTATTTAGATAATTATTTAAAGCTAGCTAGAGTAACATCTGCCCCTTGTGTATTTAGATATCAAGCATGATGAAGCAGCATATGTATTAATAATTCATCCCTTTATTTTCTCTTGGAAATAATCAATAGCATAATTATCCGGATGTACCTGCTAATGCCACGAAAATCAATCCGCCGTTCGTTCAAGCGCTGTAGCCAGCAGACGCTCATAGGAGTGTGTGGTAATTATATCAGGGACTAATGGATATAGTTAATTGCTAATTATGAGGCCTGCCAAATGATCGATAGCACGGTGCTACCGTGCCACGATCCCTCGTTGGAAACGACGGGTGAATTACCAAGAGTGTCACTTGGGCCGTGTCTCGTCCCCTTCCTCCTCTCTCTTTCCCCGTTTATTCTCTCTCTGTCCCTGCAACCCATCTCAACCTCTAGGTCATATTAGAGCCACCGTGATTAGTAATTAGAGATTATGAGTTATTAATATCGATTCAGAAGTCACAAAACTTGCATATATTCCATCAATTTCCTTTACTCTCATTTTCATTACTTCATTGTCGTTCGAATTTTTTTTTTTTTTTTTTTTTTTTCTTCGGGACTACTCCGGCAAAAATTAATCAACTCTTACGACACTGTACTGAAAAAAATGTACTCGAAATAAGTTGTACTTTTTTCATTTAATAAAATCCAAATTTTTGAATAATTATAATGAACTGTTTTTTTGGAATTAATATGGTAACATATTATTGATTCAGTTCTGATGGTTATTTAAAAATAATTCATTGAAAACATAAATTTTCATTGTGATTGATTATTTTGGATTTAATTATCTAAGTACATTGGTTTATTCTAAAGCTCTATTAAATTAATCCAACTCAATTCATGTTAACTTATTAATATTTATGCCTTTAGCAATGTATTTTTTCTGAAAAAATCGTCCTGTACAAGTTGTTGAATCGTCGAATTATGTGTTTCGTCTGGAGCCCCAATTCTACAATTGACTAATTTTCTATATTAAGCTACATTTCGTTGAATTCAATAAATTATTTTAGTGTAAATATTTCTTATTCTTTTCATTAATTAAATAAACGTTTTGTTGTATAGCAAAATTTTTTTTCTTAATGTATCAATGGTAAAAAAATTGAAATTAAAGAATTAAATTTAAAAAAAAGAATTATTATTATTAATGAATAAAAAAAATTTTAATTTTCTTATTATGACATATCTAATCCTAAAATACTAATCTATAAAAAGAACTATGTTGATAAGGAAACAAAAAATAATTAAATGACTAATCAGAAAGATGGAAAAACAAATCAAAAAGTGATTAGAAACTTTTTCTGGTTTAGGTAATACATCGTGAAGTATGTTATGAAGATACAGTGATTTTACCACTCGCGCTAATAGACAACGACCATTTTACCGTTAATGTCATGTACTCGTCTCTTGGGCAATGTATAAACTAACGGGCTAAAGTAACTTGCCTCTGACTAGTCGAAGAACATCAAAGAGCAAATGTTCGTACTATTAAGAGGGTCTTTATTAGATCGCCTATAACCTCAGTGCCGGTATAAAATTCAGCAAAGTGCTCGACGACTCTTCTTGTAGCTTCATCAGTCTTCTCTTTTCATCTGTATCGTATGCTTGGATCTCCAGGTCGCGCGCGTGCTTTTCCTCTTTCAGATTCATCGAAGCCTGCGCGACAAAACAGCGGGATAGATGAATGATGCCGTGTTAAACTAAAGATGAGTGAAACGCTCAAGAGAATGTTAAAAATCAAAGAGATATAAATTAATTCACTTTAAACCCCAGGTGAGATTACTTAACGTCATTTCTTTACCGATAATACATATGGAAAAGAAAATATGAAAATGAACGATAATTTCAATAAATCTTAAATGTGAGCTTAAATTTATTTATTTACAATGATTATAATATAAACAGTAATTGAATATCAAGAAAAAAAATAATTATTGATAATTGAAAAAAAAATAAAATCGAAGGTTTTAACGACTTTATTATCTTTACTAAGTCGTCCTTGGTGTATCTCAGTGAATTGTGTGTTTTAACGGCATTGGAATATGTGAAATTACGCTCATTAACACCCAGGCATTCGTTAATGACGCTGCTTTGCTTCTGGAGATTATTTATTCCAAGGATTTCCCAGAAATCAACGGATATTTCAATCAATTATTCTTTTTCCACTTTATACTCTACCATGAATAATTACTAATTACTAATTACTAATTAAATTACATTAATTAACCTCTTATTATTTTTAGAATGGTAGTTTCTATTTGCATCAAACTGACTGTTCACCAAATTTATATCAAGACTGAAATAATGAACAAGAATTCAACTCAACAATTTGACAACTATTTTTCAATAGAGAATTGAACTTATTACAACTTATAAATAGAATTGTTTATTAACGATTTAAGCTCTTCTCTTTTATTATATTTGATAGAAATTTTTTTCTTCAACTTTTTATTCAGTGTTATAAATTAATCAATACAGTCCATTATTATTCTTTATATAAATGATACACAAATAGTTCTTCTATATTTTTTATATTTTTATCGCTAAATTTAAATCATTAATGGATAATCAAATTAAATTAATTGATTCATTATTATGTTTATTAAAATTTTATTAAGTGTTGAGACTAAATTGTATATAAAAATTTTGCTTTATGGTCTGAGGTATATAACAAAGTGAATTGGTACAACTGGCTCATTAAAATCCATTCACGAGATTGACCAGATTTGCTGTGGCAATGATAATTTATTCTCCTTGACAAACAACAAGTGGATCTCTTAACATGTCTGTCGACTTGTGGAGCGGCAGTGTGTTGATTACTTCTACGAAGTCGCTTCACGCTGGATGCTTGGCGGCTACCGAGGAAACGCGAGTGCATAATTACCGTAACGATCCCAATGACGGCTTAGACTCAGAATAAAGTCTTCCGCAAGTACATAACTTGTCTTATATATTTTTTTAATGCTTTTGCTTTTTTTTAAGTAGACAAATAATGAGTTAAACACAACTACTTGGCTTCTTAACTTGCACGAATGCTTGACACTTTATTATCATTATGTACTTTATAAAATGTATTTGCGTCACTTTAGAATGTTGATCTATTTGTATTTTCTATTAACCAGAGTATTTTTAAATAATTTGTGGCACTGTAAAAATTATTTGTTTTTAACATTCATTGTGATCATGCTGTAATAATAACGCCAAGTTTTTTGTAAATAAATTACAACCAAGATTTTTGAATTTGTTCCGATGTGATCATTTTTGTATATTTAAATTTCCGACTTGATTTATATTAACTTATTGATATCTATTTTAATCCTGACCTTTAGTTATTTTTTTTAATTCTAACCTTATATCGTAATGTAATGATACATAGATGTAAGCCAGAAAAGGAAATTATTATTCTCATCATTTATACTTGGTAGACAATTTCATAAAGCCCATAGGGCTGTTTTGGTGATTGCAACTGATTTAAATTGTATTGTCAGGAGTGAAAACTTTTGTGAGATTACACTGGATAAGTTGGGAGTGGAGTGAAGAGTAGACTAAATGAAAGTGTGACTGTATCTCTTAAATAATTATTACGATATGTACTTGACTGTAGTATTAAATGAATTTCAGGACAAAAATAAATGGTGTCGACTTTAAGGACAATACATTTGTCTAAAATAATGCTCAATAGCTGCAGATATACGAAAAGTTATTATTAAGATAGGTTAATTAACCTTCTTGAGTAGATTCCTTTTGAGTTCTCATTGGTCTTGCGCTTTGTTTTCCTTTTCCATCCATACTTACCTTCGTATTCTCGCTTTTATAATATTAATTATATTCCGTGAAACCATTCTCCTTCTCTCTTTCTCGCTCTCTTCTCTATATTTTATCTTTTCATAACTTTTCTGTAGAAGTAATTGAATGAATAAATAATAAAGAATATTCATATGGCTTAAAATTAAAAATAATATAACTAAATCAAGTATACAGAAAAATTTTTAATTCTTTAAATTCCATTGAGATTTGAATAAAATTAATTTTTATATATATCCACAACAGAATGGAGCTAAATATTTGAAGTTCTAGTGCAAGAATAATCTGTTGAGAAGATAATTCGTATTTGGACTTGATTTGATTAATTTTCGATTGAATAAATGTTGAAGAAAGATGTGCTCCAAGTGATGTAAAATTTTCAGAGTTCTTTAGTTTGATTTTATAATTCATTTTTCACTTTTCTTATCTGAATGAAATTGAGAAAGCCAATTCGAAGGAAACCCTATTTATTCCGAAGTTTCGAAGGCTTTGGAAGTCGAAAGCAGCTCACTTCGAAGTAATTACAAACGCCCGACGAGGGTTTTGCTACTACCGATGAGACCCCTTTTCGTCTCTTAGTTCGATCTTTGATGCAAAGTATAAACTTGTCTCACTTGCTCACATTGATTTCATCCAGCATAATTACCTCTTTCTGTCCTTCTCTGATAATCATTGTAACACCTAAGCACTTTACCTAACCTACCCAAGTCTAGCGAGCGTTACTTCCATTATTCCAACGTCGATCGATGGCTTCCCTCCTCCACCTTCTCCCGCGCATTTCCTTCCTCAATTCTTAGTGAATTCTAAGATGAAATATTTTGGGAGTCCCGTTCATCGATCCAATCAACAATTAACAGACTTATTTGAATGAATAAAAATTTTCAAATCATTTGTGTTATTGCTTGTTCATTCAACCGAAATAAATGTTATGACCTACCAAACATTTTTATTGATCTTTATTCAATGAGGATACACGACACATGGGTTGCATTAAATCATTGAAATTTATGCGCCACCATATTCTGTACAGTATCTTTCACTTTTCATTATGGGATCATTTGTCATACACTGTAGATCCCCTTATCACTTGACGATCATAAACAACCAAGCATAAATTCCAACTTTCGCGCATAACCTGACATAAAGCATCGACCCCGCGTCAATAATTCATTACTTCAAACCGAGACGGTACTGTATTCAACTGCGATAAAATTCTTTTTTACTTTATTTCTCGTTTTTCTCAGTCTCTATTTCATTCCTATCAACTTGGGAAACAACTCAAGTTACACTTGAATTTTTCTACTTCTCAGAATATCAAATCTGCTACATTAAATCAACTCATTTCAATTAGAGTTTAATTACACTTTCAACAATATTAGTTATGATATTGAAATAATTATGATCATTTATTTAATTGGTGAAATTAAAATGAATTTATTAATATGGTAGTATCAGCAGATTTCCAAATCACAGTTTTGCTATGTAGTATAACCACAATTTCAACATTTATGCCATGGAGTAGGCTTTGATACGTATGTGAAAGAGGGTAGAGAAAGCGTTTGTCGACAATGTGCACAGTAGACACTTTGCAAGAAGTTTAGATACCAATGAGTATAAGTGAAGCAGGTTTGTAAGTAATATAATACACCAAGGTACTGGTTATGTGCAACATCATCTTCTTGCAAGAGCGAGGGAGGAACCGCTTTACTCATAGGAGCATTTATTATAACACACATTTAATTATGCTGTGCATTGTTACCATAAGAGTATACGCGAGCTATGCTTAATTCACACCTGGAGCCGTGACGGAGCGACTAACGCTGCTTAAATTAAAGCCGGATAATAAAAACCCCGCGTTTGCTACTGTCGAGTACTTTTTCAATTTTACTCTCTTCTTTTATTTCTTATAGTCGAGACTAATATATGTCTTGTATTCAATTTGTATTTTACTTTTCAAAAATAATTAGTTTATTTTCGTAATGAAATATTTTATTGAAAATTAGTGGAATATAGTTTCTGAGATATTTCGATTGCCCAACTTACCCTTACTCTCAACCAACTTCGTTCTATTCCACCTTAATAATTCTATTCAAAATTTTGATTTTATTAATTGAAAAAAATATTACTCGTTCACAGTAAATCATTTTTTTTCAGTCTACTTTTTAAAAATTTTTCTTTTTCGAGGAGCATATTAATTAATTAATAAAACATGTTGATGTTAATAGTAAAAAATTATTTTAAAAAATATTAAACATAAACCACATTTTAATTTGTTAATTGAATAGTGAACAGAACGATCAATTAGAAAAAGTCTTTTCGAAATGTATTTTTAATTCTTCTGAAATTGCACAAGTCGTGCACTCACTCGTATAATTGAACGAAGGGTGAATTTGTTTTTCGGTTAGCACTGAAAAAAAAAAGAAGATTGAAAGAATTCGAGAGAGAGTGAATCCCTTTTTTTCTACTCGGGGTAAACTATCTACTCGAGAGACAACGGGGTTTTGTACGCGTTATCCTCCTCCACCCTTCCAGCATGACTACTTGGCCAACATTGGGATTTAAATTTATCCAAACTTCCTAGTATTCTCGCGGTAAGTTCACGGGCCGGGACCAAGAGAATTGAAAAGCCAATTTTCTCTATACAATCGACTCGTCTCACCGTGAGACAAACTTTGTGAATATGTCTCATTAACACGCGAGATACGACAAACGACAATGTATATGTATACATTCTGAATTTAATACGCACCTTGACGCCCAGTTTAAACTCAAGAACTTGAGTGAGAAAATGAGAAAAAGAGCGAGAAAGTTGAAAGGATCAAAAGAGACGAAGGAGTGAGTAAATGTATACTGAGAATGGATACTTTACGCTGGATATATACGTCGAGGAAGTTGCGACAAGAACGGCTAATCTAAATAATGAAATACAGTTAATCAAAGGATTAATGAGCACCGAAGAAGCATAATGAATTATGAATGACATTTATTATTCGAGAAAAGGAGTACGAAGTGAGGTAATAACGGCAATGATAGCTATGATGATGATCATAATAATAGTAATAATCATAATATTAATAATGATAATAATAATAATGTAGCTGGACGAAGGAGAATAAAAAGAGAAGTGAAGAAGCGACGAAGAGAAAGAGATATGACGAAGGAAAAAAGAGAGATGGTATTACCAAGTGATACTTGCTGGTAAAAAGAGAAGAACCTAAAGGAAGGAAGGGGTTTAAACTTTAGGTCCCTCACTTGTATTTGCATAAAATCGTTCTCTCCTTTGGCGTTGCTGGAGATAATGAAATGAAACTAAACAAATAATGTAGATGCTAAACATTAATTACATTCACTAGAGTTTAATTTTATACACGGGAAAAATATTACATTAGCAATTATTATGGCAATATATTAATGAGAAACACTGCAATATAATTTATTTTCATTGTCTTATTTAATTTAAGTATATTTTTATTACATATTACCTCTGTACATTGAATTAATAAATAAAAATTTCTATTTTATAATACTATTTTTAACTTTTCGTTAAGAAGTTCTTATAATGGGGTTGATTTTTTAATTTTTAATTTAATATTTAATATTATATATTTTAATTTTAAATTTATGTACGTACGCACGAAAAATAATAAAATAAACGAGATCAAAGAAGGTGTTTAAATGAATTAAACTAAAAAATTATGTATTGTTTATAACAAATTGCTATTGTTATAGACAAAAAAAATTAAAAGATGACAAAATTACCAATATTAACTTGTTTTCGTTTGGGATTAAAAAAAAGTTTGTTTATTATTGTTAAATAATGAATGCAAATAGTAAATTAGCAAGGAAATCTTTAAAAAAAATCTACCGATAGAATAGTGCAATAAATCCTTTGGTATAACGCCAAAGAGAAATCTCATGATGATCGAAAAATTATACAAAGTTGAAATGTATGATAAGCATTGAATGTATGCGTTTAATCGAAGCCGCGAGCATTCACAAGCATGTCGATTCAAACTTGCTGTAGACATTGATGGACAAGCGAAACTTATATGGTATAGAAAAGAAGAGAAGAGTCAGCGTTGTTTACATATTTATGTTATGAGTCCGGCTTTGGTTCGATTTAATTGACGGAATTGCCATAAATTTACGACTACAGTATATACGTTCGAGTTAAATTTTTCTTCGTGAATCAGTCGCTTCGTAAATTATTCTGACAAATATTTACCTTAAAGAGTAGTTATATCTCTAGATATCAGATAACATATGCTTGAAAAAAAAAAAAATTGCTTTCAATGTGATGTAGGAGCAGGGAGTCTTAGAGTTGGCTAAAATGAAAAATATCGCTAAAATACAATGTTGTCGGAATGATAGAGATGAACATAAAGTGGACAAACGTAAACCATTTATTTGTTCTTCTGGGATTCATTCAGCTTTGTATGTCGGTAGGAGTCTGAATCGAGTTCGAGGGAGACTAGTTTATTTCAGGGATAATCCAAATAAATGCACTCGGTGGCTCGCGAGTAAATAACATGCAAATTCCGTAATGCTGCTTGACTGATGACTCGGCTTGTCTACGCGTACGTGCCTCAGGAAATACAAAAATTCACTCAGTACAAATAGGTTTCAATCTTCAGTTTTGTCGCAAAAAACAATTCTTTTTCAACATTAACAAATGATTCTATTACTAAAGTTTATAATAAATTTTTTTCTTTCCATTTTTGCTATTTTCGAAGTCTGTTTTAATACTTTAAATTTTTTCTTTCGGTTTTACTCCTTTTTTAACCCTCAATATTTTTTTTTTTTTTTGATATTTCCTTTAAGAACTAATTGAGCCATGGAATTTTTAAAAACAGTAATGGCAAAAATTGATCGTAAGATTAAAGTCCCTGACTTTCTTCCATGTTTTTTTTCAACTCAGTACCTTAAATAAATGCAAATAACTTAATCATCATAATTTTCTCCACAACATACTAAAATTTTAAGGAAATCGGGGGTGAGCAACCTAAACTAAATAATTACCAAATTTTTCATTTTGGTCATATTATTTATGCATATACAATTAAATTTAGTCATAATATTAAAAAAGTACCTGAGGAATCTTTTTATGAGATCCAAAATAAGTACAAGTGTTTATTGATTTTTTATCAATAATAATTGTGTAATTTTAAATATTTAAAAATCAAGACTTTAAAGTTTTAAAAAAAAAACCTATATTTCGACTTGGGAATGATAAATTCAATCTTTGATATGAAAGTAATAAAAATGAAAAGTTTGACGTAAAGGAGGGATTATAAAATGTTTGGTCAGTTGAATTATTACACAGGCGAAAAGTTTTAGTTAGTTCAAGTATAACGAAAATAAAAAGTTATCAAAAATTTGACAGTTAGGACTATTAGTTAGGAAAGGGAAAAAGCTTTCGAGTGGTTGATCAGTAAAACCACTGTAGCTATTCTCTGGGTAAGAGAAATGGACATCGAATAGGGTGTTGGCTACTATGACTATATCTCAGACTTGGTTCATCTTGTTTCATTCCTGGCTGATTCTCCTTCGTCTATCCAGTCTCATCACTTTGGTTTCGGGTTTTAGACGACCATCGCCACCTTCTCTTGCTTGTGGCTATTCTCTAGACTGACCACTACCACTATCCTCCTTCGTGCAGTTTCCAGGGAGATCGATTGTTATGCATAGTCTGTATTTACTCATCTACCAACCAACTGGACCAAGACTTTAGCTATTCGAGTACTTCAAACTACCTAAGATTCAGACTGTCATCATTTCCAGAAGGGACTTTGAGAAAATACACTTAAATTAGAGACAATTGATGTAGATACATTATTCCAACAAATACAACCATTCTTTATTCATCCAATTTCCCTTATATTTATTTTAACTCGTACATACTTCCATCAGAAATAATAAATAAAATATTAGAAAAATAAGAGATACAGGAAATTAAAACAACTCTCAGCATTTGCATCATTTACGAGTTTTCGGAGCTTACTAGAATTAATTTATGTTTCTAATTAATTAACAAAAAACATTTTAAATACAATTGTCTCATGAATGAATTCGGGCTATCTCCCATGCTTCTGTGAATAAATTTTTAAATGTAAAAATATAGACAGTAGTTAGTATAGTCAATAGAAGTCACGTCACTTTGAAAAATAAATGCATTGCGATCGCAAACCTTTTATTGAGATTATTTCTTTTTTTTTGATACGAGTTATTTTGTACTAGAGTAAGTGAGAAAGAGTGCGGTAGAGATAGAAAAAAAAAAAAAAAAATAAAATGCACATTGAAGTAATGACGAGGGCTTTGGTGATCTTTCAAAGCCGTCGCTGCGATCCAGCGAATAGTTGTTTCGGTTGATAGCACCAGGGACTGTGTTCGATTTACAAAATGCATTTGCCATTGCTATTTTATCCTCTTCCATCGGATATAAAGGATACTCAGTAGTAATGCAGGATTATTTTATTTTTTTCTTTCACTTTTAATTGATAGTTTGCTATAGATACAATTTATAAAATAATTGATTAGAGAATAAAAATGAGTACAGGTATTCATTGTTGGAAAAAATTAAACGGCTGATGAAACTTTGGAGGTAAAAAAAAAAAAAAAAAAAAAATAGATAAAAGAAATTGAAATGAAAATGTTTATTCTTTCGTCAAGGTAGAGACACAAACATAGTGCAAACAGCAAAATGCAAATGGAGATTACTCGACGCTGCGCTCGCTGTTAACTTGAATTATTCGAGTCTTAATGATGGCTTAAGCGCCGGCCCACTGATCTGAGGGATTAGGCCGTGAATATTGCGAGGTCTAATGAACAGCCGGGAATTAGGCGCTCGTCTGGATTTTCATTTCCGAAAGAAGCAGATAATCCTTTGCGTTGTTTTTATTTCCTTGTTTTTAACACCCACGTGACACACTCTTGTATTCTCACAATATTTTACACTTTGACCACGTGAGAATCCAACTAAATAGAATGAAGCACACAAAAAAAAGATGACACGAGGTGTAATATAAGAACAAAGGGTAATAATAGAGAGTAAATATTGTAGAGATTGAATAAGTCAAACTGACAATTGACAAGTGACTAACTGGATAGAATCGACGCATAAAAGAGAGAAGAAGAAAACGTTTAACTTTCCCTTTCTATATAAACGCGCGTATTATATCCTTTGGCATTTATGTGTTCATAAAGCTCGAAGAATTGCAGTGGCTTTGAGCCATGGAATGCGGCAGGAGGAATACAGGGTGCCGAGTGAGCGTGGCAAAAGAGAGAGGAAGTAGAGAAGCAACGGGGGTGGTAAGCGCGAACGAGGGTGTTTTTCCACCACCAGTTGCTCGCGGCATCCGCAAACCTTGCCTCACTCTCACCCGATTCTCTGCCATGAGAACACAGACCGTAAAAGTCCCAAACTCTCTGTCGCCTCCAACACACTTCAGTACCCAACTCTTGCCATCTCTCTGCAAGCCTCTTTCGTCCACCACTTTTACTCTCACCCTCTACTTTTCATCGAGAAAGTGGGTCTAAGCGATAAAATCTGAGGTATCGACACCAATAAAATCTGCTCTACTTTTGAACATGAGAAAAATATTTTTTCCCTCTTATTTTATCTTATCAGGGATTTTTATCCTTTTTTTATTATTTGTAATGAATCAGATGTTGAACAAGGTACCAATTAGGGGACACCTCTATTTTTATTCATTTTTAATTATATGTTTCCATTTATATTATGATTGACAAATGACAGAATTTTTTTTTTGGCAAAAACATTATTTTACAATAAAGTAAAGTCGCTTTAGTCGTACCACAGTCGAGGTCGTATTCCAGTAATATTTGTTCTTATATTTGTAAAAAGTGAAATTGAGTAGTTTCTTCAAGTATCGTGCGAATAAGAAACAATCAAATAAATGGCCCGCCGGCTATTGTGATAGTAAAATAATTAACAAATAAGTTTTCGTTACTATTTTCATTAAATGTTATCATTTCCTGCTTACACGATATATTTTCTGAGAAAGTAATGTTATTTTGATAGTTTTTTATTAGTTATCATAAAGTTTTTATTACATTATTCTATATATTTATTATGCCATTGTGAATTCCTCGTTTTTTATATTTTCTCAAATGCTGATTGATAGATTAATGCATAGATATTCATTATTACAAAAAAAAAAATAAGTTCTATTTCAATTACTCTAGAAAATACAGCTATTCTTCCTTCAGGGATACAATTTAAGCAATTTTACCCTCTATCTCTATTCATTACATTATTATACAATATATAAACGACTCCACAACTAGCCCAAGACGATTCTCAGCAAAAAAAATATTCTGTCGAGACCGAGAGTTGAACCCGGGACCTTTCAGTTATGCACTGGCCGCTCGATTATTTAAGCTATTTCATCAGTCTATAAATTTTTTCTTAAATTGTACATATATTCGTCAAACTTGGATCCAGCATCAATAATTTATTTTATTTATCAATAAAATGCTTGTTTGCTAAATTTTTTGATTCAAGAAGTTTCACAGACAGAATTTACATCTAGCACAACATAAAGGTTGTACGGATGAGGCAAGTGTCCAAGTTGGAGGGTCGTTTATTGATCTCTCAAGTCCCAGGCTCGTGTACAAGAGACCTAACCCCATCCCAATCTCTCAGCTTCGTTCCTCTTCATCCCCTTGTGACTGGCCACAATCGCCCCACCGGTCGCACGCCGAGACACCGGATACAACGACTCTCCCTCACAGCTTCCTTCAAGGCTTTGACCGATCTTCTCCTTATTCTCTATCTCTCCAGGCAATAGGTTTCCAACTAAAACCTTCGAATGAACACACTGCTTATCGATGGACTATCTGCATCACTTCACATCATTCTTGAGACTAATCAATTCATCATTAATCATCAATAATTAATTTAAAAAAATAATTGCAACAATATCTGATGATATTTATCATGAAGAATATATTTTTTTGACAGATCCTAGTCATCAATTAAGTAGTTAAAATCATGTAAGAATAGAGTCTTTCATGGTATCTGAAGGAATTTTAGTTAATTGCTTGGTCAATCGATTGAATCTACGGTGAAATGGTCCACTAGCTTGAGAACCATTCATTTAGTAAAGGGTTGGTAGTTAGAGATAACTTATTCCCAACTGACCACTCCTTAAAGTAGACGAAGAGGGTTTTGGTCCTTCTAACAACCCTTTAGAGTAAAGGGCGTACATCTAGGATCCTAGTCATTTTGGCTACTTGCCCTTGTGTTATATGGATTACCACGAATACTCAAGCATTTACATTGGATGTGTTCTAACTGGCTCTTACCAGTCTACACGCGGATACAGGTTGTCGATAAATTCAACTGGCGCCCGAATGCCTCCGAACTGCTGCGATTCCTCCTTCTCCAGAAATATCCCATTGCTTGACCAACCAGTTCCTTAGCTCAGACTGGTCAGCATATAGACAAGTCATCAATGTTAAGAAAATCTTCCAGTAAAATCCATTCGCTTTTCTTTCAGTTAAAAAGCCTGTCAAACTTTTTCTCTTGATGAGAATATTCTTCAAGTTTGAAGAAGAATAAAATTTTTTAAAATTCAATGATTAATCGACTTCACTTTAATTGTTTATGAATAAAAAAATGATGTTTTATCCTCAATAACTATTATCATCATTGAACAAGACTCTTATTTAGTAGAAAGTAAAATAAGAAGGAGGAAGTTTTGCATTCAGCTCCTAATAATAGCTATTGGTTCATACATTTTCATGGCATTACAAAATCAGAACAAATAGAGTGTACACGCGGCAATTACAGATGCATTATGCAATATAAATATTGATGCTTCCTGTAAAAACGCGAGCTCGTCGCAGGAGAGAGAAATGCAAAGCGTTTCCAAAGGGGGAAAAAAGCTCGAGGGGATTTGCGGTAGACGATGATGCCATTGATATCGTTCAACAATGTTGCAGATATCTTGGCTCCATTCCTATTAACAAAAGCATTTAATCTTGTTTTAGTGATCATTTTATTGTGTATGTCAGTCAAATATGTATTCTGGCAAAATAATAAATATCAGATAATTCAGCAGGAGGTTTGACTTAATTCCTATAATTCAGTTAATGTGTTTTGAAAAAAGACCTAAAAGGAATGTTCTATTATCTCGTAGAGAGTCAGTAACGTAAATACGTGAGTAATGTCAGGTCGATGGTTACGTACACACGAATAGACATGTTCGAACGTACGTGTTCATTAGGCGTATTTGCTATTTAGCATTTCAAATTCAACCAAGTAACGATACAGATGTTGAGTCGTATGGACCTGGGTTACTTTACTATATACCGAGATGCACTTTTGGCAATCAAATATTTTAATTTAATCACCTTACTAATGGTCAACTTTGCATTCTGCACGTGGGAGATTCTAAATTATCTCTCAAGATGCTACCACTTAATTTGCTTGTGCAAATAAAAATAAAGGTGAAATAAATAAAATAATTAATAGCAAGTGGTTTGAATCAATTCAATCTCCTAATTTAGTAAACATCGACAGAAAATTCATCTGAATAACTACGAGTTTTTAATGAATATCTATTAATAGAGATATTTTTTTCTTTTTGTTCAGATTAGGTATAATTTAATAAAGAGACTAACATACTTACGATGTTATTTCTTGTAATAAATATGTTTTACTTAATTGTTCAGAGTTGAAACCAATATGTGGTAACTACGTACACGAGACAGAAGCATATTAGAGGTCGAAGAGGATAGGAAGAGAATGGAGAGAAGGACATGAATCTGTTGAGTGTATATGAAGGTTGGGTTCATTTAGTTATTGAAACCTTAGACTACATCTAGACTAGTGAATGCCAGGTACACAAAGCTCTCGGGGCTTCATATAATACTTTATCTATTATTTTACCACACATAATTTTGCTCATTTCTCTGACAGACTGCATTATATTGTGCTCGTATATTGAAACAAACGAGTTTATATTTAGACTTTTGATGTTATAACATGATAGCTAACTATTAGCTGGTATGAAAGGTCAATTTGATAAATATCTTTACATCTTCTCCAAGATGATAGTACAAATCTTTGCTGATGGAAGAAACTGCCCGCATGGAGTAACTGTGAATGTGAGAGAGGAAAAAATACATGCGGGTCTCAATAAGATAGGGATTAATTGAGGAGATTATTCTTTCCTCGATGTGTTATAAAAGTCGAAATATCTTTTATTTAATAATAATAAAATTAATTGAGAAATAGCAACTAGATAATAATGAGAATTAAACATGAGATAATCAATTACGTGCATTAGAATTTATAAAAAAAAGTACACTGAGAATATTTTTTTTCAAAAATTCCTTCTCACTTTGAGTCAATTTTAAAGCACCCAGTCAAGTTTTATCAAGTACGTTTAGTAAAATTTCCTCAATAAAAAAAATCTTCAGCTATTCAGATAAATTGAACGCCCATGCTTTTGCTGAATGATTGTCGAGCTTAGGATTAATTTTTCCAAAGATAAAAATAAATTTTAATGGGCTAGCTATTGATTAAGTATTCATTGTAACATATTTCTCGTATTTTAAACATAATTAGATAATTTTTAGGGGCCATATGTCTGCAGTGTAGCCTATTGTTATTACAATACATTGCCATGATATATGTAAATCTTTAAATGATAAAATAATTATAATGCACGAGAATGTTTATCTCATTAATATAATAATTATTGATTCTATTGAATAATTTTTACCGTCACATTGCAATTAATTTTTCAAAGAAAATTCTCTCAGTGTAAAAATACTTATCAAATTGGATTTTAGATAATAGAGAAAAAAAATATAAAAAATGACTTTCAATTTATTTAGTTGCATTCTCTTATCCTCTTTATCTCCAATTTAATTTGGACCATGGCAAGTTGCACCTTTATCATATATGATGTAACGAAACAAGTCTCATCTAAACGAAACTAGGAAGCCACGGAAGATCACACGAAAAATTTACGTACTTATAGAAATATCATTTGGTTGAACAGACGTCTCTGACTCCTTTTCATTTTACCTCTCGGATAGAAAGAGCAGAAACGAATTAGGAATTTTACTAACTCGGATAGTCGCATTTAATTTTAAGCCTGAAACCCTACTAGTCATTACTGTCTCCAGTTCCGTGCGTGTATTAAATTACAGAACGACGAATCGGAGTTGGAGGGTCGGAACACATTACGGAATATATGTTCGAAGAGGATTATCCGTTTTCTCGTAGCATCACAGACTACTGCTGGACATGACGTTTCACGAAAAATTTGCTCATTTTATCGACAGTACATCTTGAAAAAAAAATAATAAATCAAAGAAAAAATGCCAAAAGCTAAAAAAAAAAAAAAACAATAAAAATAGAAATTTTGAATGATACACCTGAATGAACTTAAAAAGGCTTAAATATGTAGGGACGACTGTTCTGACATAGAGCGTAGTTAATTAATTATTGATGTATTCATACGGTCTCCGGAAGTATAGGGGCTCATTATGTTAAAAATTTTCTCCATTATTAAACGCCATTATTGCCAATTATTTATACACTCCTGATTACAGGCGCATGTAAAGTTTCACTAATTAGATTCTTCGATCGGTAGTTATTGTTTTGTATAATTCTAATTTGGAGAACAGTTGGGACACAGAGAGAGGTAAAAAGGTAGTATATAGAGAAAGAGAAGTACTAATTAAAACATCTAACCATGTGACCATTAACGGAAGCACCACAAGTTTCGGTGCATTATAGATAAATAAAAGCACTGATCGAGTAACCTCGGTTGGAAACTCATCTCTATTAAACAAATGAAACTTTTAAATCAGTGTCCATGATAAAATAAAATGAAATGAAACAAATAAATAAGGCAATTGAGAGAGAGAGAGAGAGAGAGTGGAAGTGGTATGATGAATGGTGCTTGTGGCTGGTATTCAAGTGGCGTTTGATGATTGGCGATGGAAGGAAGTCACAGAGCAACTCGGTGTCATTGGAATCCAGTGCTCGAAATTGGACCCACTGGAGCGAGAGCGATTGGCATCTAAATTCCTCCTCCTCGCCTCCCGTGCCCGGTATTCGACCCGTTTACGCTTAGCTCTATCTCCGTATCTACATCTCTCTTGTGTTTAACATCCATCCGATGATCCAGCAACACCAGCCACTGCAGGTCAGCTTGTGGAAACCACCGCCATTCGCCTCCTAATCCGATCGTTGCTTACGCGAGTATTATGCGGCTATAGAAATTTCGTGGTCGCGCGGGTGTGGCATGTGCTTGCATGTCGAGAGCACGTTTAACACGTTCGGTTACATATAGCAAAGCTCCCTGGACGCTTGGACGACGTCCCGGTGGCAAGTTGTTGCCGACACAATGACGCTATAATGACTAATGATCATATCATTTAATTAACATCATACTCAACTATCCCGGCTTCATTAGCTTAGTTTATATGTGTGAACGGTGTGAGTATTAAGCTTCAGACGCTGGACTAGACCATCATGCTTATTATGTATCCATCCGATGGCGATTGTCTCTGTCGTGTGTTAAAGCCTTGTGTGTTAAGCACGACACGGTAACACTGAAACTCAGCCTAACCTCCCATCCCATTGACGTTACCCAAGCCTTCCAGCCCCATGAGGCGCGTTAAATTCCATCGTTGCATTGACGAACACGCGAGAACCGTACGGTTACGGTCCCTATCGTTAGCACAGGCTTGATGCTGAGTAACATCATCCAAGCTAGATCTAAACCCTGATACTATCTTACGCTCAACTACTTTGACACGAATCAATTGTCAGGGTCTTGTCCTTCATTCACACGACTGACGTTTTACTTTATTCCATTTGACTCTTTTTCCACCAATCCTTCTGCTAATGTTGACCAATTATTCGTCATCATCATCAACCTCTGTGAATGAATCAACTATTGTTTGGATATTAATATTCAAGTTATTATTATTTTAAAATTGATAAAACCTGAATAACACTAAAATTATTGGCTTATTGTGGCTAGAGGTGTTGAATCATTAAATATTAGTGTATATATGATAGCGACGAATGAGCGATCCGATACGTAGTTCGTGATATATCCAATAACAGGTGCTCGAATAGCCGGATACGTCAGCGCATCGATTTTACCTATTTACTTATGATAATCCTGCAATTACTGAATTTATCGACTACCGTTACGCAGCTTCTGATTTATTTCAACATTAATCACGTTAATGATGCGCCGCTGCCTCCAACCGTCGTACGCTTCTCTTTCCATTATCCTTCCTCTCACTACCCTTGTTTCAACGTCGCTTAGTGTTCACGGAAAACGAGCTTTTCGATCAAGATCGATTGTTACACAATTACTACTACTCTCACTTTGCAAGCTTCTAGGACATTTCATCAATAATTTATTTGTCAAATCCGGTTTTTAAATCTCTCAATTCCTTTTTGTTTCAATTGATCCTTACCTTTATTGATGTTTATGCATTGCGTCATAATTTATGTGGATTATTTCGACTTACCTAAAACAAAAATAAGAAATAAATATTAAACTATTATATTGCGTTGGGTTAATAAAAATACTTGGAATGAAAATAGAGCATTTAGAGATTTTACTTAATGATCTTGGAAACTAACCAGAATAAATAGATTATTGAAGGGAATCGTATTACTAAAATAATCTGCATTGTTCCAAGATATTCAATTGTTTTTGCTTTTTTTGACCTAGAGTTTATTGGTACAGAAAAATAATTCTTTAAAAAGGAAATATTCAGCTATAGCTGAGAATATTGCTGAAAGTATGGACGATAATCTACCACCATGAGCTCTATAATCCATCTCTTTCTCTCTCTCTCTCTCTCTCTCTCTAATAATGATGATTTATTTTCGAGCGAAAAATTGCGCGAATGCCGGACTATGAGTAATGTCCTGATGTGGACCATCCACCCTATCGGTATCCTCAGTTTTTTTTTATCTGCGCAAACGTTATGAATTCCATTGAGCCATTGGTACAGTGAGAGAACAGAAAAAGCAGGATAGGGATGAGGTAGTTGCTGCGACGACCCTTTGTGTAATATGGAGGACTGCTATTTATTTATTCAGGGCTGAATCCCAGACACGAGTGTCTTTGATTAAATTTTAATTTTTTTCCCCACTCAAACAACAAATATTTATTTTTGTATATGAAATTTGATTTTGATTCGAAACTGACGATAATCGAGATAACTGTCATAGATAAATAAAAAATTAAAATAAAAAAAAAAGAAAATGAAAACAATCAGTTGATAGGTGAATTTCGGTGTGTCAGAATAGCGTAAAATAAAATAGTTCATAGAATGGAAAAAGTCGGTTCGTTCAGCTTAAAATTACAGTCGCCGAGAGGCCACCAGAATGAGGATCGTAAAAGGGGGGTAGTGTAGTAGCGATGGTATATATTGAAGTGAACGTCGAGGTCGGGGTGGACGCAGGAGGCAACCAAAAGGGTGGGATATAGGAGATGTGCCTGCCGGAAAAAATCCATACAATCTGATCACGACAATGTATACGTGCGAATGTCCGATTGTCTGTGTTTCACGAATGGATGGACATTGATGCGGAAGCCAGATCTCTCAGCGTTTCCCGATAAATACGAAAAAAATTCTCAAATTTCAAACAAACATCGTTCAGTAACTTATGATGATGATGATGATCGTTACATCAACTGTGGACATATTTTAATGACATCAAACAAAGATTCTGGTACAACTACTTTGTTTCAATGCACTTAAAGTGTTTTAGAATGACCTCATCCATTTGATTGACGTTGTAGTTACTTTTAATGCATTTGGGAATGTTTAAAGAGTGATTACAATGCCAATTAAGTACATTGAAATAAAACACGACAATTTGCAGTGTGATAGTTAACTTACTAAGATGTTAATATTTATATTGTTAGCAACCAATATTGCACATCAGACGTCTTTCTTTATTATTAAATCTTTGCTGTTATTTTAAATAAACTTTTCGTTCCTTTTAATAATTTCTCGTACAGTATTATAAGTCTGTCTCAATAAAGTTTAAATATTATTTTCTTTGTAACCCGACTGTTTTTTACTTCATACTGTTTCCTCTTTGACTCTGTACCCACCAAGAGATTCTTTCATTTTATTATTCTTCAAGTGGTAATAAAAAAACCTGATCGATGATTACTTCAAGTGCCGATGGCAGAGAAAAAAATCATCCTCAGTAATTGAAATAAATTATAAGACATTTGACCTCAAAATATTAGGTAACAAGTTAAAAAAGTATTTGAGAGCAATGGATTTCATATAAGCGTGTCACGATCGGTTAACGATGTATCAGCGACTTCGTTATGAATACTGATGATCGTGAGGACAAAAATGGCAATCTATAGATCGAGAATTATAGGGTGGGAGATGAGAGAGAGAGAAGAGATCTGGATGATAGAGGTTGTAGGTGGGTCTACCTTTGCCTACTCTACGTACTCTACCAATCTACCAATCAGCCGGCTCGAAACTTCATCAGTTTTTTTTTAAGTTCCCCTCTGCCGAGAGCTTGCCGCTTTCAGTGTATTTCTCTTGCAACCCTTGGTCCAGCTATCATTGCAGTACCAACACGGAAGCAGCAGGGTTCATTTTTTTTAGCTTGCGACTCGAACTCGATGCAATTATAATCCAGCTTTATGAAAAAAATGCATCGCAAATGTGATTGAGCACCGATACGGTGGTGAGATTGTCGCTGGGAGAGTAGAATATCAGGGCAAAGGGGTGCATAGGGACTGTGAGGGGTGGCACAGACCAGAAAAAAAGAGAGGGGAACCGAGGGGAGAGAGGGCGTGAGAGATTAGTCAAAGCGGCCAGTACTGCTGCTGATAAAAAATTACACCCGAAAAAAAGTATTGCACACCCATCCCCCTCAACCTCTCACACACTTTCGTACACCCACCCAACCTCGACAAACTGAGAATACATTATCCCTGTCAGCTATCCCTTCTGAATATTGTTCCATACACTATACAAATTCACTGCAATACTGTAACATTGTACAATTCAAGCTGAACCAGACTGTCTCGTGACAAGTGTAAGCGTCGTTTTATTTTAATAAAAAATAAAGTTTCCTTTTTTTTTTTTTGTTTTTTTAAAAGTACTTTGAACTTGTTATAACACGTGAGTGTTTAGTCTTTACGCCACTTGGCGTTTATTCCTAAGGTACAATTTGCTATCGTTCAACCCTTTTTATCTGTCTCTCAAGAACAAAGACAAAACCAATTTTCCACCCGACTATACGGTGCTGTTCTATAGTGATTAAAACTGAATTGTCAATGACGTGGTCTTCGCGGATATAATTATACTTAACGATTGTTAAGCTACTCGACTGTAATAACTACAGGACATCAAACCAATACACAGTTCCTACTAAGCCCTGGAAAGTTACAGGTGCAGAGTATCGACGAATAACTTGTATTTAAATCCAATTGCGTGTTCTTCAAAGCGAAAAGAAAAAAAATCGTCCCGAACAATCATTTCAATTATTGTTATTAGAATTTTTTTTATGCAGAATTCATAAGCTTTTTTAGTTAGACTGAGGAACAAATTTTAGCTACACAAAAAAATTTTAATTTAATCAATTAAAAGAGTTCGAAAAAATTGAAATAAACTATTCTACTCAATTCAATTCAATTGATTGTAATATTTGGTTTATGATTATAAGTTTAAATACAAGTAACATTGGATTCATTTTCACTTTTTAAGACAATGTAGATCTTAAAAAAAAAATCAATTCAATGAAACATTAGAATAAACGATCACTCAGATAATTCTATTCGAAATAATTGATCACAATAAAAATGTATTTTTTCAACAGGAGAAGAGAGGGTAAAGTGAAACGCCCGGGAAAATTTACTAATTTATTCAAATAAGTTTAAAAACATTTATTGCATTTTTTGTTTATCAATTTTCTAATTCATTAATGCATTAAAAATTATTAACATTTTTTCTTGATGTTCCACTACACCCCACTTTCCCTTAATTTATTTTAAATAATCATCAGAAGTGAGTCTATAAAAATGTGATTATATCAATTTGAAAAAAAAATTCACTGCAACTATTCAAAATTTGGATTTCGTTAGTTGAAAAAAATATTACTTGTTCATAGTAAATTTTTCCTCAGTGTATTTATGTTAGAGGGATAATGTAGTGTAACTTGGTAAAATAAAATCTTGAAGAATAGGTCAATGTATATTATATGGTTAAATATGTTTCTCGCAATATTTTAATAGTTTGCCGACGACATTACTCCGCCTCATTTCTTTTCTAATTAGTAACATGATCCACAGAGTTTTTTTAACGCCTAATGAGAAAGGAAATGCGCACACAAACTCAAGCCCTCTACTACTGCTGCGGGGCTTTTTATCCCCGTTCGTATAATTGTTGCCGAGTCTTGTCTGGGGTCTTTTACACGTGGGAACGACTTTAACTCGTTTCACGTGTCCACCTGAGAAGATATCAATTATTTTCACGGAGGAGTTGTGTAAGAAAATATTTTATTTATTCAAGAAAGTTCAATTAACTAAGTGGTAAAATTAAAAATATCTTTCCATTACAACAATATCATTTTATTTATTTATTTAAAAATCGTACCATTTAATTATATATTTCAATTAATATTCCGTAAATACAATATTTAATTTATATCATAAACTCTTGAGTTTTATTAGAATTTATAATTAAAGATTAAAATTAATGAAGTTTGTATGCAAGATTAAATATATTGGAGGACTTAATTATAATGATTCTGCGATCTTGCGACTGGTAAAACAGTCTAATAATGAGTGGAATGTATTTATGCATTGGCGTCGCCCAGAATTTATTTCCAATTAAACAATTAATTCGAAATAAGATGATAATAAATTGATAAAACTTTTTAAATGCTACAGTTACATAATAAAAAGACACTTGACATATCACTTGGTTTTATAATAATTTCCCAAGTGGTCTAGGATAAATGATAAAGTAAATAGGTAACATGGTGACTTAATTCAGAGTATTTTCTAAACTTAGAGTAGACGCCCATGACGATACATAAACTGTATCAGCTTTAAACAGGTATGATTGTGTTGATCACACTTGGTCTATAACAATACACAAGATTTTTTTATCTATACATATGTGATGATTGCGTAAGCATTTATGATAACGTTATGCATTTTATACCTCTGTCCTTGCCAGTTTGCACGACTAACTTATCTGCGATTAAAGTGTTTGTAGATCTTCTTTGGAAGCTCTTCTAAATTTAGAATTCACTCCATCTAATTTCTTCATCAATCTATCAATGCTAACTTTAATCATTTGTAATAATTAAGTCAAGATGTATTTTTTTAGAAAAGAAAAGAAAACCCTAGATGTTTGTCGATAAAAAAGGAATCTATTTAATCATTAACCTCCAAAATATTTCTTGGAAAAATTGCTACATTTAAATAATTAATTTAAAAAATAATTTCAATCGTTTTAATGCCACTTCATGTTCGGAAAGTATTATTGAGTACAAGTATCTGTTGAATTATGTTATTCCGTATCATAACTATGCTAAATTATTTTTAAGTCGTAGATGGCACGACTCCATGGATCTTCATAGAATTAAGGGGGAATCGAGTAAATTTCTACTAGAAAAGTGTTGGAGTTTATTTTTATTTACAGAATATCTTGAGGCATATTGAATATGAATAATGATTAATTTACGTTGGAAATCTCAAGACCATTGATGGCAAGTTGTAAAGAGAATTGGTATTCTAGGCGCAGTGAGCTTCGCGTCGCATCGCAGCCAGTGGTAATTGTAATAATTGTTATTATTCGGTGTATAATTAACGCGAGTCTCGAGCGCCCAGCTGGAGAAAGAATAAGCTTAGGCGAGAAGCAAATGAAAGTGTGAGAGTAACGAGGAAAGAAAATGTAAGAGGGGAATGGCACGAGAAGGTCTCAGACGAAAAGTTTAAGCATGGAAGCCTGGGGGCCATTTGCATAATTAATTAAAGAAGGAGCTGAGTTTTCAACAGATTTTCATTCTGCATCGTGACCTCGCGAATCCTTTCGGGAGAATGATGAGGAAGCTCTTGTAGATAGAGTTTTCCAAATTTTTCAAGTAATCAAACCACAGGAAAATCTTAAAATAACTTTTACTTGGGTCTTTTATGTGTACCTAACCTTGAAGTATTTAATAAAACTCCAATGATTGACCTTCGATATACGTGTCGATAACTTTAACTTTTTGCACTGATCCATCTGAGTGTTAGCATCAAGGCTAGAGGCGTGAGTAAAAGGGGAGGAGACAAGAGAATCAGAGGATGAAGCAACGAGAAGGTAAATGTAATTAATTATCCCAGTAATGACTCTGACTGATGAGCGGCTGGACAAGTCCAGCTAGGTCGAAATAGCATAGAAGTGGCGATGGTTTTGAATCAATTTTATCTTTACACGTATATACATATAACAAAACAAAAAAATATTTATCAAAAAAATTTATAACAAAAAAAAAAAACTAAAATAAAAAAATCTATTAGGGATTTTTTGTGAGTTTATTTAATTATTTCTTGTTTTTCGTTGCAGGTTTGGGATGTCGAGGCCTTGTTCAAGCTCTAACAAATGTGTTCAACTCGAAGCCAGTGCTGGACGAAAGGATAGTGAGACAACGAGAGCGGCATGGTGAGGGCCTGTGCATGACAAGGTAGATTTATTTTTTTCACACCCCACGCTACGACTCCCCGGGGCTGGATGAGGTGTTTTAATATTTTAATAGGACGATGGAATAGCCGGTTTCGTGACTCGGCGTTTTATAATGATATTCTCTCGGGCGTTTCCGTTTCTATACACCCGCGTATGTGAACAGAGACGGCGGCGTCATATTACGACGGAAAATCATCACTTCTAAATACGATTCCATTATCTCCGCTTTTCAATTTTTATCTAACATCCTTTAAATGAATCTTTGCGTATCTATACACTATTTAAGCGTGATATCCGACTTTAGATTACTTCACACTTTCAGTTAATCAATCTTTCTATCAATGAAAAAATTAATTAGATGTATTTTTTTTTTATTTAAAAATAACTCAGAGTCATCGTTATATTATTAATTTCACTTACATACAAAGAGATAAATATTTCATTATTTTTCTTATTGATTGAAGAATATTCCAACTTTCAAAGTCTGTTTTAATACGGTCATAATCCTTTTTTAACTCTCAATATTATTTCTTAGATATTTTTTGTAAGAACTAATGTGTACTTGAAGCCCTGGATTTTTAAAAAACAATCATGTCAGAAATTGATATTAAGATTGGAGTCTCTGAAAAGTACTTGACAGTGATGAATTTAAAGTTAATTGTAAGACATAATCGAAGACACATAAACAATAGAAATAACAACGAGAGGAGTAGTGGAGAATAATATTTCATGATTCAAATTTATTTCCTCTCCAATGCTAATTAAGATAACTTTCTTACATGGTTTTTTTTTCAACTCAACATCATAAATAAATGCAAATAAAATTTTTAATTTTGGTTATATTATGTATGCAGATATGAAAAAATTTGTTAATAAAACTAGAATTTTTGATATTTTATAAATAATAATCGAGTAATTTTAGATACATACTTAAAAATCAAGACTAAAATATTAAAAAAAAACACCTATATTTAGACTCAGATTTTTTTATTGATTAAAAAATAATCCAACTTATAATTTAGAAATTTATGTTCATTATTATTTATATCAAACTAATATAATTGATTTATTAATAAAAATAATGAATTTTATTAAAAAAAAAATATCAATAATTTAGTTCTCTTGGAAATATCTATAGTTAATAGAGTCATATATAATTATTTTAATAACAATTTATTAATTTTAATTGACATACTAACCATTATCTAGGACGCGTGATTATCAAGTGAAGCTAAATAAACAGCTCGATATTACAATAATTAACGTGTTGATTGAAACCGTTGGGACAATTTTTTCCCTTCTACATCTCTGAGAAACATGATACCTCTTTTTTTTCTTTTTTTAAATTACCAATGTAATTTTTTCGTGAAGGGTTTTCGGAGTTGATTTCAAATTCAATTCACGCTCTCTTTAATTTTATTCACAATTACTTCCCTCTCTCTCTCTCTCTCTCTCTCTCTGTTAAGTTGCGCCTGCTCTTCGTGCACATGAGTTTGACTCTAATTTGCGCACGCGGTAAGTCGAATGGCGCGAAAGCTAGCCACGCACATGCATGCTGGTAGTTTGCGCGTGCATGTTTTAGGTCTCTTCCCGCAGTTATACTACGTACTATAACGCGCACTTGGATAGACTGTTTTAACATAGTTATTACAAGCTCGTGCAGTGTATAAAGATAATCTGTAACTCCATTTATTCCGCTTTTCAATGGTATAAAAGCAAATAATTTCTATGCACTTTCGTGACACCAATGACTTTGTAAATAAATGCCACAACACTTTAATTCTAAAAAAAAGGTATAATATAAATTAAAATGATTATGTTCATGTGTTATGTATTATATATTTTATTTTGTGACACTTTCAGGGTCTACAGAGTTATTAAACGTAATAATAGAGTAAAATTTTTGGTCAACTGAGATTGATGTGATGAATAAATAGCATACATCTAGACTTGCTTTTCTCGCTTATAGGAACCGACATCGTTTGGACTCTGTCAATTAATCGCGTCTACATTCTCCCTATGTGCATACGTTATTACGTTATTGCAATTCACTCTTTTCATCGCTTTTTCATGTAAATCAGGTCCCCCGGAATTTTTTCATCTTCATTACAAACCTACACATATATTGATGCCAATTTATGCAGTGAAAAAAAAAACTCTTGAAGATTTTTATCGGATGATTGTAATTATTTGCTTGGATGATATTTCACTATGATAGTGAGACTGTTTAAGTTTTTCAATCAATATGAATTAAAAATGTCACATTTGTAGAGTGTAAAATGTATAAATTCACTGGAAAAAAGTGATGAAAGGACGATAAGGATGGTTGATTTATATGAGCTGCGATCAGAGTTGAATCGAGTTGTTGGTTCGTTCGGTCGTCCATTTACTAGAATATTTTTATTCCTTTTCATTTTTGTGGAAATGGAAATTCATACGGGTGTTAGACGACAGCTCTTTCAACAAAAAAAAAAAAAGCTCTCATCAAATACCAAACTAAAAAGCACAAGAAATAATATAAAAGCAAGTTCAAAATTCACTAAAGTAGCTAACAATGTCAACAACAAAAAAAAGTAAAATGCAAAAAACACAAAAGAAAGGTGCGAAAATGTACAAGAGCTTTAGCATGTCGTTTAGGGTTTAGAAGCAATGTTGTATGATGATCGGATGAAGTTGTGTTATTCGTTGATTTTCCGAACGATGCATACAGAAGTTAGAGCAGAGGGTACACCCTTCTGTTTGAACGGAAGAAAAACCCGATCGGATGCACCCACGAGGACAAAAGAACTCGGCTTTCAATTCGCAGCCAGTGGAGAGTCAGCGTGCCATACATACCATGCTTTTATAAAGCTCCAGTACAACTCTGTGTATAGCAATTTACATGTGCACATATGTGGTCTAGAATCGTAAGCCCGAATGAAGAGAATGCATCGAACAACAAAATGTAAAAAAAAAAGATATCAGCGCAAGCGCCCACTGTGAGTTTATATTCCGACTTGGAAGAAAAAAAATGGAGCTATTTTTTGTTTTGTCAGATTGAAAGTGATATAAATGGTCAGGGGAATTGCTGAGAGAAGAGGAAGGTCACGAAGAAAGAGTGAAAATTTGCGGAATAGGGATAGTTGATTAGCTGAGAGAAGGGCAATGGGGTCTTGAATATATCGAAGGGTAGTTATCTCGTAAAAAGTGGCAGATGGACATATAGGGTGAACACTTTGAAATTAGTAGATGTAATGAGGTCTTGTTTGTATAGTGAGCTTATCAGACAAGCATTATTGTGATAGATACTCTGTGTATACTTTGCTATTACGCGTACTTTGCTGAGGGTGTCTCGACAAAAAATCAATACTTACGAGGTCAATGAGTCCGTTGAGTATGGATAATTACCGAGACTGAGTGACTCATGTGGAAAAATTTTGTTACGATGCTCGTGTATGTACTCAGAGAAAAATCATCGGGAAAGATGAAAAAAAATTAATTTCTCGTCAATGTGTACCTTGCAACACAGTTTCAACTTGGGACAATGTTTACAACTTGATATGTGATTTATTGATGCATTAATAAAAAAATGTGATTAATGGAATTAATAAAATTATGCACCAAGTATAGATGATGAGGACGATAATCATTGCTCATACAACAGTATTTTCATGAAATTATATCATTTAAAACAATACCAAAAATTCCCAAATCATTAAAAGTCAAGATCTTTAATTTCTAATTTTACGATGTTCGTTAGAATTAGACGTCTACACTGAGAAAATTATTTAGAAAATTTTACTATTAAAATAAGAGTAAAATGAACTTTTAAAATGTAGTGGAGATGCTAAAATAATTTTTAACGACGGATTCTTGTGATAGTCACTAAGAAGAGCATGTGTGCAAACTTTTTTACTTGCTGTTTAAACAATGTTAAATTTTTGTAATGTGTGTCTCATCTAAGAGTACTATATGTTACGGATGAATAACTACAACGTACTTCTGATTTAACTTCATGCATCTTTTTTCTTTCCTGCTTATTTGTATCGTTTTTATGTAGTTGTTTAAATAAATAGATAAATTAGAATTATATCAATTATTTATTTAAAAAATTGATTTTAAAATAAAGTTAAAAATAATTCACGAACTAAATTGTTTGAATAATTAATTACAATAGATGATAACATATGAGTTTGTTTCACATGAATGTACATAGTGTAAGAAAAAAAAATGATCGAAAAGTGCGAAAGCGATGAAGGAAAATTTTTATCTCTCGAGAGTCACCAGTGAATGGGAACGAGTTGAACTTGGCCGACAAGTTGAAAGTTTTCTTGTTGGAACGACGTCGCGCCGTCGTCGAGAGCGAAAGCTTCAGCACGACGCTCTCGTCTATTTCCAGCGACCCGTCGCCCCTTTTCTTCGGTATGAGAAACACATTGCGGTTGGTTGTACGTACCAAAGAGAAGGAGAAAGATTCACTGGGTTAAACGACGACCAACATGTTCGACTTAACAAGAGCACGAGTATATTTTCAGATTGGCTAGAATGAATATCTGAAACGTTAAAAGCATTTCGATGCATCTAAAGTGCACGTTAAAACATTGTCATTGTTGCCAATAATTAAAACACATTGGCAAAAACATACAAGACTGTCACAGTTATACACTCACTCTTCATGCGTCAACCTTTTTAACTTCCCATTAAGAAGGTTTTTATTGTGTTTGATATCTCGAGAACCAATGAAGATATTGATTCTAAACAAATTTCATTTTAAAGATTAAATAATGAAGAATATTTTGAAAGGAGTTTGATCAAATTCAATTCAAGTTGTTATAAATAATTAAAAATAGTTTCATTTTATTGAATGATTATCGGTATGATTATATTCGATAAATATTAAGAAAAAATTTTCAAAATAAGTTTATGAAATGAAAAAATTGTATACTGTTTACAACAATAGCAATTCGTCATTAACAATTTATTCAATGGGAAGTTTGTCATCAGACTCATTTTTTTTTGTTTTCAAACAACTGTTAAAAATTTTTATCTGAATTTTTAACGATGTTTCAAGAGTGAGATGTCGGAAAAAATGAAAAGTCACTCAAAACGAGTATACTTGCGCCTTAACTTCCGACAAAACCTGTGGTAAACGATATAAATGCAAATATTAAACGCGGCCTCCTCTGGTAAACCAAGTGGGACATGAAATATTTACCCTGGCGGTTCCGAGCGTAGTCTACGTTTCGTGGGATGACAGCTCTTGCCGCCCTCAAATGGAGAAAAAAAGGGCTCTAGTCGCGCCTCATACGACCATCGTTCGCGGCTGTACTACATGAATATGCAGTTTTCATCGTTAAGTATGCACAGATTGCATCGCGATACAGTGGAGGCCGTTCATTATTGTCCACCGCCGGTATGCTATACCTATACATAACCAAAACCAGCTACAAATGCGCCGATTGCAAATCCAAAAGCGGTAAGACATGCGTGAGGACAAAATTTGCTCTGCAATTAGTGCAACATCGACTTGAAATACTTGGGATTCCCCTTCGTTCATTGTTTTTCATACTTGTCTGTACTCAAACATTTTCAAATTCTCACTATTGGAATGTAATGAACTGAGATTTATCACTTGAAAAATAAGACGGATTGTTTAAAATGTATTTTTTTAAATAATTAAATTTAATTGAATTTTTTTTTTTTTTCTTTCAATTTTGAGCACCAAAGCTTTTAATTGGATTGTCGCAAATGTATTTATAACATTTTATACGTTTAACTATTAATTACTTATTGGGTAATAATTAATTAACCTTAATGAATGCAGCACCTATTAAGATGAAAATTTTTTGCATCAAAAATAAAGTTAGAATATGACAAATAAATATTAATACAATACTTGAAAAAAAATGATAAATAATCTTTAATCAACCATAAATATTCATTTATTTTAATACGGCTAAGATTGATAATTTAAAATTTATAGCTTTTCTATCGAAAAGTTTTATGATTGATTTATTGCTTTTCAACACACACGCACACATACAACATTTATATTGATATAAATTTAAATAAACAAAATTTATGCAACATTCGTGCGAATACTGATTACAATCATTTGCCGATAATAATTACATCTCTTACATAGTTACTTGAAGATCGTCACATATTTCCGTACACGTGTTCCAATTATGACGATAATTATCGTCCAGTGGACAATTAACTCCCCTATTTTGATGACTGTTCAACTGGTCCGTAATGAAATAAAAAAAATATAAGGGTAAATCTGGGTGATCTTTTTGAATAGATACTGATAATTCAGTCGATTTACTTCAACGATTATGTCTATAATTATTCTAGTACATTAGAAATCTCGGAGATCGTTAAAAATAAATGTGTGTGATAGATGAAATAATGAAACCATGAGAGAATTCAGACGAGATTGAAGCTGTATGAAGGTTACGGGTTGAATCGACAAGATGATAACGATATCGTGGGGGTACATCGGTGAATAAGTAGTTTAGTTGTAGGATGTATCGTTGCAAACGATGCAGTCGTAGTCCCCGGATCGTGTAGAAGAGAGACAAATAGCAAAGCTCGTCAAGCATGTCAATGAAACAAGAGTGAGGATAGAGAGGAAAGAGGGAAGTTACGTATTAAGGGGTCGTCGTTGATCCCCCTCCCCTTACTCTTCTCTACTGATTCCTTCCTTCGTCCTTCTCATCATTGTGCAAACAATGCTGCATATCGTCTCCATAATGAACGTGCTGTGTATATGGGTGCTAGATACATACTCATCGTTCAAGTCGTAGTAATAGCGAGCACGCAGATTATGCGTGGTGATTGCTGTTGGATGATACAGTCTAGGGGTGGTTATCAACAGTAAGAAATACCTACAAATAATGTACATTCTTTATGATAAATTTTTTCTTGGAGTAATAAACATTTAGATTACTAATACACTTATATTTTAACACAGCATAATAAATTTAATTCTTTCCATTATTTTTCAGTGCATAAAATAATTTCTATAAAAGCATCAAAAACATTTGTATTTCCTGAGAGGTTATGTGTATGTCTGGACAATCAATGGACTTGATTAGACGAATGAGTGCTTTTCTAAATCGCAGAAAATTAAATAGCTGCACCCACCCCAGACATCGGTTAGAAAGCAAGAATTAATCTGATGTCACTTGTATTTAAATTCATCATAATCTTGAACCAAACATCAAAATAAATGTAATTAAATTAAATAAAATATTTTATTGCAAATATTTAAAATTCTTTTTATTAATAATCATGTATTTTTCCTTTTATGATGAAAAATAAATTTTTAAATAAATTGAAGAATAATTTCCGAAAATGGCAAACTAATTTTTTCAATTATACTGAAATGTTCAAATCTTGATCTAATTTTTCTGGTAATTAACGAAAAATTATAACATTATAGAAAATTCGTAATTAAAATGGGGTATTTATTGGTCCAATTGATATGTATGATTTTTCAATTGTATCTTATTTTGATTTATAGAGAATTTGATGAGATATTTAATGACAATTAATGTCATTTTCTGTTAATCCCAATTTGTAGTTCTGGAATTCATAGCGACATCATTCTCTCGTCCATCCTAGGGCTTCGACATACATATTGACGTCTATAACGCAAAGTTGAATGCACCAATTAGAGGTCGTAGGATTTTGCGGCCACGTCTAAACTCCTGAGATTCCTAGAGGACCTAGTCGAAGGCATTCGTCCAACATCGTGCTTGCGGCATGAGTTTCCTGAGTAACGATTCGATTCGTATTGAGTAGCTGAATGGTTTTGGGAGTGAAAGGAATGAGATGGGAGGAATCAAGTAAAGTAGATAACGCCTTAAATTCTCATGAAAATTGTTTTTTTTTTCTACTCAAATTTATTTACACATAATTGTGTGTTAAATAACTCCAGGCATTCAAATATAAATATTTGAATATTTTTTTGCACATTTTCTCGAAAATACTTATAAACAAAATGATTCAAAAAATTCTTTATATACAGGAAGTATAGAAATGTTATGATATTTTTTGGTTGAGGATTTTTTCGTTTTGTTTAGCCTATTATAAATTCTCTGTTCTCGACAGCCTCTCGGCCATCCCCTTTTGTACGAATACTACACGCACACGCGCCTCGAGCAGTCACCCCTTCTTGTTCTCTTTGCCCTTGCATCGTTGATTCAGGAGTGTACGAACGTGTACACGCGGATGAGCTCAAGTCCACATTTACACTTACAAACACCATTTCACATTGGTCAAACAGAGTTCATAGAATTGCGGTGGATATAAAGTGACAGTAAGAGAGAGAAAAAGGGGAATACATAGAAGTAGAAAAAAGTGGAAAAGAAAATAAGTGAAAAAATAAGGCCAATATTTGAAGCCAATAATTGCCAGTATAATAATTATACTATTTTTATCATAAATCTTTGAACAAAACAACCAAAAATAATAATAGGTTTTAATGAAAAAAAAATTTGATAAAGCGATAAAATTATACATAAAGTCTATTGTTCTTTTTGACAAATAAAAGGGTACCTGGCATACGTCTATCCGCATTCATGAATCATTGTTTATTTTTGTGTTTCTACAGAGAGTATAGTGTACAAAAATGTGGATGAAACAGGAAGGGAGAGTAAATAAAAAGCATGGGGTGACGCGCGCGCGGATGACAAGAGGAGCCGTAGCTAGTGTAGACGAGAGAAAAAGAAAAATAAAAACAATAGAGTGTGGAGAGAGGGAAGAAAGTGAGTGAAAGAGTATTCGAGTATGACGGAACAGAGAATGACAGAGAAAGGATACTTCGGTAACCGTTGCTCGAGTAATTATTACGGATTTTCCGGATCTAATTCTCCGGGCGGTAACACGACACAATTCACTCACGCAGATTGCTCGCGAAAGCATGTAAATTTCTGTCAGTTCGTCTATTTTGTTGGCTTCTCTTTTCTCATGGACAACGGGATATTGGAGTGGGTTGTGACGGCGGCATTCAACGATTATTCCACACTCTCTTTCCACCTGAGTCTTTAACCATTATTAAGAGGAAAAAAGCATTTACTCAATTTCGTGATCAAAGTAGTACACGATTTGTCTCTTTTTATTGATCAAATTCACATGTGTGTGTATGCGTGTATATTTTTTTATATCTTATACAAAGGCACAATTATCTAGTAACAATTACGAATTAGAATTCAATTCAAGTCTTTGTTAATGACAATTTATCAATAAGTTGATTTTGAGAAACAGTTTTTTTTGCCTTTTCACTGATGAAGGGGAAATAAAAGGGAATTTATGAAACAGGGAGTTGAGCAAGTCGTGTATTACGTCCACCCACGGGTTCCACGATTACGGGAGTGCGATCATTAACGATGCCGAGAGCCACTAATCGTCATCAGAGTTGCATTCATCGGAGGTATATCATACAGAATGTAAAATTGCGCCCTCGTCGCTCAATGCAGTGTAATGATTATTTTCTACTACAGCATAATGAGTGGCGGTCTCTTCGCATCTACACATATTAAATCCAAGTCTTCCATACAGCTGCTCTATCACGGTAATCCATGCTCATTACAGCGAATAATAAATAAAAGATCCAGGTCAATAGTACTTTAATGAGGTATCTAGAACCCATCAAGATCTATAAATTTATCATTTATTTATTATACGCTAGTCGTACGAGAATTTTATTTGCATTTTTTATCGTAAAAATATTGTAATCTTCAATCCACTTTTCAATCTGAAATGAATCACAATCAGATTAGTGAATCTTTTAACAAAATTTGCTGAAAATAAGCTGGACCATGTTAGATCTCGATTTTGCCCTGGTCTGATTTGATCTAATAAATTAGATGTGCACTGATCTACCCTAGTAAGGTACACTAGACTCGCCAGTAATTGAAGTCATCATCCAGTCATGGTTGAGTACAGAACCATCACTGGATAATAACTTCATGCCAGCTCCAATGATTGACCTTTTGTATCTTTGTACTAGGGTAATAAGCTCTAGTTAGATTGATCATATCTATTTATTTTTCCTAAGTTGGAAGAACTGGAATTTCTATCATCCAAGGCAACACTATCTATGACAATTCTTGTTACTTGATTCTTTCTCTTTACTCTAAATTATTTATTTACCTATTTTTTTTCTTCGTCACGACTATTACTTCTTTATTATACTCTTCTTTCTCTACCATCCTATTATTAAAATTTTATCCTTTGCTACTGCTGCTAGATCACTATTAATATTACACTAGACTGTACCTTCTTACTGTTATTGGTTTTTATTATTATTTATTAATACATTACATACAATAAATATACATATATATGATAGTTTAGGTCCTGATTGATCATCGTGTTGGTATCAGTAATAATAAATCATCCTATTCAGTGACCAACAGATCTTAGAGAAGTGAATTTGTGAGCCAAGACTGTAATCATAGAATTCTCTTCATACCATATTATATCTAGCGAACCCCTACTCATTGCAGAGCATTAATGTAAACCTCACGATTGGATTTATGTCCTTGGATTAAGTACGAAAATATAGGTGTAATAAAAAGCAACTCATAAACGGAAGTGCGTATGAGTAAGAAGTCTTGTGAAACGTTCAAGTTGCTAAGCCTCAATAGCTATTACATATTATGCTTGTAGTTGGACTGAATAATTTGTAACTATTGAACGAAAAATGTTCATTTGAAATAATATAACATCAAGTATCATTGAAATGATGGTTAATAAAATTTAAACAAGCATGATTGATTCTGAATAACTGAATGTTCACAGTGCGTTTTCGCATGGAATATGATGAGCTGCATAATTATTATTCTCGTCGATGCTGATAATTGCTTTTGTGGCAACAATCTAACCACCGCCGAAATGAATTGTGGCAAGGTAATAAGGATGCTATTTCTCATTCTTCCATTGATATCATTTTATATGAAAAAAAAAAAATAGTCTAATAAATCCTTAATCTTAAATTAATTAGTCAAGTATTCCAAATTCAGTTACTAATTAAATACAGCACAATTACATCTTTTTTGTACATAATATAACATCGTAGATACACACATACAGTATTGCTAAATCGGTTGTATGCGAAAGTGATTACGACTCTTGGTCGTAGGTTCTCGTAAAAGCGACGCACAAGATGAAGCACTTCGGCAAAGAGAAGCTTAACGTAGCTGGATTTAAATAAGTTTGTTACAACTTTGGCAATTATGACGATAATTGCAACATACATTATGCTAATGCGCACCAGGCCATTTATTTGGAGTTCGTATAGCAACCATCGCCGAAGAACTAAGGCTTTATATTTCAACAAACTCCAAAGCTCTGCCCTATCTTAATTGGCTGCTTATTTGCACTCTACTTCAAAATAATTAAATTTGATGACTCAAGATTACTTCAATTTTTGAGTAATAAATTTCTTTTAATGTTAGACAATTGCTATATGAATTACTTTTCTTAGTTAGTTGATGAAAATTACAACTTAAAGATTTTTTATTTCTACACATTATTTTTTTTTTTTTTTAAATACCCTAAATCTTTATTGATATTTGTTTCGACGGAATCCATAAATCTTACATTTAAAAATGATATTTAATCCAGCAACTATGATTTAAACCTGAAGATTGCAGGTATTGAAGAATTAGAGTATACCTCGACAGGCCACCCTATGTTGGGCTCTTATAGAATACATTGGGCATTCATGGTTATTGATTCATGGTTATTGTACAGCTCGCATTTGTGCAAAATTTCGCACAAATGCTTTCCTTGATAACTACTACAGGAATTCATCATCAAAAAATTTTTAGCATCATTGTATAATTAAGATTGGTTAGATTCTAATCTTTCATTAAATTGATCATTTTGTTCAAGATCCATTATATGAATATTTTAGTACAAATATTTTGAATTCTTTCAATTAATTAATTAATATTTTTTTCCACAGCGATATTTCTTTTGTCAATGTGGCTTTAAAAATAAAATATTTATAATGCAAACAAATATATCAATAGATCTCCAATAGTGATTATTATGATATTTCACTTCTCATATTTTTATAAATGAGAAAAAAATTATCAATATGTATTAGCAAGCAAAAAAAACCCATCAAAAAAATATGCATGCGACATAAATCAAGTAAACATCAGTATGCAAATAAGGCCGTTGAAATGATCAAAGTATCAGAGCGAAAGATCTTTGGGGTGCATTGGAGGAAGCAAAACTACGGACATACTGGTATAGTATCTCCATAAATCCTGGGTGTATGGCTACGTAGGTCGTATTCGCGCGTGAGATAGTGCCCAGCGTGGAGAATGTATCAAAATCAGGCGCGAGGTTGCTTTATGGACGAGAACGCTCGTAAATACGCACTTCTGTATGCTCCTACTCAACTATATTGTGCTAGAGACTTGAGAGAAACTACCGGGATGGGTTGGATGATACAGAAAAGGGGTACAAAATACCATCTACCGGTTGCTAATAAAAGATAGAAATACCGAGATGGAGAGAAATGAAAGATCTCTCACTCTATCTCGCATTTCCATTGTTTATGTCGACTCGTCGAGTTGAATTGAAGCTCCTTAGGATTTACCAAGATTTCTGGAAAACTCTATAGACAATCATACAATAGATACAATTGTTAAAGGTCGTTTTAATAAAAGACAAGTAAAAACAAGAAAAAGCTCATTGATAAGGATCAAAACTTTATCAATTATTCTTCAAGATAAATATATTGTTTTGAGTATATAGAAATTATATTTTATTGTAGAAATAATTGAGTGAGCTGTATCAATTAAAATAATTAGTATCGCGACTACTTATCATCAACAAATTATAATAGCAAAATTAGCATCCTGTTAAAGAATTAAAACAAACTTTAGCCTAAGTGATAATTTAATTTTTCATTTTATTCTATTCACTCAATTTTTGATGAATCAAATTCTTAAGTTTATAGGTTTTTAATTAACTTTCTATCACGTTAAATTGGAAAATTTTATTAAAAATGACAAGAATATCGTGATTGACGTCAGAACAATACAAAATTGACAGATAATCGATTAGTACAAAAAGAATTAAGACACTAAAATAGAATGCAGTTTAAATGATTACTTCTTTACATTAGGTTATATTTATCTGTTATTTATTGATTTATATCAAAACATCATCATTTTTGATAATTAAATAAATTTCTGTCTACTTAGCTTTGAATATTGTAAAATAGTGGAACAAATGGGGATATTTTAAAAGGGAAAGTTTATTAAAAATAACAGCAAAGATTTTATAATTGAGAAAGATATTTGATATAGAGGTACAAGTTAATTATAATTAAATTGATAATGTTATTGAGCAAAAAAAAAAAAAAATAAGATTACGATAAAATAATGCTTAGCGAGCAAAACAAGTTAGTATCTTGAAGTTTGGTGCAACCTAGCTGAGGGTTGGCGAAGCGTGGTAGCAGATTGGCCAGCCACTAGCTTGCAATTTGCTTTCGTATCCCCTATTACCAATGAACTTAGATGGCACGAAGCAGACTACCGAGACGATGGTGGCGAGTCTGTCCAAAGTAAGTTCCTAATCTCATTGGTCAGCTGATATTCAAACAGTTGTAAAGCTCAGGATCACGTATATAGGTAAAGTATCCAAACCACGGATGTATGTAGTAACAGAGTGTCTAGTAACGGATATCGCTGGCAAACATTAATACTGAATGCTAGTTCTATGTGCCAGGGGATTATCTTATTCTTGGACAATGTGACGCGTGGTAACTTCGTCCTCTGGGAAGGAGAATCATCCCTCTAGGCAAACACACAGTACGCTCAACGGATAATTCTAGAGTTTAAATCTTGACCAGTCAAGAGAAATATAAAGTATCTCTCAATTTCTGTATTATTCAAATTAAATTTTAAAATTACACTCATCTAGAAATCGAGAAAAAATAATAAGTTTCCATTAGAGATAGATGTCAATAATAATTTTAGTTTCTATGTAAGAATCTTTTCAATAATGAATCCATCCTGAATGAAGTTTTAAATATATAAATGAATGGTTAAGGTAAATAATGAAATAAGTGAAATAAATTGATTAGAAAAATACATTTACCAGTATATTTTAAATAGTAGTTGGTTCAAATAATGTTATTGGTACAGAAAGTTTATGAGATAAAAATAGAGTTAAATCAATAGATGTTTAGTGACTCGTAATTTCGTCAGTAATCTGTGTTCAGACAGTTTCATTCTATATTTACAAGGACCATCTCATTTATATAGGAAAACAGAGAAGCAGAGTAGCAGAGTATAGGTACAGAGAGTGGAGTTTGTTTGTCGAGCAAACGTTTGCCTACGACACCGCCGGACACTGGTGCCTGCTCAGGACCCGGTTACAAGTCTGTCCGAACCAATGGAGGTGGTGGGAGTGGGGAGGAGGAGTTTTAATACCATCTCCTAGGATGAACAGTAGTGGTCAAATAAGTTCGCCAAGTAATTCTAACACAAGAGTAGGAGTACTGTCGCGGTTTCTCATTTGAATACCTTCATCTTCTCTCCAATTCTACATCAATACATTCTCCAAAGATTTATCCATAGTACCAGCGCAGTTCATCTTCGGTTGGTAAATAAAATGATAATATTGAATATAGTAAATTTGTTGAAGATTTTCGATCTTGAATGTTTGATGATGAAAATAAAATAGAAGCTGTAAAAGTATCGATAAATCAAGGTGAAAGTTAACCACATTTTCCAAGGGATAAGAAGTAAAGACAAGCTAAGGTGCAAGACTTGAGGCAGTGAGGAATGGCTTGGTTGCTGTAGCCTTTAGCTGGAGCTTAGCATGCACTGGATCCATTGCCCCTTATATCCTTCGTGTTGGGGCCAAGTTATACCCGCAAACAGTCGTACATTAGTGCTTGCTAGAGTTCTGTAGGATTTATAAGGGCCGTCAGAGCTAGTGGGCAATGGTGGAAGCTGAAAATGGTCCAGTAGCTCGAGATAATAGGTCAACAATTCAAATGATGCTGAATATAAAATTGAAGCAAATTACGTTTGGGAAAAATTAAACAAATTTATGTCATTAAGATTTGTCACTTTATCTTGGTGACAAAGTTATTTGTAAATTTATCAGGTCATGTTATAAATATGTAGAAAATTGAATAAATAAGACATGTGATGAAAGCAAGCAAGAGTATTTAAAAATGAAGAAGTGACTGGTGAATTATGATTGTTGGTAACTGGCCAAATTACAAGTCCTTTCAATGGGCTTAACAAGCAATTCGAGTATAGAGTCTCAGGGAAATCTCGAGGACGAGTGTTAAGTGAAGGGTCAGAAGAAGAGAGTATGTTGAAGATGGGATCTCTAAGAGTTTGGTTTGGTGCGCGACTACATTGCCAGAGAGAGTAGAGGGAGAATGGGGGGGAGGTAGATGTTAGAAGGACGAGCAGCCAGAGCAAGAGAGTACCAGGGAGATTGTTACGGGGGGTTGGAGCCGGCTAGTGGTCAGCACACTTGGCCGACCCTACTTCGCTAACTAGTTTAATGATATATGTTGAGCTACAAGCGCCTTGATTAATCGTTAACTAATGTTGGACCTTACTGTGCACTAGTATAGAGAAGAGGACGACATCGAGGGATGACCGAAGAAGGATGAAGGGGAAGTAAAGGAGAACGAAGCCTGGGTCTGTTAGTTTCCTCAGAGCCTTTACCCCTTCGACGATTCTCAAACTTTCAGCATATAACCAAACAGCAATCTAATCTCTCTGGGTAATTTGATTTATGATTCGGCGTTCGGCCGACCACCAACGTCCAAGGAAAAAGTTTGTCGTCCCCTTCACCAAGGTCTAAGTTGTCGACGCAATTCCGTTGAGTCTCTATCGGCCCTTTGGTGAAATAGATAAATTTACATTTGACCGATGTAGGGATATCGAACAAGTATTTCTGGAGAAAGACAACTTGGTTTGTTTCTACTGGAGAATTAATTTATTAAAAACAAACTTCATGATGAATAAACCATCCGGTAGATTAGTAAAGTATGAAGACTATCAAGTAGTAAAACAGACTAAACTAGTGGACCATACGGAATATGAAACACACTGTGTACAATTAATTAGACCGAGTGGTGCTCATAATATGGGATCAGTAGAACAGAGTGAATGGATTGTACGCGGCGTTAGCAGGAAGCAAGGGGATGAAGACGAGGTTGCTAGGGGTTAGCTCAGAGATGCAAGACACCGTGAAATTACCAACAGAGTCTCTCATGCTCGGTAGGATGAGTGAGTGTGGGTGGTGGAACGAGTCTGTCCACTCCGCGTCCTAGGGCTACTGACCAGCGGGTATTTGTCTTGTCTCCTTGTTTATGAGATTCAACATTGTTATTTGGCACCGCCTGGGAGTTCTCGCACTATGTGGTAGACATGTTCACCAGTTTCCTAGAGTTTCCTTTACTTTGAAAGGGCGCGAAGCCGAACAATGTCCAACCCTTAAATCCTTCGTCTCGACCACTCACTCTCTCTCAAGGCCCTTGATCTTCACTGAGACTGCAATACGACTGTGGTAATAATTAAATTTCTCCCTCTACTTTGGTATGAAAAGTTACAGAAAGGAGAGATGAATTTTATTAAACTGATTGTCCTAACGATAGTCAACCGTTTAAACCTTTCTCGATAATGCTACATCAGCAGATAAATTTCATGAGCTCTTAAATGATACTGTTTAATCTCAATCATATCTTATTATGGTTTTTACCATCAGATCTAAATGGTGATCTGTAACGAGTTGTTCAGAAAATATCGAACTCGCTCAATATTTAATTGATACATTTCAGATGAGCTCTCTAATTAACTCAAACTTCATTTAATATAAATACATTTATTCATGTAATTATTTTAAAAATTTATCATTCTTTATCATTAGTATGATAATAATATTTATGTTCCATCATAAAATATAAATAATTATGAAATGGAAATATTTTATCTGGAGCATATGCAAAATCATCTACAATTTAGAGTATTTAAAATATATTTGCAATCGACATATCACTTAGCAGATTTTTTGTAACTTTTACACATTTAATAAAATATTATTAATTAAATAATGTATCTGAGCATTTTTTTTCTCAGTTCGAGAACAATGTTTTTTCGATTTTAAAATATTTAAAAAGTATCCAATTATTATTGATAAAAGATTAAAAAATACTGGTACTTAATTAGAATCTTATGAAACAATTCTTTAAGTCCTAGTTCAGTATTTTTTTTAGTATTATTAATAAATTCATTAGTGCCTGCATAAACAATATGACCAAAATTAAAAATTTTATATGCATTTATTTGAGGTACTGATGATTTGAAAAAAAATATATGGAAGAAAGTTATCTCGATAAGTATTTGAGGGACAACGAGTTTTAACCAATAAAATATTATTTTTCTCCACTGCTCCTCTTGTTGCTATTTGTATTGTTTATGTGTTACAATTAACTTCAAATTCATCACTATAAAGTACTCATCAGGGACTTTAATCTTAATATCAATTTTTGACATGACTGTTTTTAAAAATTCCATAGCTCCAAGTACACATTAGTTCTTAAAAAATATCAGAAAAATAATATTGAGGGTTGAAAAAGGATTATTACACCGTAAGAAATAATTTTAAGTATTAAAATAGACTTCGAGAGTAGTAAAAGTAATTCAAAAGGACTGAAGCAAGTACCTATATTTCGACTGGGGAGTTGAAATTGATGCAGAAAATAATAGAGTGTAATAGTAGGAGGATAGACGAGAAATATGTCAAAAATAAGGATGATTATAGGTATAGGATGATTAATCAAGAAAATAGTAGAGATTTAGGTGAAAGGGAGGAGTTATCTAGATGATTTGTCGGACAGCAAATCTTCCTACTATACATTGGCCACCGCATTTAATGTCCAACGTCAATATAAACCGTCGGATGCTTTTTCTACAATTGACAGATTTTCAATTTAATCAAGTTCCAATCTAATGGAAAAAATGCCCAATCTACTATTGATGTTATATATACGAACACTGTGTATACATCACATACAACCGCAGAGTTAGAACTCAGCGTACATTCTGATTGAAATATACATTGAGATTTAATCGTACAAAGAGATCACGGCGATGTTTTTAAACTTTTTCGTGCTTCTAGGAAATTAATTTATCGGGAAACATTTTTCTATCAACTCGTACCAAGTATCCGCACGACGAGGCGTCGATGAAAATGGACAAGCTCATTCACAATCAAAGAATATTGCTTTTTTCCTGATTTTCATTTATAACTATCCAATATTCGTCATCCTTTTTAATCGCAATCGATTGTCACTGCATTTTTATTACCTTCATTTTAGTCGTGTCTTCAATATTAAACCGTCTTTTATATCTTACGACTTCAATCACCATAAAAAATACATTTTTACAGTCTTTCACCTACCTACAAACACATAGACCCTTGTAATCTGATACAACATCGGCATACCGTTAATAATAAGAAAACAAACATAATTATTATGCTCCGATAAAGTAATCGGATCCCTTGCGGTTCGTGTAGCCTTTTTCTGACAACATTGACCAGTTACTCACCTCTACTGACCAAATAATAGTAACGAGGCGACGAATAATACTCGTATAATTGTGAAATTTGATCGAAATGCAATTGAAATGCTGAAATAAGCTCAGTAGTAATGAGATCGCCCTGCCTTCTGTGTACATGTGTCCCGATCATTTGCTTTCAATCACTCCTTGACAGATGCACTTACGGGTGGAACTCCAACCTATCAAGAAGGAATGCGCCCGAAGGCTCAACTGCACACTGTGCCGATTAGTCAAGCTCACTACGACCTGGACAATCTTCTCTTCCTACATCAAATTGAATGACGTTCCCTTGGGTGATTAACACTCGACAAATTTTATTATTTTGTTCGCTTTTGCCATTTATGCTGTTTACCTTCATTCTTGATGGCTGTTTTTCTTGATTATTCAACAACACTCATCGTATTTTTTTTTTTTTTTTATATCTTTCAATTTTTTTTGCCATTGTAAATTACCCTATCAGCCGTATGTCGTCAAGTTTACTCTGGTACTAGTCCGATACGCAAGCACAGCCGATGCTGGTCGTTGTTGTCCACCAAAGGTGGGCACGTAAGCCGTGTGTAAACAACTACTATTCACCCAGTCTTATCGTCAGAAATACCTACAACATCCTGTTACGAGTTTCCTAGCTAAGCTGGGTGAGAATAAACGTCCTTTGACTCGTGGTTTTCATTTTACATACAACTAAATTTTTCAAATAAAATCTTTGTACATCATATAACTCTGTTTCGGTTCATTTAATGACTGTCAGTTGGTCAAATAATGCTAATAAGTTGGTTTGCCAGTGTCATGAGGTGAATGACCGTTCAATTTTTTTTACTGAATTATTAATCAATTTATCATTCAAATATTTATGTCAACTGGTGATAGACAGGCTCGATTAGATCATAACATTCTAACAGGTGATAGGCCTCTACTTGGGTTCATTCTCAAGTTGATGAGAACGCGGAAGCTTTTAATTTTTATTTTAACACACTAAAAAAAAGTGTTTCTTTAATCAATAAGAAGAATTTTAAATATTTACAATATAATATATTTAATATTTTTTTAAAATGTATTTTTTCAATGAATTATTTTTTTTATTATTACACAGTTAGTTTTTTTTGCAGTGTATCACTGAAAAAATCTTTTAGGTTTATTTTTCTCATGATTATGCTTATGAATCGGATAACACTCTAATTATGATAGATTTTAGTAGACGAAAGTTGAAAGCCTTTTATAACACTTTAAAAAAAAAATCAACTTATTCGATAAAATATTTCTATTTCTAGAATATTAATTAACAATATGATAACTGTATCCTCGAGGCATTTTTAGAATAAAATTTTTTTACAAAATGGTTTCTTCGTTGAATTTTTTTTTCATGTATCAATTGAAGAGATAGATAGATTTGTAATTTAACCATCACTTTTTTTTAAAAATAATAATAGAGAATGGAAACGTAAAAATGATTAATTGAAGTAAATTTATTTTCATCTTTCATTGTATTTCGAGAATTCAATTCAGTATGTATTAAAATTTTTTCCTCCATCACATACATATTTTTTTCAACAGTCAAGTGAAACTTGAGTGTTAACTATTTTTTATTCTATAGATATAAAAATTCAAAATATATTCAATAAAATTATGAAAAAAATTATTTATGAGTACATCAAGTCTCAAGTGTTAACCCTCAAGTTCATCTTGACAATCTCATCACACGCATCGTTTCGTTGATTATGTACAGTCTACCAAGATCACATCATGATTTGGATTGAGATAGAACGACATGCGCTGCACTTGGTCATTCAATTGCCTGTCATTGACACACAAAGCTTAACCCGATGAATGAGACGTAAGTAAGAAGAAGGTCATTGGACTTTACTTAAATATATTCCTCCCATTGCAAAATGTTGATTTTTATTTAATATAACATTTTTATTATACAACATAATTAATTTTGAATAACTTACCTCACTCTTGAGATTCAGCGGGACATCACAAGGAGGTTCAATCTCCGTCGTTTCAGTTTTGACGTGAGACAGCATGTTATGGCTATGTCTCGGCGGTACTGCAGTGGCTAACATATTAGGATATTGTCGATGATGAAGCTGCTGAGGTTGAAGACGTCGCTGATGATAAGGGGAGGACGATAGGTGTGTATTTAGCGTACGTAAGTCTGCAGGTGGTGATGCTGGAGCAGCGGTACTGCTTTGTTCCTCCTCAGCTGAGCCTTCTGCCATGTCAGCCGAGCATCCCGAAGACTCGTGATCTAAAACAAAGACAAAAAAAATGATCGTTTATGGAAGATATAATGTACGATAAAAAGAGGAACACGTGCTCGCACGTCACTTAATGCTTTGACGCTCAAAAAAAGTAAGAAGAGTTTGGGCTCGCGGTCCAAGTAATGACAAAAAGACAAGTCTCATAAACACGAGGATCCTAATTAAATGGGGGGATCGAGGCATATCGAAATTGGCGGGCGCAGCTGTTAAGAATTCAGAGACTGAAAATTAGAAAAGAGGCCCGTTCATCTTCCAACTTCAAAGCAAAAACGTATGGTCGGCATTCGGTGGTAAACATACACATCTGAGATATTCGCTTGCATAGAGAACAAGTTATATAGTAACACATTAATGTCTGTAGATCACGTCTGTAGACATAAGAGTATCTCGAATTTGAACGTAATTATTTTTATCTAAGCCTGTTTCTGTTAGCGAGAATTCAAGGGCAATGAAATCTCGACTCTGACTCCTTGATGACCTTATACTTATTCAGTTCTTTTCCACGAGCACTTTGGTTGCGACCCCATCATTTCTGTCGACCGGTAGACGTTTTAGAAACATAACTTAACAACATCTGCTTCTATTTTCGCGCTGGCCCACCGCCAATACTTAACTTTTTAAACTGCAGGCTTATGACGAACGGCTGGATGGATCATTGAGCGTATGTTTCAAGCGAAAAGGTCACGAGTGCAACTGGTCGCGTATCAGGGAGAAACTGTTAACTAGGAGGAAATCTTCCGCGTCACTGACCGCTCTGAGGTAAATGAATTGTGGTGACTGCGTTTGAGAACATGAACGTTGGCTCATCGACTCGATAATCGAATCTTTTATACATTTTTATTCTTTTGCTGTTTATTGATAATGCTGTCAATTAGTCGCTCCATGAAGTAGAAATACACCGTCATTTTTTGGTTATAAAAATGTGTTTGCGCTGTTTTTGTTAATTTTGCGCTTCAATTATTATAATAAGAATATAAAAGAAACTCTGTTTCAACTTGGAAAAAATATTTTGTGAACATTTTTCGGTACAATGATCCTATAATTTGTAAAAATTTATATCATCAAAGGAAAAAATTCATAGATAAATAGTCTAGCTAAATTAATTTCAGTATTTTATTATCTCTTATAGAAGGCACTCGGATCCCTCTTGATTCCGTAAAGGCCCATGGAATCACGAAATTTACGACTTAAAAATATTTAAGCATGGCTATGATACGTAATAACGTAATTCAACAGATGCTTGTATTTTACAATAATTTCCTAAATTTATCATTATCTTTCTTCAATTTTTTATTTTAAGTCATACAGTATAATACAATCTTTAACTTGTAAAGTATAATAATGAATGTCAAGACGTGATATTAATACAATCTAATATTGAAATCTTAAATTATGATTTAGAAATTCATTGTTAAATCAGAAATTATTTTGAAAATTAATTATTCGAATGCGGAGATTTGTCAAAGAAATATTTTTGAGGTTAATAATTAGATAGATTCCTCTTCGACCGACAGAAATCGAGGCAATTTTAATAAGGCCTCAAAAATTTCCTCAATTTGGCCTTTAAAGTGTCCTTCAATTCCAGCTGAATTTAAGTGTGTATTGAAAATATTTTAAACTTAGGATTAGGCTTCAATCATGTCTTTCCAATGATTTAAGAACTGGAAAATCTTTCGACAGTGCTCCGAAAAAATTCCTACTAAGGTCAATAAATTTTTTGTACATCTTTACGATTATTTATTTATTACTCTCTAAAAATGAGTCAGTGAATATTCATTATTTGCAGTGATAATAATAGCATTAATTCAGACATTGATGGTTTTATAACTGAAAAATAATGAATATTAACTGTTTTGCAGTGATTTTCACTAGTTCATTTTTAGATAGTAAAAAATTTTATTTTCTATTCTATCTAATATATAATTTACTTTTACGATACATTCTTTTATTTTAAACACAGTACCTCCGTTGTGATCTTCATCTTGATCTGACAGAATGAAGATCATCAATTTAAAGTCAGAATAGTATTAATTGCTACGTGTTTTGCAGATCTCGAAAATTATTACAAATTTTAACCATCAGCTGTCGGCATGAAATGATTCGTATAGGAGTAGATTTAGCCTCGAGCGAATGTACAATCGAGCAATCCCGTGAGATATAATAGCGGTTATTTGGAAACTGGATCAATTAGTAAAGCGGATTTAAATGCAATAATGATTGGTGTGCATTATTATACTGAAAGTGGTAAGATTTAACAACATGATGCGTCAAAAAGCTGATACGGTCAAATTTGAAAAGAAACGAGGTATAGTTGTGCCCTTGAAAATTATACACTGTTTGATAGACACAAATATACCCGCATCAACCGATCCGAAATAAGATAAGATGAATGAAAAAAAAAACTCACAGCATTAATCAATCCTATAAACTCTTTACTAAGTTAAAGATAATTTTTTTCTTCAGAACATCAGCATTACTCTAACTATAAACGTACTTAAGTACAATTTAATATGTATTAAAACTGATGTCACTTAAAAATTTTATTAACTCCAAGATATCTGTATGATTGTCGCTAAAAGATTATTATTGTAAGTAGTTATATTCGAACTCTATCAATAATTCATTATCGAATTGAAAATTTAATATGAAAAGTTAATAAAACTGAAATGAGAAATGTTAAATTAGATAATTTGGAAATTCAGTTTTGAATATTATTAAAAAAAGAAACAGATGATTGAGAGCAAATATTCGTTGTTAAGTTTCGAAAAAGGGTATATATTTGAATATGATCTAGGTATTTGAAGGTGTTCAATGTGTCAATAAACTAAAAAGTAACATGTAATTTAAATTTAATTCTGATATTTAGGAATATCTAAAAGGATGAAAAGAACAAGTATTGTAAATGGAATAGAAGCAGCACATTGGCAGCATCATCGTCAGCAATAGCAGCGGCTGTAGTATGTAATTAAGGGGCTTGATTGATGTTAATTCAAAGGGTAATTAAGAATGTTGCGCATAAAAATCCAGTAATTTATGGTCATTGGGGATAATTATATGTTGACCAGCTTGTAATTGCAAGCACTCGGTGGCCTACAGACAACGACCGAGAGAGAATCCTCCCGTTGCGTGTATGGCAATATATACCGTCCCAGATCGTAGCTTATTATAGGGACTAGATAGATAAGGTGGGTTTAGAAAAGATGCCTCTGGCCACTGGGGCGCGCCCTCGCTCTCGCGGTTTATGCTTCAGGCTACACGAGTCTCACTCAATCCTCTTAGTCTACTGCCCGACAATTTATGAGACTGATTCTAAGCTTGAGAATTCTCCAGACCTTGGCACTTTACACCGCCAGACTTTCTGCGAGAACATACACTGAAGAGCGATCAATCTATAAATAACACAGCCGGATAATCATATATGCTTTTCAAAGACTCTTTGTTCTTTAGTTCAATCCTTCAGCCTCTCTACCAAACTCTGTTTGATTCCGTCTTTGCTTTCTTATTTGCCATGTCAATCCAAATGCGATCAAACGACTGACTGTGCAGCTTATATACCAGTAGGGGGAAATAATAATCGAAGACCCTCTCCAATATCGATGCCAATGCATTTAATTATTATTCGACGTGGCGATTAAACTGAAAAGCATTGGCATATCGAGTACGCTAGTACTCTCGTTGGTAACGCTCATTGCTGTACCCCTCCTACTTGAAAGACAGCCAATGAAAGTTGTTCCCAGCAGGACCAGTTGGCAACCGCCCATTGCGACTTTGTTCAGAGGATGTGCTTTCAACGTATCCGCTATAACTAATCGTCTAGTTTGTAGCATAATCATCACTTTCTATTAACAAGTACCATATATTTATGCACATCAACTGCTTGAGAAAAAGACTGAAACTCATTTCAAGCTGTACATGGTACTGTGCTCCTCTTTGCTCGATATTCCAACAACTTTTCAGTTCTACATTCATGGTGAACTAAGTACCGAGGTAATGCTCGTTTCGTGCGATACCATTCTGTCAGAAATCCACCGGGCTTTGTCTAGAGTCACGAAACGCAAGGATTAAACCCAACACCAGTGCTACCAGTGTTAATACAAGACTGTGTGAACGGCTTGTTATATACCAGCACCTTGCATGTGCGTGCCAACGCCCATACCTAACGTACCGTAGGTGCCACACCAAGCCCATATACGAATACCATACTGCTTCCCTATTACTCATTACACTCCATAAATTGACTTCGGAAGAAGAATTTTTTTTTAATGCCTAATCGGCCGCTTTTCATGACCAGTAGTGGTACATTCTAGTGGAGAAAGTATTGAATTCATACTTTAATTTACTTAATTAATGGAGCAAATAAGAAAGAGACTTTTAATTAATAAATTATTTAAGTAGAAAATATCATAATTTCCATTTAAACATTTCATAAAATAATAATAATTAATAAGTCATCTTGACAGTTAGCTTTCTTAATTGACTTTGAAGACCTTTTAATAACAATTTTTATCTGGAGAAATGTGCATTTATTATTCAATAATTAGACCAACAATTTTATTATTATTATTATTTGTCTCATTATTCTCTAAATTTAGTTTAATATCCATTAACTTATGATCACTTAAAAATATCGAAACTCCAACACTCAGACAGGTAAATTATAACCTCACACGGAGAGAAATTTTTCACTAAATATAAGTGCAAAAATGACAAGTTCAAATTTCGAAATTTATAAGTAAAAATATTTCTATTCAACAGTGAATTTTGGGTTGTTGTAAGTTATTTTTGAGTTATCCCAAGTAATTATTTTACTAAGACACCTCTTAAGTATAAAATTAAATCACAAAAACTCAAAATTTACTATCGAATGGAAGTATTTTTACTTGTAAATTTCGAAATGTGCACTTGTCATTTTTGTACTTAGATTTAGTGAAAAAATTCTTTCCGTATAATACAAATATTACGCATGTAAATGACTGTATTTACATCAAATTACTTTCTAGTAATTTTGAGCACTGGAAAGCCCCTCGACAGTGCCTTGACAAAATTCTTACTAGGGATTATATATTATTACGTATAGAAAATTTTTATGAAATGGTAAAAATATAAATATACAGCTGGGTTCAAGTATTTGGCGCATAGTATACACTTGTAAAACACTAGTACCACCCCAAATATTGTTAAAATCCTTTTCTTCAAACTCGGACCCTCTCTTTGTCAGATAATTCTATTCATAGTAATCAAGCACAATAAAAATATATTTTTTCAATAAATTATTATGAAGTAATCAACTAAACCAGATCTTTAAAAAAAATACCACGTTGATTCCAAAAAAATAATTAATTGCAGCTATTTACAATTTTGATTTTATTAATCAAAAAAAATATTGTTCACAGTATGATTTCCTTGGTGTATCATTTTATTACCACCATTTTTCCAACATTAAAAATTCTCCAAAAATATTTGATGATCTTAATGGCTGAAACAGTTTTTTCTTTCGAATTTAATAAGCAATGGTGAATAAATTATCTTGAAAGTTGAGTATATTTAAATGATCAGGAATTATAGTGCCCCCTGGGATGGGTTGTAAAATGCAGGAAGAACATTTTATCTTTTACGACGCGGCTGACTTAGACGTTAGGGCTAAAAATTGTAATTCTGCTATGAGTCGACTGTGCGAGTGCATTAAACCTCGAATTACCACAAATAGAACTTTAAGCGCACGCAACCATTATAATGGCACTACTCCCCTGCTGAGGATGTATTTAGGTACTCCAACTGCTTTCATGTCTCACGCTGGGCCCGTGTGTGGCAATTTGACATATGGTCTGATATTTCCTTCTCAATTTTCTCCTAGTCTTTATTATTATGTTACGAACAATATAGATAAGAGATTAAAACACGATTCTTATCGTTTATATGATATAATATTCAATTTTGAATCAAGTTAAAATATTACGAGTGCAAAATGATAATACATGTTACACGTGACATGGCATACGTACAATTAATGAGAGCTCTTTATTTTTCTCTTGTTCTGTTCCTTCTTCTTTTTGATTTTCATCGAGGTTATTATTAGAGTGCAGAAAAAAAAAGAACTTGAATGATCGTAAAAGTTGAGAATGTCTTGTATACTTTTGATGGGCTGGTTGCTTTTAAACACAAATTAGGTCCATTAGAGACATTGAGCGTACAAAAAACACTCAAGTCATGGTACTACCGTGGGTCTTGAGTTGGTAACCCTTCTGGGCGTTACGCACGTGCGTGCTTCTTTATAAATTATTTGAATTAATGACAGTGCACGCTTCAACTGAGTGTCACGTCCTTCAATAGTGAATCATTTTTCATTACTCTGAATTTTACAATCATTATTGACAATTTTTATTTTTCATTTCAAAAAAAAATTCTTTAGATTTGGTGTTATTTAGTCGATTATAAGAAATTAAAGTATCGATATGTGTTGGGTGATGAAAGGACGCACGATTACACGGGATCATGAATCGATGGAGCGCGTTGATACGTGAAAAGGGTAGCACGTTGGAAAATTACTAGAGAGAAGCAAAGAGTATATCGCACATCGAAAGCGGATAAGTTGTTAAGAGAAATGTTCTTGCCTGCGAGATCGTCAGTGGAGAGTAAATCAAGAGAGACGGTGAAAACGAAAAATGAGACAAGGGAGAGTTGGTAAATCGAAGTGAGACAAGGGTGAATGTAATAGAAATGGATAAAAGTATTACACAAAAAGATTTGAAAAGGGTTCGAAATTGATTCGTTTTCTTGACCTCGGTAACTATTGCTTATCTCTTTTTACTTTTTTCCTTTTAATCCAAAGAGCCAATCGCTCGAAACTTTATTCAAGCGAAAAATTCCCAGTTCTTCGATTTTTTCTTTCTTTAAATACCAATTCTACTTTAATGTCAAAAGTTTTGCAGATGAAATTTAATACATTTCTATTATTGATAATAGGTACAATAATTCCAACTTTTTATTATTTAATAAATATCAGAGTAAATCAATGTTTTAAGCATGATTCGTTACAAGGAAATTTCTCTCGTTTCATTCTTATACAGTGAAACCTTTAAAACTAGGATCTTAGGGGATCTAGGATTTTTTTTAAGAATCCTTAATTAAATTAAATTTAAAGATGAATAATAATATTTTATATTAAATAAAATTTGACAATTAGAATTGGTTTATTAGATAATTATAAAACTTTTGATCATCATGTTTACAAGATATCTGAATTTATTTATGGTATTGAGTTAGTGTTTAACCTAACTTTTAACTCAACTTTAGACATTTATTATTGCTGAACTAAACGGTGAAATTGATCGAATTTGATTTTTTTTTATTATCAGTTATTACTGTTGAAAATTTTATCGATTAATCTTTATAAGGTTTGAAAATTTCCAGTAACATATGTATTTCCATGCCAAAGTGCCCGGACCTTATTGTAACCATTAGTAGCAGAGGCTTCTCACATATCCAGGGCCCACTTGACCACGTTTCACTGTAGTTTGTTAAGAGATTTAATTTATAATGATGATTAATCCAAGTGCCATTATGTGAGTGTTTATTTTAAAAGTTTTAAGATACATCATTATCGAATGTAAGATAATATCAGAGAATTAATTTCAAGTTAAATTGACGTAAGGCTATATTACTTCATAAATATTAACATCAATGACCGATAAGACAATCGATCGATGTCCAAATGAAACGAATTAATAGATCATTGTAATTAAAAATGACGTTCATACGTTGATAAAAATAATTTTCAAACTGATATGAATATTACAAAATCTTTTATAAGAACTGTAAAATTTTTTAACATATAAAAATTTGTACGATCTCATCCCCTAGTTAAGAGTACGACACGAGAGTCACTCCCGCGCAAAATTCCCCCTTCATATAAGCTTTGATACAACGTCGTTTCCTTTTGTGACCACTTTTCAAGTACCTACCCCAACAATATCGCGAGTCGAGTGCTGCCTTTGGGATTTTCTGCCGTCGGCGACCCTCAACCCCAGTCTCGACATTCCCTCCCTCATCGTCCCGCTCAAACTACCCTTCTATCGTTGCGTCTATTTCTCTCACCCTTCATTTATCTCCTTCTTCATTGCTCGATCGTCCTTCTCTCTACTATCAACTTACTGTAATCATCAAACCTTTCTCTCTCTACTTCTTTATCATTCTTTCGGATCTTTTATGATAAAACTATGATTACAATCTATTAAGAATCTTGAAAAAAAGGATGTTTTCTTGTATGATGTTAATTTTACACTTATCTCTTATAATTTTACATAGTTTCTTTCTCTCTCTCTCTCTTTTTTATTGTAAGTAAGAAAAAACTTCCATTACGAATTCTAAGGTTTATAATTACATGGAGATAAAAGTCATGGCAATATTTCTAAAATTTTAGTAAACTTTACGAGAAATTCTTCCGCTTATATGAATAATTGTAGAGTCAAACAAGTCAAGATTGACGCTGCTCGATTTTTCTAATGCTATTTATCAGATGGTTATGACAAACTGTTTTAGGCGACAGATAAAATTTTACTAGATTTCTAGTAACGTGTTTTACAACGAGTTTACTTGATTGAAAACAATTGGGATAAAAATTTCAAATAAACTATCATAAAAGAAACAATAATTTAATGAGATCGTTGAAATAGGTGGTATTCTTAGAACTTCCGTTGAAAATTCAGAAGCTGAAATGAGAGTGCAACCGAGTTTAAATTTTCAACATTTCCTTTATCCTCAGCTATTCAATAGTCCATTTTCGCACGGGTTAACCCGCGTGATCGATAATCGCACTATTAAACTTTTATACAAATTAAGAAACTCGTGACCGAGAGCCATATTTGCTTCACTCTCAATCCTTCAATTAGCATTTTCAGGTCGCGTCGAAGCAACATCGTCATCAACGCTGCTCTGTCGTACACTTTACAATATATAACATGACATAGTCCATGTATTCACGCTCTCGGGTGGTGCATGATTATCAGCTAATTACTAGGACTCAGCTAAATAGCTGAGAGGAAAATTATCACCGTGACTCCTACTATAGCTTAGGCTAACGTATACTTGCCAACACCCAATCAGACACACGTGACGCTAATTCTAAACTTTCTAGCTTCCTCTTACTACATTTCCGCTTACACATAATTAGCTAATTTATTTTTTTCAATTCCAATTATTAAATTTATCTCATAAATTAATCCTAAAAAAAAAAAAAAATGAAATTTCATACGAAATGTAACAACCATTAATTATTCAACTGCTTCTAAAAGAAAATATTCTCGTATTGTTATGACTAATTTAATTGCAACATTAACTTTAAAACAAAAATAGATCTTAAATATATATAGTCATACAATTTTTTTTTTCTTTCTAATGACAGAGAGTAAAAAATGAAAAATAGCTACATTGGCCATTTCTTAAAATAATAAGTAAGATCAGTCTTCAATAATGCAGATGACCGAGAGACCCAGCTCAACTGCTCTATTTAACTCAGAGTTAAGAAGAAGATGACTTATTTACAAACATATTTAGATGACCTACCTAATTATACCGACTATTAGCTGCTTTATAATAAGTGTAAGTAAGAAAATACTGTTGGTAGCTCAATACTCGCCCAATTTGAACAGTGACTGATGTAACTGGGGCGTTGCAATGACGTAGCATTTCGTTTCTATTATATTAGTAAGATGCCAAAGCTGTGTTCATTCGAACTGTTCTCCTTTCTCTTTGGAATATTTATCTGGTAATCATCTCAATGGATGATTTCGTTATTTATAAATTACAATAACTGATGACTATTTCTATTTTAATATCATAGTTATATGAATGTGTGTGTGTGTTTTATTTCAATAAGGATATGTGTGTATTGAAGATTAATAAATTATCATCATAAACATCCGGTGACATCAGCCTACTTACAATTAGCAGCAGTTCGTAATTGTGAGTAATTAGAAATAATCAAGGAGTTAACTGTTACAAATTAATTGGAACCAACTGGATAAAATAATTAATATCTAATTTTGAGATAGATAATTCATATAAAGAAACCTTGAAAGGATTTAAGATGAACTTTATCTACGTCATCGACAAGTATTATTTACGGATCTCTAATTAAATGGCTATTTCTCAAAAGATTATCGTAATAAAATAATGATATCTGTTTTATTTTCAATTAATTTATTCACTTCTTTCTCTTCATATTTCTTTTATATTTTTAATCTCAAAATATTAAGAATATTTTATATTTTTATGATCAATTGAAATACAAGTGACTTTAGATTAATTCTTGCTTTCTAAGATACCACGAATCTTAAAAAAATGATCAATTCAATGAAACATTTGAATCTAACCAAAAATATCCCTATGAACTTAATGAAACTGTGTGCCAAGCATAAATGATGAGGACAATAATCATTGTTCATAAATTTCTATTTTTATAAAACAATTTTATTTAAAATAATATTAAAAGTTCTCAAATCATTAAAAGCAAAGTATTTTAATTTCTAAATTCATTATGTTCATTGGAATTAGATAGATTATTTATTTTTAGAATAATTTTGTATTTTTTATTTATGTTATATTACTTGTCTACAATAAATTTTTTTTTTGACGTTAAAATAATAATTAAAAATCCCCGAATGTCTTTGAGGAAGAACGAATATTGACTTAACGCAAATTATGTTTTTCTCATAATAAAATTATTTATTTTATTAACAAAAGTATTGATAAGAGGATAAAAAAATTATCCATGTTATAAAAATATAATAAAATAACTCGATATGATAATTTTTATTTACACAGAAATATTAATTTACATAAAATTAAAAAATACGTTTCTGTATAAAATAAGTATGTGAAATAACAAATAATAATTTATCATATTTAAATAATATTCTTAATCATATAAAAAATCTTATTTCAGTATGTTTATTTGAGAATTATTCAAGACAGTAAGATAACGAAATATAAGACTGCTTTATAATACATTTTTAATTATTCTATTTGTCTCTCGCAGTGTTTACTGAGACACTCGTCTGCGAGTTGTTGAAACATATAATTTTCAGCTGAAAAATACCGCCGTGTTTGTGGTCACGTGCACAATGTAATTATTGCGATAATTAGGAGATTATTAAAGCCGCTGTCAGTTGTCTCGTGTCCTTCTTACTCTTTGTCCTCTGTCCCTGGGTCTCGTCAGTCACATAACCCACTTGGCGATTTAATTAATGCCTCAACTGTGCGTACTATCACTAATTTACTATCCTAAGTATACTTAAATTGTCATTTCTCTTTCATTTACTCTTCAAAACAATTTGCGATATTAAAAAAATTATTACTCACCTGTCTTACAAGTCTCCTGTTTCTTCGCGTCCTTGACCTGCAGATCGATCGGTGTCGTCCCTATGTTTAATGACTTTTCCCTTTGGTAAAAAGCCTCTTCTTGTGTCCCACGATATGTGTTTAATGTAAACAACTTATCTCGTTTTTCACTCGTTACGTCATCATTCCAAAATGAAAATCCTCGCTCCGTTTTGACAAGATTTTTTTCAATCGTCGTTTTAACAATAATCTCGATAGAAATCGAGAGTTAGATATTTATTTATTTTTTAATATTTTTATTCACTAAATTAATAATACAACTTTTCATTACTTTTGCTTTTTTAAAGTCACTTGGTCACGACTGTAAGTTTTTCCACGCTTACTGTTTATAGTAAAAACAATTATGTTTAATATATGTATTTTTTTTCGACGTCAGTTATCAGCTGTCACTGATGATTTTATAAATGGAATGTTTTATGAATTATTTTTACCATATTGCATATTGTACGTTATCTCTTCATTAAGATTAATTAAGAAAAATAAATAATGATGCCTGAAATATTCACCAGAGTGTCAACAATAAATACAAGTTCACAAAAAAAACCAGATTTAATCCACGATATTTTATATCCACACAATTTTTCACTGTGATTATTGTCACTCTATTCAGCAATCACTTGGTCCAGTTTGTCAGAGATGAACTTTGTTGTGTCTTAATAAGTTTCAATTTCGCGAGCTTAAATGAATTTAATCGAATGTAATGAATGGAATGAATTTAGCGGTAAGTTAAAATAGATATTTTTTTTTTGTTCCAAATAAGTGTGTTTAAATGCAAACAGAAAATAAGTAAGAGCACAGCGTTAATGATAAATCACGTTGACGACCGGTATATGATGAAAGCGTGCGTACCACGTTGCCGCGCAAAGAGCGTAACGCGCGCAAACTCGCTCCTACAACCTCACGTGTCGCAGTCTCGCTGCGTTGTGGCGGGCGATCGTTTGTGTTAAGAGGCGGCAGGTTCGCGGATCAGACGCGCTTACTACCCGTCCGCGCAGTATCATCGGGGAGGGGGATTAAGGGGCGTGGAAAAGGCGGATCTAGTGCGCGGAGGTGGGCCGCGAGTTAGTCGCGAGATAGTTGTTATTATGATTGTTATGAGTGTCCAAGCTACCTCTCTAGAGGTAGAGCAAAGAGGACGTCTACAATGTTGGCCCCCTTTTCATCCCTCACAGGTTGCCCGTTGTCAACACTGACCCCTTCTCCATATGGCTAAATCAGTTCAGAGCTGTGATGTAAATCGAACTTAAGAGGTTGTTGAGGGCACGAAAGGGGGCTTGAATATATTGTGACTCGCAAATTCTCCCGCGTTTCAAAAAAAAAAAGTCCCCGACAAATGTTTGAAATCCTAGAGATTGTCGATTCCGCGGATATATGTAAAAAACGAAGGGAGAGAAAAAAAATGTAGGGGGATGATGGCGAGCATTGCCACCGCCCCCAAAAATACAACGGTCGATAAAATTTTTTCCACCGTCGATTTTTTTAGTCTTATTATGCTGGCTAAGCCCTCACTGATAAATTAATATTCTCAATCTAAAAATAATAGGAAAAAAATTGGTGAAAAAAAAATTTTGAGTTTTAAAAACTACGATTACAATATTTGGTTCATGTTAACATTTTTCAACTCCACGAAACAACTTTTATACAATTAATAGAAACATGGAGAGAAAAAAAATTTTTTATTTAATAAAATAAAGTTATTTATAATTTTTGTCGATCAAATTGTCGATAATAAACGCTGATAAATATTTCCCTATTAATTTCATTATGGTAAAACGTTTATTATTAATGCTGAGAAATTACACATATTTTATTACGTCCAAAAAAGAAAGAACCCCCTCAAAATACTATGATTACATGATGGCCTCAATATTTTTGTTGTTGGCTTAGTCATCATGATAAACATTTTTTTTGGTAAATAAACGTTCTATTTATTATTATATATCATATAATTAATCATGTTGATGAGTAATAATCTATTATAAATGTAGGATATACAGTATTTATAAAGAAAATGCAACGACCCTCTAAAAGATCCCTATCATCACATCTAAAACACGTCCGCACCCTTAACATTTCAACCCTACTTAGACTAGCCTCTTCTTCGACCCCTCACTATAGGTTTTTACGCGCGAATGACGCCTTATTTAAAGTTAAAGATATAGAGCTAGAGATTCGTGCAGTGGTTTCAGTAGAAAAACACCCCCTTTCTTCACTAGCACACCAAGAGCGTCAAGCCAGCTGACAGTAAATTAATGTTCTTATTTACAATACACATACACATTACCCTTTCGTATCTTATTGATCGACCCTCCTTATTTTCATTAAAAAATATTTCTTACTGATTCATTAGTTACTCAAGTCGAAATATACGCATTTTCTTAATCCTTTAAAGTTCTGATTTTTAAATATTTAAAATTACCCAATTATTATTAATGAAAAATCAAAAAATACTGGTACTTAATTAGAATCTTATGAAACAATTCTTTAAGTCCTAGTTCAGTATTTTTTTTAGTATTATTAATAAATTCATTAGTGCCTGCATAAACAATATGACCAAAATTAACAATTTTATATGCATTTATTTGAGGTACTGATGATTTGAAAAAAAATATATGGAAGAAAGTTATCTCGATAAGTATTTGAGGGACAACGAGTTTTAACCAATAAAATATTATTTTTCTCCACTGCTCCTCTTGTTGCTATTTGTATTGTTTATGTGTTACAATTAACTTCAAATTCATCACTATAAAGTACTCGTCAGGGACTTTAATCTTAATATCAATTTTTGACATGACTGTTTTTAAAAATTCCATAGCTCCAAGTACACATTAGTTCTTAAAAAATATCAGAAAAATAATATTGAGGGTTGAAAAAGGATTATTACACCGTAAGAAATAATTTTAAGTATTAAAATAGACTTCGAAAGTAGTAAAAGTAATTCAAAAGGACTCAAACAAGTACCCATGAAACATTTTACCTCATTTAGTGCCGATTTTTGAATAAAAAATCCAAATAAAATGAAGGAATTGTTTTTTTTTTCTTATTAAGACTGATGAATGACCTTTTTTTATCCCAAGATATCAATAAGTTTCATTGAGTCAAGTTAGAGCTGAGTCGATCGTGCGTCGTGACATGAAAACGAATGAATGGAATACGCGTGTCCTTCTTGCTCTTTCAGAAAGATCCACGCTCTCTATACACGTAGAGAACCTGACCCCCATGATACGACAGTGAAGCCGGAACGGGGAGAGCCAGCTGGTGGCTCCAAAGTTGTAGGAGTCTGACTGCTATTGCAGGATGTAGGTCGTTGTTCTCACTCAGAAGCTCAAGCAGCCCCTATTCTGTTTTCCTTGTTGCTCTGCCAACCCCTTCCCACTTTTGCTCTTGCTCTACTTCGACGTGTAGTATCTACGTTCTTTCTCGCCCCTTCTCACTTGCTCCCTCGAGTCATTCATTCAACCTCTTCGTGTCTTTCGTCCCGCACTTCTCCACCACGTTGTCGTACCCCCCATTGGATCGATTAAAAGTACAAAGTGTTGCCTCTATTCGTTGCTACGCTCATTCGTGGTCGACCACATTGCTCCGGTACTCTTGCTCGACACTGGGTTACCGACTCTCTTTCCTGGCTCCCTTTCTATTTTCCGTTACACCCCATCCCTCTTTTATACTCCGTTACGAAGTGCCGACACGCTTCTACCTTTTTTTCTTTCTTTTTCTTTTTTATTCTTTCTTTTATCCAACCGGAATCACCGTATTCATGGATTTTCTCCGATAATCTCGGTGGAGAAAAGTTTGCCACCTTACCAACGTCGCCACATGGGACACCATTGACTTTTTAATCACTTCCTCTTTTATTTCTTTCACCATACCTTTTTAATCCACAATCTCTAATATAATTAATCTATTACACTTTTTCGTACATCTCAATTACCATACTCCACTGAAAAATTTTATTTCTACACTCTTTTTTTAACGTAATAATAATCAATGTAAATAATGACACAATCAGTCTATTTCAGAATAAATTTTTTCCAACAACAAAAAAATGTATTTCACAAATAATCGTGCTATGACATAAAATTCATCTAACGTTAAACAAAGTTTGGGATCTGATTGATCCACCAAAAAATGGTAGTTTCCCTTGGTTTAAACTTGTATCCAAATGTTATTTCTTACCTTTTGATGATTAATCTTGATCCATCTTTAGTTCATTTACATTGAGTAAGAAAAAAAAATGAAGATATTTGAACTACTTTAGACCTATCTTAGAACGGCTCTGGATCAAGGACTTTTCAGCAGATTCACACCAATATTGGCTGTCCAACTTACAGACTAATCTCTACTATTATTGGTGCAGCCTGAGGCCTGTCGTCATTTCTTACATGAGGTACCTTTGTTGGATAAAATATGACTGTTAAGATATACAAAAAACTTTCAACTAGTGACTAAAGCAATTTAAATCTTTGCGTTTATTTATAATAATGATGATAATGAGTTAAGAATGATAGTAATTTTTGAAGTAAAAAGAAGTTGAAGTGTATGGAGGCACTTCACCTTTAGCAGAATCAAGAGACCGTTGAGGATAATAACAGAGGTGCACAGTCTTTACGATCTTCTTCTGAGAAGTATAAACCAAAGAGACTTGGTTCACAATTTAACCTCGACTATGTCTCTAAAGAAAGGTTTTGGATACCTTTTCTTCTTCATGCTGAAGACCATCACTTGGACTTTTACTTTCGAAGCTGGGGAGGAATTCATGTATCATCCTCAACTGGATTCTGAATTTCGCGGCTAATTAATGCGACGGCCCCAACAAAGTTGCCAGCACCAGGTTCTCCAAGCTTTTTAAGTGCCTCTATACACTCAAGTATTCAAAGTGAATCTGTGTGAGCACCACACCAGGCGTCCAGCAGATAAAAAAAAAAGTACGCGTGAGGCTAACCACCGTATCGGCCACGAGGTGAAAAACAGGAACACTACAAGAGTTGCATACGAAAAAGGAGTAGAAAGAGGAAATGAAAAACGAATGAAACAAAAGAGAAATAATAGTGAAATGCTGGCATCTGGATGGACAAGAAATTCTAGTAGTTTGAACAGTTTACAATCACTGTTCTTTTGTATGAAATGATAATAAAAGTTGATTATTATTCGTCATCTGTTGATAAATATGATATTAAATATTTAACCAATTAAATGATGTGAATTTCGGCCGGAAGGATGTGAAGATGTGTGTTTCTTTCATGTTAAAACCGCAATTTACTGGACACTTAAGTATACAGCCTGTTAATAATTTCGACTGCACATCAAATGTAAATGTATATTAGCAACAAAGTAACAGTGAGGAAACAGATGACAGCCATCATATAAATTCAATAAAAATCGGTCAGCGTCTTCACGCCATCGACATTGTAAAAACTGAAATGTTACGTGTGTTGAATATCATCAAAATAAATTTGTGGCGATATAAGCAGTCAATAATGTAGCAGATGGTAAACTGATGAGAATATTTGTGTTAGGTTCTTAAAAGATTATTCACGCGATGTGATTTTGACAATTTAGGTAATACAATGTATTACAAAGTCCCAAATAACTTGAATAGAAAGAAATTTTTTTTAAAAAATAATTTTTTAAGTTATTTTGAACACGAAAGGTTTTAAAATACCTATCCTCAGGCGATATACATAAATTATTTCACAATACTAGTGTTTTATATAAAACAGCTTGAAAGAAGTAGAGTTGTGCATACTCTTTCCGGAAAATGTTCAACATCTTTTGTGTTATACATGTCAATTATGGTTTGCATGACAAAATTTATTTACATAAGAGATTTTTCTTTTATACCTCCAAGTATTATCAGTGATGATGATGATACACTAGTGGAAATAGTTCCATTGTGATTTTTTAAATAATCATTTACCCGAGTAGAAATATTCGTTCGGATCTCTTGAAAACATATGTGGCTCTAATGACCGAACTGGGAGGCATGCCAATATTAGTCACAAATTACTTCTTCGTATGTCCTTATCAAAACAAAAAAATTTTTTTTAAGATCGTTAAATTTCTTAGAAATTATTGGTTCATTGTTTTTAAGCAAACAAAAAAAAATTTAATCACAAATAAAACGTACATCAACCTCCTAACATTACTCCTATCATCAACTGACAGAAAACCTATCAACCGTCTTGGACAAATTATCAGTCAATGATCAATCGACTTGCTTCATCTTGAGTCTTGATCTCCAGTATTCGTCTCGAAGTAGTCTTATATCACTATTTATCTGGTAGATGTCCAGATTTCTTATTTCTTATTTTGTGTAAATTTTTATAAGTTTGAAGAACTAGTTTTAATAAACATCTAATCAAGACTGCCTCTTAGGTTTTACATGAGAAATGTGGCAAAAGTTATGTGAATCTGAGATAAAATTTCTACATGGATAGTGGTTCCTATTCTTAGCTTTTTCTTAAATATTATTCTTCTTCCCTCGCAGTTGATTTGCCAATAGTTACCATGTCTGTTACAAGCAATGTAATCGACCGAGGTCCAAGCGTTTTCGGACAATATTAAACCTTCCTGCTTTCTGCCCAGTAGCTTCGGACATTAAAGTGCGTATATAGCCTCATAATATCGCAATCTGTGGCCATAATTTACGTCGTTTTATAGTTCAAACTGTAACCCTGCAGCAGCGGCGCTCAAGCGTTGAGAATTTAAATTCTTCACAATGTAGATGCTGTGTTCGTGTATTTCTACAAATTTGCATTATCCTAGAGTATAAATAAATTATTTCTAATAATTTGGTACTGAATGAATGTCTAGATGATAGAATTGAAGAATTTACTATTTAATAGCATCAAAAAAATGCATTACTGATAAAACTTTTAAAGTTAAGACACTCTAAAACCATAAAATCTCATATGAAGGAACTTGAAAATCTTCATAACTTATAAGTGGTTGTGTAAAACATTAGCTAGTGATGTATTTTTACTTCTCTATTGCAGTCGTTCTACAGTCGAGTGAGCCATTACTAAAATAACTGATGCTTTGAGGCTCACAAATCATAATTTGCCATAGCGTGAAGGGACGTTAACGCATTACTCGTTTTTCATGACACGAAAAAAAGAAAAAATTGCATAATTTTCGTAACATCAGGATTTACAAAGTCATCAAGTCAAGAGTTTGCAAAGTACAGAGTTCTTAACTTAATACTCGTCGTGTAAAAAACAAAGAATGAACTATTTTACTTTCAGAATTTCATAAAATTGGGCTAAAGTCTTACTCAGAAAATTATTAAGTATTTTTTTTCATATATTTAAATATTCTCTACACAAAAATGAAGATTTATTTACTCTACAAGTATCGACTATTTAAATAATTATCATCCGATAGCATAAATTGAAGTACTTTTTTTACCATCATATACATTCTAAAAAGTCCCCTCTAATTTTCTTGATGATAATTTATTCTGACAATTTATTTCTGAGTATTACATACATCTCGTTCGAAATATCCGTTGACGAAGAGCTTAGGGTGACCGTATTTAAAACGTTTTATGACCAGAAGTCAAAATGTCATTATCTTTGATATAGGATTGAGCCAACCTCTTATGGTTGATGAATCTGTTCATCTGCTACGCTATATCACATCATTTCTCGCGGATGGAAGCAGCAACCATCAGTATGCTGGTGCCCAAGAGATTCTGACCTAATTTACATACATATAAAGCGCATTCGATGTGTTTTAGGGGTCATAAATCGACGCAGCGTTGAATCATAAAACCCTTCATATCAAAATGGAGACCAAAGAGTCCATGCAAAATCTAGAATTTAATCAGCTGCAGTTTCCTGACAACATTGTGGCTAGGAATTTTCAAGAAGTCTCTTTCTGCTATTCCACAGTTTATATTTTCAATACTAAAAAAGAATAGGAGGGATGGTAATGCATTAAAATAACTAGAAGCTATAATATGAAAAGTACCTATGACGAAAATGATGATGCTCATCTTCTATTTTAAAGCAGACACCAAGAGGTACTGATGGTTCTGTCTAGGTAATAAAATCTTATGCCAGCAGAATCAAAACAAAGATGCTTCGACTGCACATTTTCGATGATGGCTACTACTATTCTGACTGCTGTGAGTCGTTGTCTGTATTGGAACGCAAGTTTATGTTTCCCCAGGTTATGATACATTTCGTGGGAACGTTATATTGCGCGTGAACACTATGCAGTTATAGTACATCGACAAAGTCACGGTTAGAAATCAAGTCATTCTCGTTACAACATTGTGCTGGAAACGAGAATTATCTATTCAATTGAATATTCATCTTGAGAAAGCTATTATTCCATTAGAAATCATGCAAATGTTGTATTTCCATTAATAACCATATCTCTATTGTCTTTCCTAATTCATAAGATAAAAAATTTATATATTCGAGTGTTTTCGTCTTTCTTTCAGATTCTAAGCATTAACATTTCTAGAAGTAATATCAAATATTAATTAAAGATGATGCTGGAATGAGAATAAAACCCGAGTCGAAAAATTTTACTTGTTTTACGATTCCTTGATGAAGACTGAATTTGTCCTAAAAAATTCTTGTTACATTTCTGATACCATTGAATATTTAAGTATATTAATAGAATAAAAATTATTATCACTATCGTTACACTATTTACCTATTTGTTTCATTGCATGGTTTTTTTCTTAGGATTTATCTTCTTTGAACCCTTTAATCCCTCCTAATTATGTTATTTATTTTGCCTACACTCATCAGCAAGTCTTCGATCTATGATCTCATGAGGGGGGGGCGTAAAAAAAATCATATAAAGAAATATTACATTAAAACAAGTAGAGAAAAACAGATAAAAATGACGACAAAATCAGATGAACTAGAACTTGACAAAGAAACACAGTAGTAGATCCAGAATCAAGGAAAAAATCCAACTAATTTCGAAGTAAAACAAATAAAATCATCAATTTTAGACATAAACTAAATGAAACTTGGCGAGTCGAAAACTCATTTCAATTTCAATAGCATAAAAAAGAATTCACTTTAGATTATCATTTGTAATGTGAGTTCACATTTGCTTTGTTTTTTTACAATAAATGTCTGATGGTTATAATTTTTTTAATAAATTAAATTTACAGCTTAGCCATAAAGAACAGGTGTTCTATAGGGAGGAAGAGAGTTTTAAAGTTGGCATTGGTTGCAAAAGGTGATGGAGCACCACGATGCAAGGCGTCAAGGGATGGTGATCATGTCGATAAAGTTAGAACCACTGGTGAACGATGCAGGGGCCGCGTAATGACAACGCAGCGCGTCGTAAACGCGTTTATGTCCAGAGTTGCATTATAGTAATACCTGGCAACACCCTATGGCAGAAATACAGTGTTTCCTCGGTTGTTACAACGCTTGTGTGTGGCTCATTTAACGACCATAAGAGTTTTGTTCGCTTGCATGCTTTTTTGGACATTCGAATGAACCTGTTTCTCACTCTACCACTCAACATTTTGACGTACAGTCATTTAGACCACCTTAGAAGTCATGAATTTTCAAATAATAAAAATATATCCCTTTCTGAGGTATTCATTTTACGCCGTGAAATTGATCTTTTTTAATGTCTTAATGACTTGATTTGAATGTTGGTCAGCGACTAATGTATAAGATAACAATGTAACTGATGCTTGGAGAACCTGCTGAAACATCGCAGTTAAGAGAGAGAGAGAGAGAGAGAGAGAGGAGGGGATAAAGGGAGAGAAATGTAGAGTTGTAAAGTTCTGCGCGTGACATCGAGTTATGTTCTGCTTTTCATGTGTGTTTGTGTTGATGATACTACTGCTATGTATGTTATATGGTTTCTGCTTATGCGTTTGTATTGGTTAGTATATACAGTAAATCCCTCATACGCTGCGTTTATGGCACATAACCAACCGACCGCTCGCTCAGATTATTTTGGCTTGATCAATTTGATAACAGTACTCTGTTACAGTACTGATCATCATATCTAGTTTTACATTGTATAATTTCATTATACGCCTTAATTTTTTTTTGTCCTCCGACATTCAAAATCTACTATTCTCTCATTAAGGGATTTACATCTCGTTTTTTATTATCCACTAAAAATTATAATTCTAAAAATAAAATTCAAGAAAATCTGAAGAAGCTACTGTAAACCTTTTGAAATATTCTGATGAACATTAAGGTATTTTGATCGCTTCGAGCCGGATACAAAAAAGCATTTTGAAATAAAATTCATATTTTTTATTAAATATACACACTAGTTTTTGGAAATTTGTCTTCTATTACTTTGAAAAACATCAAAAGATTCGGAAAAGAAGGTTAATGCCTATTTTATCGGAGAGTTGTGAAAATTATTGTTAAGAATTTTTTTTAAAAATGGTACGACTGGAGTATAACCGAAGAGGCCCAAAATGAAAAAAAGTCCAATACAGATCCGATTGAAACCTAATCTTAATTTAAAAATATTTTTGGGGCCTACATTAGGCATCTCTGAAGTCTAAAAAATAATTTGGGCTCTAATTGGGTCATTTACACTATAAAATTTTTTTACGGAAATTTAAAAACCGATTTTAAATAAATATTTTTAAAAAAAATTAATTTCAATTGAAATACTTTAGAAGTATATTGGGAATTAAATTAAAGTTGATTAAAAAATATAAAAAAAGCATTAATATGTAATGACGATAATGATTGTTTAACCATTTAGATTGTCATTTATTCTTTTCACAATTCATTAAAACATAAATCATTGATGTGTCATTTCTAGTTTATTACTGTAGTCTCACTGTTACTATCACCCATGTGAGTATAAATATTAGATATTTTTCTACATCACAACGTAATACCTGCCGGCAGGGAAAAAATAATGTTATGGAGAATAATAAAAAAATTATGTAAAATATATCTGGTTTTTATAATTTTAGATGTTATCCACAATTCATATTATTTTCTCTCTAGTACACAAACGTTTTCATATAACATAAATAACACGTGTAAATTTTATAAAAACGATAGCAATAATAAGCCTATTATTTTTTCCACACATCAAGTGTTAGTACTACTGTCGATGTTTTTACTATTTGCATGCTTTAAAGAAAATTTTTATACAGATATTATAAATTTATAACGTATAAGTAATAGTTATAAGCTCACTAAAGCATTACAACGCGTACATTGCAATTTTTATGATTGATATTCACTGGATTCGTTCTCGTACATCACGCGATAATATAAAGTTTCCTTTTATTGCTATTAAATTAGCCGTCGTGCAATATAATCTAAGTAATAAGGCTCATTATAAAATTTCAGTAAAAAAATACATTTTATGATGTTTGCTATTTAATTGCAATTTAATATTTTTGAATATATTATTAAGCTCAAAAATAAAATTATAAATGCAAATTTAAACTGAAAAATTCTGATGGAATATAAAATTTTGAATTTAATTTTTTTGTTTTAAAAAAAATACTTTCAGTTAAGTTATGAGTTTTTATTATGAAAGATATTACGAAAATTGTGATTAGCATGTACCTGTGATTTATATTTTTTATAATTATCTCATCACAGAGAATGGACAGGTTATTATTAATATTATAAAACTTCATAAATCATAGTAGATGAAATTCCCAACATCCATTACATTTTATTTTATTCTCAATTGCTCATTCAAATTTTCTTGATTTTCGTTTTTATACATTTCATTTTATTATACCCATTTTAAATTTCATATATATTTACATCGACAATATTTGATGTAAATTACAGTTTTGAAAGAGGGATATATAAAATTGTACAATCATTTTGATAGCTACACAACGAAAAATAATTTGATGTATAAATAAAAAATTCATAGATACATCGAATGATGAGCTTATAATTATGTCTTCCGTCGATTAAGGCCACTTGAGAGTAGTCTATTCAGAAGTATTGTATTGATTAACAAAAGTAATGTCGTCTACGTCTAAACCCATGTCACGTGACTCGCTCAGGGACCATCAATGATATCAAGCTATAAACTTAATTCATCCAATTGAATTCTTGGCTTCTAATTATTTTATCATTACCATCAGTCAGATACATCTTCAATAATATTTTTATCCATACTTCGGTAACTCAATCTTTTGAAGGTTGATCAAGGAATATCATTGTCCATCTTGAGTTTAACCTTTGAACAGGACAGTCTTAGGATAAAAATAGGTATTATATTTTAACTTAAAATCAAACAAAATAGAATCAGGTCTTCATTGTAAAAATTGCTCATCAAAAGTTGAAAAATCGTATTACAGTGACAAACTCTTGACAAATAATTTTTTTATTTAACATCAATAGTGAGCAGCTTCCAAAATTCTTGTAAATCATAATTGATAAGTCTAACTATTTTATCGATCAATCGTTCGATAAGTTGATAAGCTTTAGATTGAGGTAGTAAAAAATGTAACTGATAATTTAGTTAGCTGTTGGAAGCTGGAGAGCTGAATGTTGGTAGACAGTAACAGGACGTATCTCGTAGCTGTCCAGCATGACGGGTTTTTATGGGCTTACGATGCGTGGAGTCATCATTCGATATGTAAGTGTATGTGTGTGTGTTACAACTACTTTCGATGTCACCACGTTAACTTAACGATTCTTCCAACTTTGAATCCAAGTTTTTTATCATTAAAATATAATAAAAAATGCCATCAAGCTTTAATGAGTTTGTAGTTATTAAACTAAGGGATACATGTAGTTGACCATTTAAGACAAGTAAACTAGAGTTTTTGCTGTCAATTACGTTTCATTAAAGTTTTATCGCCTTGAGAACCTACGACGTATCTAAAAATTAATTTCTAATAGAAATAAATACAACAATCAATAGAATTTCAAGCTAATTTTTTGTAGGTCAATACATTAAATGTATTGAGAAAATTTTATTTTTGGTGTCATCGAGGTATTGGAAAAAAATTTGTTAGTTTGATATTAATTAATTAATTGACGACTAACAACATTGATTGATATGATTTTCATTGATAAATTATTAAGTATAAAAATAATAACTCATTTCGGAACTGTCATTTGCAGAAGATAATTTGATAATGATATTTTATTTTTCAGTATTTATAATTATAATTAATAAAATTATTTTGTACTGAATAAAATATATTGATACTGAAATAGCTCTATTTATATTTAAATATCAATGTGTTATACCATCTCGAGTTGAAATATAAGTCCTTTTAGTTCATTTTTACCACTTTCAAAGTCTGTCGATTTGAATTTTTTTCTTCCAGTTTTAAGATTTCTTCTTTAAATAAATGCAAATAAAATTATTGATTTTGGTCAAATTATTCATGGAGACAAAAAAAAAAATTTAATTATAAGTATTAATGTTTTTTGATCTTTTATCAATAATAATTGGGTAATTTTAAATACCTAAAAATTAGGACTATGAAGTATTCAAAAATTACCTATATTTCGATCCGGCGATGAATAATAAAAAAATCGAAATCAACTCAAGTTCAAAAATGATGTCAGGAGTATTTCTATTAGCATGAACTGAAAGTTAAATTCTGGGGAAGTTTCACATACTGTCGATCACGCGTGAAAGTGTGCCAAAAATCCTTTTATTCCAAGCGGAAGAATAGAAAGTATTGTTTGCTCACTTGTGAACTCAGCCTAATGGCAAAAGTATGTGAATTGATTGTGAATGGAGATTACATAGGTGAAAACAAGGATCGTAGTCCGCGCCGACGCGTATGCATACTTTGTACACATACTCACGTGTGTGACCACGTAGATTTTTTTTACGAATAACGAGAGTGCCGGGGAGACATGGACTGCAAGTACAGGAGGATGGTGGGTCGTGAGAGAGATGTTGCTGGGATGGAGAGAGTTAGGGAGAGGAAGGATGAAACTCTCTGGTATAGTAGTGGGTATAGTGACTGGCGGGGACGAATGCCTCCCTTTACTGTCGATTTTTCGGGTTTTTTACGGGCGACGGGTCTCGCTTGCGTGGATGAACGAACACGGGGAGGAACATCAATAATCTACAATCAAACTGCAGATAAAGCTACAATCGCCCTTTTGTGAGGGTTTCAATAAGAATCGAAGCGCGAGGGTCGTCGAACTCTAGATGCCTTTCTGACTCTACTGATCAACGCGAGGAGCTTTTCTGCTGCACTTGTTACATTTTCCTATTGCTAAATATACTTTTTGCTGTAAACAGACGTACGATTAAGGTATTAAGCTCCCAAAAATATCCAAATAAATATTTTTATTGTTACATTGGTCACTAGTTATCGTGATTTACTGTAGTCGAAAAATTTTTTCGTTCTATCTTCTTATTATTAGATTTAAAAAGAATAATTATTGTTGTATCGACGGTATTTATGTTACTTTAATTTATTATTAATCATTGAATTTATTTTAAGAAATATTTCTTTCATAAAAGCATTCAGAATTGTTTAACTATGTTAAAATTATAAATAAAACATTTTTTAAACGCTTTTTTATTGATCGCTATTTTTAATATTTGTTGATAAATATTTATTGAGACAATCAAAATGAAAACATTAATTGCAACTAATTATTTATATAAATGTATTATTATTATTTATTAATAAGTCGTATAGTGTTTCTTGGATGTCAATTTAATAATTTATGACATCAAAATAGTTTAACTAATAATTTTATTCTTCTTCCTCAGGTGAAACATTCGATTTCAAATGTATAAAAAAATACATCCGGAAAAGGTCTTTCATGCAAAAATATGGCCTTTGTATTCGAATAAGGGAATAATAAAGAAATGGAAAAACCACAACGTGAGGTTGAAATATCAATACTAAAATAGCTCATAAAGTGGGTAAGTGAATGATAACAAAATCGCCGCATCTATATTCTGATATTATACAATTTTATAAAAATATTCGGGCTATTTTTTTTTCTTTCCAGCAATTCTTCTTTATGCAATCGTTCAAAATAATTTAAATTTAACACCAAAAAAAATTAAATTTCGTTTACGAATTAGTTAAATTTGAAATGAAAATTAAAATAGCTAAAGGAGGCGTGGGATATAATAAAATAGAGTCTCCTTTTGTGATAACAATCTTGGTTCTAATCTCAAACTTTAGGAATCTTTTGTCTTTAGTTTGAACCCTTTTAGACAAAGTATCCATCTTCGTACTGTTCGTTTGCAAATAATGTATAGAATCAACGAGATCTCATTTACATAATAAATACTCAAACGTTAACAAAAGCACGATAAAGGAGAAATAGAAGAGCTTGTGCGAATCGAATCAGTTAGGGTAAAAGGGGTTGTTGTGGCGGCAGTCGAACTAAAGAGGGTGGTTTGACATTTTGGCAAAGGATTTCTGGTATTAATTGTAAAGTAAAAGACTGAGAAAACGGAAACAAAGCAATATATATATATATATATATATCGCTCACTTAATTTTTATACTCAACTGAATAAAAATATTATCAATTCATTAATTAATTGTTTGAAAATTAATTAATTGCCAATAATTATCTTTACACTTGGTTGACTTTTATTTGTGTGTGTTATCTCGATTGGAAATCTAATTTAATCGAAGAGTATTGGACGTGAGCCAACACTTAACATCTGTTTAATTATTTTTTATCAAAAAAGTCACTTTATTTATATTTACAAATAGAAAATAAATTGTTGTTTTCTTTTTAATGTTGATAATTATTAGTGGGAGAATTAATGATCTTCACCTCATTGTTTGAAAATAAAATATTTTGCCAAGTCCTTGAGAATCGAAGGGTGAAATTGTCATGCTCGTGAATCATATCCTAACGCAGTGTTGTCACGCTGTAAGCCCAAGTGATGATGCGCCTCGGACTGGGGTCCAAAGCGAATGAGAACTTTACGTTTAGGGTGGCCTGTCTCACTCCCTATTTATATTCCAGCTAACCCTCCTCATCAACAGCGTTCATCTTTCCTATTAAAGTAGTAATTTAGCAGGAAATTAAGCCACGTACTCGCTTTTCGTAGCACTTGTTCTACTCTGCGGTTCTTCTCTTTCTCTTTCTTCACATCTTCTGGTTTTCCTTCTTCTGTGCTCTTGGCACCATTTTGTGTCACACTCCACAACTGTGGTCTTTTCTCTCTCTCTATGTTTCTTGCTGCTCTGTTTTACCCCAGTTTCTCTCTTGCTCTTCGTCGTCGGTGATCCAACCGTTGCCTTCATTCTTGCAGAAGCTCGAGGGAAGTAGAGAGACTAAAGTAGATCCTTTGTTCCATGCTTTTTGCGTCATAAATTAACACTCTGCTTATTAGTTGTTACCGTTTGAAAGTCCTAGAGTTATTGCCCTCTTCCGTGGTCGACTAGTTTGAATTATTGCTTTGAAAAGTGCTGCTGATTATAGAGTTTCTAATTTTTGCGACAGTCTTCTATTGTTTTTACGCAGAATAAAAATTAATTCATCGTTCACATTTGCGAATCTCATACTCATATTCGACATTTGACTGATTTGCGCAATACCCCAGAAGGGTTGGTGCATTCATTGAGACAAAGGACAAAGGATTTTATATAAGGGGTTGGGAGAGTGATGACTGTACGAGGGTAGAGATTCAGTCGGATGCACAGAGTGGGTTGATCCGCGTATATGAAGGGCTGTCAAAAACCTAATGAGAGGTGTGACTGAACACGTTTCGCAAAGCACTTTGATTATTAAAAAAATTTATTTATTATCATTAATTATTTCGAATTTGTTTTTGTTTTTTCAACAATTGTGATTAACTATATTGTTATTATTCCTACCCATTAATTCAAAGGTCATATATGCGAAAAATGAAATATTTAATCATGGAATTAAGTAAAAATAATTTTTTTGGTACAAAAAAAAAAAAAAATATGATTCTGAAAGTACTTCGTTAATTATTAGACAAACAGAATAAAAACTGATGGGGAAAAAAATTGGCAAAGAGATTTTGAAAAAATTTTTATTTATTATTCATCAATTAAATTTAATTTGTGTGATTATCTATGAAAAATTATCGAAACAATAATTTATATTTATTCCAATATTTACATTGTAATGTCTGTATATATTTTAATGACTCTAAATAATTATTAAATATATTTTAAATAAAGTTAAAAATGTATAGTCATAAAATTCGAGAATTGAGATGATGATGATTATTAAAGATTTAATTTCATTTTTATTTAAAGTCTCTAAAGTTGAGCGTCTAATTCCTTGATATCGACACCTTCAAATGAAAATAAATGAATGGTTCGTTTTTAAAAACAGTGATTGACAATGAAAAAATTATAATAATGAGATGAAAAAAAATATTATAAAGAGTTTTTCAATGATATTCATTATAACATATCCATACATCATTTGAAAAATATCTGACGAACGTGCCGAATGAATCGTTTGGCTCATTGGTGGGTTTGCAAAATCGCGGGGTTCCTATTTTAAATCACAGCATGATACGGTGAGTATAGGACAGACAGGAGCACAAAGGTAGGACGCAAGTTAGGATACAGAGAAGTAAGGGGGTAGTTTGCAAGTGGTAAGGGAGTGTGGGTTCCCCATAAAACAATGCTCCCACATCTGTCAGCCTCTTCTACTTCCTCTCCCTTCATAACCACCCTTCAAGCTCCTAATTATAGCACCCCCTCCCCTCTCACGCCCTCTCGCTGATCCACCATAGCATGTTTGTATTATGCGTCCCGGACCACTTGGGCACGCACAGAAAACTGAGGGGACATGCCATATACCCTTCTCAAGCCCTGAACAACGGTCAAGAAAGAAATCAAAAACTTCTTTTATTTATAATACATTACTTTTATTATAATGAATCCTTTTACATTTTTATGCTTAATATTATCCAGATAAATTTAAATTAAAAATTCCTTTTTTTGCACAAGACACATTTTTCATATAAGCTAGCATACTTATATATTCAGCAAAATAGATTAATATGGAAATTTTTTCTTTGCATAAAATTACACATTTGATTTTATGGCCTTTTAAAATTTTCATATTAGTAATTAGTAAAATTGAATATAAAAAATTAATTTATTAATGAACTTTGGCGATAATTTAACTCTTTGTGACCTGAGATTTTAAAAAAATTCATTCGTGATGATTAGATAAATTTAGGCATATAAAAAACATGTTTCTTAAAATTTATAAATATTAAAATTGTTAAATAGTAACAATCATTAATAAACTATTGTTACTATTGTTGTTAATCATTTTTATTATTGTTATTGTTCATTAATTGTTGTTTTATTAATTATTATAGTATTTTTGCTGCAGCACTATTGTTCATTTGTTACAGAAATGTCACATGAAGTTACAAAGGGTTAATATATTTAATGCAAAAAAAAAATTAAGAGACTCATTTTTTAGTGTAAAGGATAATTGTATGGGCGGGATTGTAGAGGGGTTGTATCAACTGAAACAGGGTACGTTACATAATAACAGTGTTTCTCATTTCATTTACAATTCTCGTATAATATCAACAATTAGTATCAAAAGTAATTTAAGCTTAATTATCCATTGCAAAGAATGAAAATGAAATTTATAATATCTAAGACATTTAATTTAGAAGAATGGTAAAATTCAAAGGAGATAATGATAAAAGTTCCGTAATTAGTTAATGGGGATTTGAAAGCAAAAATAAAGCTGATATTGAGTCAAGCGCCCCTGGTATATTCTCCTAAGGTGACTCATAACCACTCAGCGGTTCAACTGCACGCGAACCCTTGATTCAACAACTTGCCTGTAGTTTCGTTACGTGAACCGAGAAAATCAGTTTCATTATTATAGTTCAATCTACTAAAGATTCGATAGCATTCGATAGGTCCAATTATTTTTCAACAATTTTTCTCGGCGCTCATTAGTACCCTTTTGAGCCGCCATTGAGCCTTGCTCATATGATGATTGAAGTCATATTACTGAAAAATTTACGCTGGATGAGAAAATAAAATTCCATTACTATATTTTTATGTTTTATTCAATAAAATGAACGATAAACAATAACGGATACTATTTTTTTATCTGGAATAATTTTTTTCTGTAAAAAAAAAAAAAAAAAATTATTTAAATTTACTTCTAAAAGAATCATTTACTCATTTGGGAGTGAAAAAAATATTTTGAAAACTTTACGTTCTGATAACAAGTAGAAATCCATCGTTATAAAAAAAATTTTTATTTAAAGATAGAGTATTTTGAAAAAATTTTTAAAGTGTGTTTTTCTGCTTGAATGAAATGAAAAATAGTAATAATCTTATTGTTTTGTTTTTTTTTTCGTTGAAATATTTGATGAATAAAAAAAATAATTATGGTAAATTAAATTAAACTTAATAAGATCTTAATCACAAAAGATGAAGCTAAAAGTAGGATGAATCTTCATTATAATTCTTAGCCGCAAAATAGTGGCGGAAGCTCCGCAAATGAGACCAAGCTTCAGTCGTCTGACATGACCATCGTACAACGGGGAACAAAGCTCTATATAAGGGTACTTATGTGTCGACTCAATAGAGAGAAGAAAGAAAGATAGGTGTATTCCGTGCATGTATGGATGCACGTTACCTAAGGTGTGTAAGTAAAACCCTATTGCTATTCAAAACATAAAAACCATTTAAAAATGTAATACCTCTATGGCTTTGGCGCAAAAAAAATCGGGTGATCCAACGTGTGACTGTAAGTAAAATATACGACCTCGTGAAAAGCTTCGGTCAAATAATCGTGATTTATTATTGTAAGGAATTTTGTATTCAACAAAAAAAATTTTTTTTTAAACCCGATTATCAAAGTCTCAGTTGAAACAGCCGATGTACAGTAGCAATAAAATTTTCTCGTCATTTTTAATTTTACTGAAACCATTTTAATTATTTTCAGAAATGTTTCAAGGATTGTCGATGGACAAACATTTATTTTAACTTTATCATTCCGAATTTTCATAATAAGCGGATAAAAATGATCTAGGAAAGTTCCACTGAAGTCTACGATACTTAAAGATAATTTAAATACACTGATTACCGACAACAGATGCTTTAAATGCGTCTCATTGTGTATATATATTTATTAAATGAACTTTAACTGCATTGCTATTTTGATTAGTGAGTCATAAAGTCAGCTATATATAATATAAATTACAAAATGAATGACATTTCTACAGTAATTATATTAATTTATTAATTTTTGGATAATCCATTAGCAATATCGAGTCTCGAGAAAATGAAAATAAATATCTATATTTTATTTAATGAATTGACATGTTGGTAACAATGAAGAGGTAAACATTGATAAAATTTTTATTCGTATCATTAGCTCGTGTTAACCGTCAGCACCGTAGTGTATTGATTTCCACAAAGTTTACTATTTACTGGGACGGTAATGAACCATAATTCTGTAAACTCAAATATTGTTTCGATTAAACAATGTTGTGGTACAAAGCCATTGATATTTGCTCTTCACATCGTATACCTTCATTTCGTATGATCAGTCGTCAGGCTAATTATATCAAGCATTATCGAATTTATTAATTAGTTTGAAAAAATGTATACATATAAATAAATAAAAAAAAAATACTAAAAAATTATTCACTAACATATTTAATTTTATTTACATTAATCAACGACTCAAATAAATTTCTACGATTGATTCACCGCATATTAAAGCATAGCAAGTTTATTAATACAGCGAGTTACGGAAATAAAAAAACAATAATGTGAGACGGTGGAGAAGGGTGAGTAACGTTAGGTAACTTGATGAGGTGAGACGGTGGGTAGGTGAGTAGTACCTACTGTAATTAGTGAGAACGTATCGTAATTAGAGAAAATGCCGCGTTTAATTGCTAATTGAGTTTCTGGCCGATGTGAGATCTAATTTTAATCACCTAATTACGTGCCTACAGGCTGCGGGCTACGGACAACCCTCCGTTCGCAATCGTTGAGAGCTGCCACTTTCCTCTAGGGGTAGTATAAGTAGTTCTGTACGAAAAATCGCACTCAAACTAAATTATTTCAATCGAACGACAGCCATATGTCAGACTGAAACTCTTTATTCTCTACTTAAAAATGTGATTTTTTATCCTAATTTTAAATTAATTAATTCTTTGATTACTTTACAAACGATTTAAATCATTTTATTCTACAACCATAGTTTCAATAATAATCGTATAAAACTAATGTTGAAATAAATTTAAATTGTACAATGAATTTTTTAATTATAAATTCAATATTATTAAATTTTCACTAGACGGAGAGAATTTTTTTTACTAAATCTAAGTGCAAAAATGACAAGTGCACGTTTCGAAATTTACAAGTAAAAATATTTCCATTCGATAGTAAATTTTGAGTTTTTGTGATTTAATTTTGTACGTAAGAGGTGTTTTAGTAAAATAATTACTTAGGATAACTCAAAAATTACTTACAATAACCCAAAATTCACTGTTGAACAGAAATATTTTTACTTTTAAATTTTGAAACACGTTCGACTTGTCATTTTTGCACTTAGATTTAGTGAAAAAATTCTCTCCGTGTAAGAAGTTATTAATAAGTTATTATAGTTTAAAAATGAATATATGCACATAAATTTATAGCAATTTGTTGTAAAAAAAAAAATTACAAGACGTCCTTAAGTGTGCGCAGACCCATTTTTTTATTTTTTAAAATTACATCAATTATTGTATAAAATTAATTCTCATGATTTATTCACACTCTCTGAAGTTAAAATAAATTAAAATTATACAAAGAATATTTCAATTCTAAATTAAATATTATTTTATTTTTATTATTTCATCATTCATTGATGTCTCATTGAATTTAAACATGAATCAAGTCTCATTCTCTGAAATTTACAGAGTCATCTGCTTATCAATTGATTTTAGAAAATGGAACATTCCCCTCAATGCTCAATATATCACATATATTTATAATTTCCAAATAATCTTGAATAGTTGAATCTTTAAAACATTTAAACATTTTGGTGAATAAGTTTTAACTATTAATCTCTTAATACTAAGATCCAGTGTTTAAATAGAATTGTTGAAATTATTAATTACTTTTGGGATGATGAAGAGAATTTTATTTCATTTATTTCAACATCCTAGATAAGTAAATGGGTGGAAATGAAAATAATAATCATCGAATAATAGTATTAGCAAAAGGAGAGTAATAAGAAAATTACATGTCTAAAGCCGGAATAATTTGATATGTTCATACTCATCACGAACTATAAAATAAAAGCGAACTTTCATTAACAGGCATACTAATGATACTAATTTACTTCGCTAATAATTTATATACGACCCTTGGAAACGGGATTATTGGTTTCACGCGAGGACGACCATCAACATTATATGCCTATAGGGCATCAACTAAAATTATAAGGGCAAGTCTCGTGAATATACAGCGACTTTCTAGTTCAACTTTGACGTACACGCGTTACCATCCGCTCAACTTTCAACATAATTCTCATTTACGAAGGTTAATTATCGGCAAACGACTTCGTATGTTTACGTAAACCAAGTGTTGCAAATGTTGGGTGAAACGGGCTGAGTAAATGAGTACACCAGACACTTTGATAAGTACTTGATGCCATTTACATTATTTTTTATTCACTTTGTTAGTTGTACCAATGTTCAATAAACTGGTTAATTCATTGGAAAAAATACAAACGAAGAGAAAAGTAAATAAATGAGGGGAACAAAAAACGAATAAATAAAAATAAAATAATAAAAAATACTGTGATTATTTTTAATTACATGTAAAATCTTTATCAAGTCAGTTGCGATCTTTGATAAAATGTTTGGAAATTCCGATTTCCTTTGAACATGTGCATGCCTACTCTTTTAAAATGTGGAGGGCAATAAAGTCGAAAAAATTACGTTAGCCGCGGTAAAAGGGATGTATATAAACGGGAGTTACCCTTCATTTTTGCTCATACAGCTTTTTCTTTGGTGCAATAAAAATAATGGTATTATTAAAATACTAACTATAAATGAATCTCGATTGTGAACAACTCGATATTTTTAAAATTTAATTATCACAACAACAAAAAGTGCATAATTTTTATTTATATACTATTGGCCGATTTAAAATTCAATTAAAATAATTTTCTCTTTCAATGCTTATATTTAGATATGCACCATAATGAACTGCTGCGTCGATAGCTTTTATAAAATACAACACTTTGGTTATAAATAAATCATTGTATAAAATTCGATCTTTAGAAAAAATCTAATTACCTCGTTTTTTTTTTTTTTTTTTTTTTACAAAAGACTAGAAAATAAAAAAAAAAACACAAAAGTAAAGGGAGAAATGTAATTTTTATTCTTCATAATTTTTCTTAAAAACTGTCTTAATTTAAAATTCATTCTCGTATCTAGCCACAGGCATGTTACAGGTGTGTACTAGTTTGTGTTTCGAAGGAAAAAGCATATTATACGAGTCATGAGACTTATATACAGCCAAGGGGTAGAGCTCGTTGTCTGCTACCCACTCATTTGCGAAAAACCTGTTTCCAGAATAAAGTCAAAAAAAAAAAAAAAAAAAAAAACAAGAGAGGGGAAAAGAGAAAAGTCGTTCGCCTTATTGTGCAATGGTGAGACTCTGACTCAAAGGCTTAGCTTTGTACTGTGGCGACAGAAGGAGGGGGTGGATGGGGGTGAATAGTAACTACCCTGTGCACTAGTCTCTCCTCATATACGTGTATACCCTTGCCAAAGAAGTAGAGGGAAAAAATATACCTAGGTACCTCGTTCATTTTTATCCCCTAAAGCAATTTCAGCATTGTTTTAAAATAGTACTTAGCAGGGTCATTGTATTATGCATGCGCCCCTCTCTAGTCGAGGGTAACGTTGTGTGAGAACACTTGATTTCTCGCGCACGTGAGTCTCAGGCTCTATTGTTAACAGAAGCAGAAGGGGACTTCTATATGTCCGAGATTTTTAATAGACCTAAGTTTCCTGCTGCGAATCACCCTCTTATTTTATCCGCTAAATAGATTTTTCGCTGGTTTATGAATCAATCAACCGACCAAATGACACCTTATGACGTTTATACTTCTGTCGAGCATAAAGACCATCACGAAAAAAAATGCTTTTACGTAGGAATCTGTATGATTCATTCACATTAAGTACCTCGACATTTCGAATTATTAAGAAATGTTATGTCTGTGGATATTTGAATTTCTCTAAATAATTATTGAATACATTTTATCTGAACCAAGGTACTTCTAATTATGTCACAATTCATGTTTCCTTTCTTACTCAGTCGAATCTTTGATTGCTGGGCCCAAAATCAGGGATTGTCATTGGATATTTCTCTTTTTCCAAGCATGTAACATTTCAATATGAGTTTAATTCTTGGATCATCAACTGAGGATCAATCCATTGTAATTTATTTCAACTTGAGTTAAAGAAATCATATATTAGTAATGTTTCAATTGTTATTATAATATTTAAATTAGGAAAGAAAAGAAAAGATTTAGAACCAAAAAGAGGAATTTAGAGACTGTATGGTTGAGCATATGATTCACATATTGACACCTTCAAAGAACAAAATTACATGACAGAAACATTTTAAAATTCCTCTTGTTTTTTAAAAAATATTATCTCACAGATGATAATTTTATTTTCATTATGATAAAAAATGTTTTCAACTGAAAATGAATGTTTGTTTGGTTGAATAATTCTAACATGAGCTTTTGTAATTTAATTAAAGTATAATTTCATTAAAAAAATGTATATCTATTATAAGATGGTACTTCATTCTTTTGATTTGACGCTGAAAAAATATTGTCAATATTTTAACGAATCAATTGACACAACTATTTGACAGTTTTATTGATAAACTAAAAACCAAAATATTGAATAATTCAATGATTCGCATTGAAAATAAAATAAAATTTCATAGAAACATATTGGAGTGTTGTAATTGACTATTCTGAGCAATTTGCGAACGAGATAATGGGAAGGATATCTTGTTACCGGATGGTTGTATTGGATTTTCGTATCCCTACGTGGCTACGACAATTCCAAAGCAACGACGTTAAGTACCAACGTGGCCGTGGGGCGCGTGGCCAAAGGCGCTGGGACGGCCCTCTCATGTTCATTGTTCACAGTCAACCGTGTCGTTCTTCCTCACAACCCCTCGTCATCATTGGACCGTCCTCTTCATTCGTCTCATCTCGTGCCAGCTCAGTGACTTCGTGAGGGTCTCATTTTCATTAAGAATTAAACTTCAAGTCCGAGGTAAAAAAAAATGTCCACTCGTCTTTTCCATGCAAACGAGATTGATGAATGTTCGTCGCTTGTCTTCAATGCATTCTAAAATCTCAATTTTGTAAGAATGTTCAACAGTCAATTGTCTGTCTTTTGAAACTTCCATTTCGACCAGGAAGTGAATTCATGATTGATTTTAAATGAAAGCCACGATTTAATTCGTTTTCAATTGCTTTTACATGGTTGCAATTAATTGTAATTTATTACAGTTGAATTAAATAAAACGACTATTCATTTTGATTACAAAAAAGCCCGCATTTATGTGGTTCATTAGCTGGCCTGCGGAAAAATTTATAATAATATAATGATAATAAAATATGTAATTTAACTATTGATTTTATTTTTATAATGAATCGTGACAAAAACTAATGGTAAAGAAAATTTTAAACAACTAACATTTTTATTAGCATGATGTTGACTAAAACATTTAATCGTTACAAAAGGAACAATTGAAATCAACTGTATCAGTAAGAGTTGTAGTGACAAACATTCCCCGAGGTACCAATCGTGTTTGTATGCATTTGATAAATTAATAATTACGAGTCGCACCATTACGAAAATTAATGCAGGCGTTACTGGTGCATTTCATAAATAATCTATTATATTCTGATGTCTACTACCTAATAATGACGATGGTATGATAAGACCTGAGGCTATATGAATCTGTAATATTATCGAAATAATTCATAATTTAAAAGAAAATTGAATTTTCGATATTAAAATTGATTAAAAGTAAAATTTAATTTTTGTTTAACAATAGACGAAGATACAATTATCGATAGTAATTGACCTAGATTGATGATTAAATCTATATTTATTGAGTTTTATTGAAAGTTTGAAGCATTTAGAGCAGGCACAAGATTACCCACTGGGATTCCAATGACGCTGCGGTGAATGGCAATAAAATAACGATCGACTAAACGGACGTTGGGAGAAATGAGATAAATATGGCTAGTTGACTGTGGCTGATAATGCGAACAAGTGTTAGGTGAATTATGTTTCCTGACTCCACGTTCACATTTCCAATGTATTTGGCGTTTAATTTTCCGGCACCAAAGAACATTAATTAAATAACTGAATATGCTTTATCTTCTTCCGTGACTGCTGTATCATTTTGCTATTTCTTTCGATAATTCTGTTTGATAATCTGATTAATGTACCCATCCAACGTATCTCACTGAAATCCACTCATTAAATGTAACTGAAACTCTCTTTAATCAATTGAAAATACTTTTTTCTTCTTTTTTCAATCAATCTCATTGATGATAATTTGTCGTTATTGTTCGGTTATTATTCCGTCAATCAAAAAATATTCAATTGTGACTATTCAAAATTTTTGATTTCATTAATTGAAATAAATATTTCTTGTCCCAAGTAAATTATTTTCTTAGTATAGAAGAGAGTAAAATGTCGATTTAAATCAATTCTCAACTGTAGTCGCTCTTGACATTGAAGAAAATAATAATGGATTAAGACAGCTGCAGCATGATTTGTGATGAAGATCTAGATAGCCTTACGATGGTTACTTAGCGCTGCAAGATTACGGCTATTTTGTGCCACTTGTACTTATTAGGGGTGATACCATTGGTGAGACGACTATTATGAGAGTGCCATCTGAATCTCGACCTCTTGAATGACTCCATTTACCATTAAGCACATTACTATTATCCTATCATGCGGTTACTTAAAGGAACCTTCTTTGGAGATACACTAAGCTATTTGTATAAAGTGGCCGTTCATTACTAAATTATGCTGGTTTTATAGAGTTATATTGGCGCCTCGGCTATTTTGATCTACGTGCAGCAACACCGAGAGAAGTTTTAAAGTCAAGAAAATTTTCCAATAAATATTTTACTGGTGATTTTTTAATTACTTCACGTGTGTTTGAGTTTTATTCTATTATTTACTCTTAAGTCAATACTTGTGAAGAGTAATATTAAAACATAAAAAGTTCTAGACTAAATTTAGTAAACATTAATTTATGTTGGTGTTTGCGTATGTCTGTTCTGAGAAGATAACCGGTACTCATACTCACCAGCACATTGGTCAACCTCTCTCATATTCCTCGAAAATGTACACTTTACCTCTCGGATATAACCAATCGGTGATCGTCAACGACTTTTAATAATATTTCCGGAAGATTTTTTTTCTGTTACTTTTTTATCGGAGGCTAGTGTGTGATATTTTTCTACTGTTAATCTCGAAGTATTGCGTGATTTTTTTGAACGATTTGTGTCATATAAACAACAAGAGTTATACTCGAAATGAGTTTCCTTTCAACATCTCTTATATATGTAGTTATATGAATTTTAGTAAACTATATTTAATTTATTTTTATTATAAGAATGATTTTTTATTTCAACATTTTCGTTTGTTTTCCATTACGGAGATGGAGATTTGAATTAATATAAATTAATTTCACTAAAATTTCAATCTGATAGAAAAATAATTTCCTTTTCTCCTTCATTTATAGAGGGGACTTGTCAACATCAACGCAAACTTACCCACGTGATGATAAAAAAAATAATTTAATAATCTTGGCAAATTTTTATTCCACTCTCGGATTTAATTAAACGACAAAATAGATTTCATTATTTGCAATTGCAATTGCTGCGGATTTTCTACTGACTATAGTTTTAATTTTAACGTCGCTTACAATAAAGTAAAGAAAAAATTTTAAAAAATAATAATTTTAAAAAAATGGTGTGATAACTTGAAAAAAAGGGCACTCATAAAAGTTATGGCCGACCAAGTCATGAGGAAATGAAACAAAAAACAGTCAAAACTTATAATTATTTATTAGACCATCGAGAATCTTTTCTTCTTCATTTTTTGTTATTTTCACATACTCTGTCCCTTGCACTCTCCCCACTCATGAGTAACCAGTTTGAAAAATCGAACATTGGGCGTCGCCATTTCTGATTGAATCCAAGCTTGAAGCTTATATTTTGTCATTCATCGTCGACGTCGGGGATATATAGAGTGCAGAATGGTGAAAAAAAAGCTCTATCGACAGAGAGTTACCAAGAGAATCAGTTGCCTGCACCCTGTGAGTGTGGGCTATTTGCCAAGGCAAATTTAGAAATAAAAATTTTTTCAAAAGCTCTTTCGAACTCAAGCTTCTTGATAAAATATGTATAACCTTGTCTGTACACTCATGAATGACAAAAAAGTATTGTAATTATTTTCAATTAAATATTTCACTTAATATTACATATGAAGAAAAAGAGCTCACCTATTATTATTTATTTATTTATTTTTTTTTAATAATATCGACAAAATTGATTGTAGTAAAATATTAAAACAAAAAAATCCCAAGATCAAAAAAAAAAAAAAAAATAAATTATACTAATAATGAAGTAAGTTTAGGCATATTAAAAAAAAATATCTCTCGAAATTAAAAAATATTTAAATTGTTAAATATTCTTAATGATCTATTGTTGCTGTATTAATTATTGTTATGAATGTTGTTAATTATTGTTCGTTGATTACAAAAATGTTACATGAGGTTCCAAAGGGCTAAAGGGAAGAAGAAGAGGAAAATGATTACTCTGAATATACCCCTAAAGTAATGAGTGCAGTCTTGGCTGATGGTCAGTTATGAGTAATGAAGGAATTGATATGATTATGTCGAAAATGGAATTATTTTACAGCAGAAATGAACATAAATTGTATATTAAGTCTCATTAAATGTAATGGAGAATTTAATGTGGTCTTTCATGCATTAGTACCATCAAAGTTAGTAGGAAATAAGCTCGGGAAATAAATAAAATAAAAGACGTATGATGGACCAATGTATTATAGCCTTATAAATGAAAATGTTGTTTAGTTAATGGAGAATTACGGTTTATAAACACGAAAACATTAAAAAAATGTTGGAAAAAGCATCAAAGAAGTAAACTTCAAAAGCGTTTCAGGTCATTGAATAATTGCACGATGAAAATATGTAAAAATAATGGGGCAACATGAGAAGAGGAAGGCATCACGTTAAGCCGTGAGGATGTGAGGGTGAGGATAGCGATAGGAAGCGTCAGTAGAGATGTGCAAGAGAGTGTGGGGTTGGCCAAAAGAGATTGTGGAAGAGTTAGCATACAACGATTCTGCTCGAATAAAGCGACGAATTTTTCGCGAAATATGTTTGCTAGAGAGTACTTTGTTCGCCAGACACCTCAATTTTTTAATCCTACCAAATAAATGTGTTCTGCTAAAAATAATATTTAACGTTAACGTAATGCGGATCTCTCCGCGAGATCAGACTCACTATGCGTTATTTTCACTAGCGAGTACCGAGACCTCGTGTTTTTGTCCGAGCAGCAACACGTGCCGCGGGCCGTACGTTGGTTTAAACTTTAAATTTCACCCGAGGATGAAGTGATTAAAAGGCAAGTGGCTGTTTATTTTACGTCGCATGCATCTACACAAGTATACAAGCTGAATTTTAATTAAATTTTTTTTAAATAAATTATTCGAATTTGAAATAACTAAAAAAATTTAATCATAAACATCATTTACAGTATTTATCATTTAGAATTATGATGTATTGTAGTTTGAATCTGCTTTTTTTTATTTGTTTTCTCAAATAATACTTTGATATTTTTTAAAATAAATTATCGCATTACAGTTAAAAATTATTATGATGATAAAAATATTTATTTACTTTCCAACATTTCATTGGTGATTTATACATACATAAATTCACTTTTTTACGAATTATTTTCACCAAATGGGAGTTAATTATTTGAACTTTTTAACGATTTCATTATTTTAAATGATAATTTTTTCATAATCACTTAAACTATAGAGAGTAAAGAGAAATGAAAATAATATAGGTCCCTCGAGCAAAATAGACTATCATTACACAAACATGAAAATTGAAATTAAATTATGTTTCATCGTTTTTAATTATTTATATCTATAGTGAAATTTAGATAATAATTATTCTTTTACACACCTTTATATCTGTCCAATAAATATAGATACTTGTTTGAGTCCTTTTAAATCATTTTGGTCACTTTCGAAGTCTGTTTTAATACTTTAAATATTTTCTGTCGATGTTAATCCTTTTTTAACCCTTAATACTATTTCTGTAATATTTTTTAAGAACTAATCTGTATTTGGAGCCATGGAATTTTTAAAAACAGTCATGGCAAAAATTGATATTAAGATTAATGTTCCTGACTTTCGTTCATGTTTATTTTCAACTCAATACTTTAAATTAATGCAAATAAAATTTGTTAATTGTGGTCATATTATTTATCCATCCATAAAATAATTTATTAACAATATTAAAAAAGTACCTGACAATTTTTTTTGTATGATCCTAAATAAGTTCTAGTATTTTTTGATCGTTAATAAATAATAATTAAATAATTTTAAATACTTAAAAATATTAAAAAAATTATTAATATTTCTACTTAAGTTCTATTAAATATATTAAAATATTTTTTTACAAAAAGATATTTTTTTTAAAACTTATTTTCAATGCGATTATGCATTACATAATTTTACATACATATAAGACGTGGTTGCACGCACGTGAGTCTCATTGGAAAACGAATAGAATGCCATTGAAGAGAGACCAGTGGGTGCATATATACATATATTTTAGCGTGAATATATTAGGAAGGTTGGATGGTCGGTGAAGATACACTGGCTACTTCAGACCATCTCTCAGAGAAGTATAAAAATATCTATCGCTGGTTCTTTGAATTTTTCATTTTGATGTGGTCAACATTTAAATGAGGCGATTGATCGATATTACATTAGAATATATGACGTGCTTCATGGAAGATACAACTAGAATCCTGTAACGCATTGGAGGGAAATGATGTCCGAGAGTCGAGAGAGAAGGGTCTTTGAGTAGTCGATAGGGTTGTGGAATAGGAAAGGAGCAAGTATGGTGGATAGGGAAATGAGATGTTCTTGGACTTTCAAGAGATAGTCAGAGAATATGAGGATGGCCCTTACTCACATGGGACGAGTTTATGGAGTGCCGAGAAGTACTTCCTTTTCTCGTATCCTGCTGTGAATGGCTAAACTATTTCACGACTCTATTTTGTATTTGGAAATTGTTGTCTACGGAAAATGAACATTTTAGTAGTCAAAAATTTGTCATTGTAGCCAAACTTTCAATCATTTTTATCATACTTTTTTCTTTCTTTTTTATCATAAAAGTAAAAGAATGATAAAGTAGCTTGGAAAAGATAATGAATATGAATTTTAACCTTTACAAAAAATATAATAAACCATGGGTAGAATTGAAAACTAATTTCAAAGATTATTTTCACATAAAAGAGCGTGAACGTATTATGCAAATTTCTATAATTATTTGATAAAAAAAGTTGAAAAGAAAACATACAATTTATAAATATAACTGATTGTAGCGTCTTCAGTAATTTAAATAAACAAATAATAAATATTCGTCTGCGTAGAGAGTTAGCTCGACATGAATAATCATTACCAAAACAAAGCAGAGAAACCTATTGAAAGTATACAAGTGAATTTGATTGATTTAATTTTTCTTCTTATTTGTATGATTTTTTTTTTCTTTTTTTTTTTATAATTCATTTGCATCTGCTGATGCTTTCTTTCCAATTCGTAATACACAGCAATTTATAAAATTTATTCTATCCCTTCAATTTAATTTTTAATTACGTTTTTAATTAAAATATATTCATTACAAAAGAAAATAAAATATTTTCAATCTGTTTGAAAGGAGAATGAACAAAGAGAATAAATGTTATAGATGATACGTTGATATATACGAAGTAGACTTTGAGTTGAATATTCCTGACAAACATCATCTAGGAACAAAAAATATGACTGGGCAGTTTGTTGATCCAAGTGACTATCCTCACACTTTTTTACATTTTTTTTTTTCAACGAGGAATTTTTTCTTTTTTACTTTTACAAGCTATATCGATTCCGACACGATGCAAAATTTGTTGGCGACTGTCCCCCTCCGGTCTTTTTACGAACCAGAACGTCAGTTTCAGTTTTTCCGGGAGGAAGTAACGAGCAAAGGTACACCTAGTTAACGTTACTTAGTTGATTACCTTTCCAATCGACGCGATGGTCCAATCAGCATGAATTTGGCTTGGTTCAACTGCAGTTGACCTCCAGCTTTCGATCCATATGACAAAGAGATTATATTCGTCTTTCTTTAATATCGTATGCATTAATCTAATCTAATTTTATAATTAATAATTAACAGACTATTTTATTTTTATCTATCATATTATATTAGTTCATCTACAAATAAGTAACGCTAAGTACAATTGATCTAATTATTCATTTAATTCATTTTTTATTTATTCGATAGAGTCTAGAATTGGAGGTGATACTTGCATAGAACTTTGCTTTCAATATATTTTGAATAAAATGTGGGTATATTTAAAATGTTATTTTGAAAAATATTCAGTTTAAATATTGAAAACGTAGAGAGATAAATATACGAAATGATGCAGGATGGGTTCTTCTCACTCACTGGACAATCTAAAGCTCATATCTTCCAGTTGGATGGGGGTCGTCTCAATATTCTGAAGATGACCAGTGGGCTAGATGTGACATAACGCTTCGTCGCCGCTTCAAGCCATATTAAACTCTATAGAAGTTTGATATTGCAACTCTAGTTGCCTTTAACTGACTTATATCTAACGCTTCTTCCTTTCAATATCACCAAGACGCAGGTGCATTTACTTGATTTGCTATTGAATTCGTATATTTTCTATTTACTTTTTGATTACAACATTGAATTGTCATTCAATTAATAGTCCATTTTTTTCTTTGATGACAATTGTAAGATGCAGAGATGGATGGATGCATTTTAAATATTTAATTAACTTAGAACTTGCTGAGGGGAATCAGTGTCCTAGTTTTGGAGCAGAGGGAACCAAACACTCTTGGATCCAAAGAATACCCTGATCCAGCAGCAATTAAAGGATCTAGACACTGCACCTTTTTTTTTTAACTTTAAAGTCTTCAATTACAGTTAGCAAAGAGTGTTATAGAAACTGGATTAAAGAGCATATTTTATTTTCCAAGAACCTTTTGTAATTAACCTGAGTTATCACAACCAATCAAGTCAAACTTAATAGCTATGAAGAAGAATATTTTGTGTATTATCCTATTTGTTTTGATTTTCATTTTGATCAAATGATAAAAGTTACTTAATTTGACTCGCTATAAACATTAAAATATTAATCTAGAGTCATAAAGCTTTCAATGATCATTTGAGAAGCAATATTTTTTTAAATTCATTATTTAATTGTTAAATTAATGACACAGTTCAATTTATGTATAAATTAAATGTGAAAAATGAAAAGATGTATGAATAGGGGAATAAGGATAGAATATGACACTGTTTGTTTCAAAGTATCGACAAGTATTTTGGAAATTCACTGATGCAGCAGTAATGTGAGCTCTCGTAACATCGTATGTATTCTTTTTAGTGAGGACGTGTGTTTTCGGCAGTGGTTTTAAATTCCTTTTGAGTTTGTATATAGCGCGTGCGTAGTCGTTGACTGGTTCGTTCAAAATCTAAAAAAAAAGTCATTTGCACGGTAATTCGAAGCCTGGATTTTAGTCGATAAAAGGATGCACACACGCCGCGATGCATACAGAGGAAAGAAACAAATGAACAAATTCGCGTTTCAGAATAATGCCTGGCAATCCCATCTACTCGTTCCCCGACTACGTCGCGACGCACTCCAGGCCTCCCAACCTCTACTACTCTTTACCCCCCTTACGATTCACAACCCCTCAACCCTACTTTTTTTTCATTCCGTCCTATCAATTGATCAGGTTTTAAATTTCCGCGTCCATCCAAGCCGCGCCCACCACCCCGCGCTTCACTTCAAGGCCCGCCTGTCCCTCTCTGTTTAATTAAAAGGACACATTAAATTATTTTTTCAATTGAACCCCCCATTGTTACTCGCAGACTGCTGATTCTATCCAATCTTGCTTCTTCTCTCACTCTTTTTTTCTTTTTTTTTTTTTTTTTTTTTTTGCTTCAACGTCCACTTTATTCACCCCTTCTCTAGCACCTACTGCCACAGCTTTCTCTCTTATTCAAATCTTTTTCAAGAGTCTTCATTATAAAACCTCACATTAGATTTATTCTTGTGAATTTCTGGCCTGATAAACCAACTTGAAACAATGAGGGGTAATAATGTAAACTCATTTTCACAAGTGGAATGATATCTCAAATAGAGAAAATCACTTTGCTAAGTTTCAACACGAGACTTTTCATTAAGATTACCGTATAATCAGGGCTTTGGCTATTGTCCAAGTAAGTTGGTGGTGAAATGAGGAGAGGCCTCGGTTGGCTAACCTTTCCTCTTTGTTGGAGCCAAAGGCGTCTGATGCGACGATTCAACCGCGTGGCTACATCAGTAATTTGGAAAAGCTAATTAAAACTTAACTCTCTACCAACATTTTTATATCATCTGAATTGTTCTTGAATTTGAAGTAAGTTAAGAGTCAGAAAAAAATACCTATTTCCAGGATTATATTTTTTCTTTATTAATTTTTTTTTGCTGTCTCGAGTCGAAATATATAATAGTGATTGTATTTTGACGAACATATTAATTGCAGAAATTAAAAACAAACAAGAAGCACAAAAATTAAGATGATATTTTTTAAAAAGACATCCAGTATTTTAATACATTAAAAACATTACCCATTAACATGGATTTTGTACCCTAAATAAATGTAAATAAAATTCTTAATTTTTGTCATATTATTTATGCAGGCACAAAATAATTTATAAATTATGCTAAAAAAGTACTGAACTAGGACTTATGGAATTTTTTGGTAAGATTCCAAATAAATATGAGTATTTTTTTATCTTTCATCAATTATAATTGAGTAATTTTAAACACTTTATAATTTCTAAATAATATCTATATTTCGACTCAAGTTTTTATAAAGGAATATTTGTTATATAATTTAAAAGAATTTATTGAACAATATTATTGCGTTGTAAAAAAAGTAATAACGAAAAAATGGTCAAGAGAAATATTTAAAAGTAATAAAAGACTATAGTGACTTTATGTAGATCCTATTGTATAATTTCTTCATGGACAAATGTACTAAAAAAGAATGAAAAAAATGTCAGTAACTCACGATCATACAATGTTTTCGTTGATCATCCTGTCTCACTCGTGGAAGCTTCGCGTCGGTTTTCAGGCGCCACTAGGGATTGCATGTATCCTGCAGGATGTACATCTGGATCAATAGCATTGGAAATTATCCAAACAAATTATCGATAGAGCAAAAAAAAGCGAGGCCGTGCAGACTACCCGGGCGCTACATCTCACATAGACGGCGAAGCGGGCGCATTAAAAAATAAAAAATAGCTGTACATTTTTCAGGCATTAACGTGTACGTGGGTGGGTAAGCGGCAACGGTGAGAGTTAGGGGATGGTACACGGCTGATTTGAAGGGGGAAGTGGTGGACCACGACGGCTCGAAATGTCCACGCGGGAGGGAAAGGGTATGCGTGTGTCTCCCGATTGGCCTGTTAAAGCTTCAGAAGCCAATTCACGAGCGAACCGCGTGTTTTGAGCAATTTTTCAAAATTAACTAATGTTTGACAGCCTAGCCACCGTTCGTGAGGTCTTTTCCGGTGGTGTTTTTATGTTGAGGGAGAGTGCGAAGGGTATCCCGAGGGGATTTTCCATCATCATGAAAAGTTGAAGGAATTCCGTTGATTCATATAAAGCATATTTCTATTAATATTTTCTTGGCATTATATTAATTTAATTTACTCTTAAAATGTGAAAATAATAGTCTGAGAGGTAAATAATGGAAGAGAGTTGGGTAGAGGAAAGGAGGAGAGATGACATTGATGATGAGGAGCATGATGTGAAGTAGGAAAGAGGTAGAAAAATAACAAGATGTATAGATGGTGGAGGGTGAGATGGAAAAAAATAGTGCGTCGATTGAGCAAAGGCCGTTGGTGGTCCTCACTTTTCGTCGGGTTCGAGCGACCAGCCCAAAAATTACGTCGACTAGAGTTTATTTGTCCGGAAATGGCGATGCCCCCGAGGGTGGTGCTTGCGCCGTCATAGGTGTGGGGTAGAAAAAAAGGGGACTGGCGTAGGTTGAGTGTGAGAGAACGAGCGAACAAGAGGATGAGGAAGGGAGAGGAGAATAGGTACCTACCCGACTAGCCCGGTTGATGTATCGCGTATTATTTGTGTGTTGCGTTCGTTGCTGCAATGCGCGCTTTTTTTCGCTCCCACCGCCTATTATTTATTAGCACTAACGTGCAATTGTATTGATCTGCAATACACCACCCACCCATACCACCCCCTGTTACCCTCTGTACACCCCCTGCGACCGCCTACCCGGGCATTTTTTACCATTCCGAGAACGCATTCGGACTTGCGGACCGCCGGGAGATTGTAGTTACGCGCATGTATCGGTTTTGTTGACGGGTTTGGGTCGATCGAGCCTGAAAAATGTCAGCTTCGATCCTGATGGATTTCTTAATTACATCATTGGAAATGCCTCTTCAAAAAATCCATCACCTAATTTCTCTCTTATTCTCAGAAATTTTATCCACACATCACCTTTTTGAATGCATCAAATTTAACTCTCAATATTTTTCATGATTTTTTAGTTAAATTGTATCGTCAATTACCGCACCACGTCTCCTATTTCATCATTCAAAAATGAGGTGAGAGGAATTTGGAAAATACGTTAAACGTGTGAGGTCATCAAAGTAAATCCTGGTGACTATTGGCAAGAGCTATTATACCGTCATCATAGCGATATAACGCAGAATCAACAGGACAACGATACATTGCCAGTCCCGCGTGGCGAAATACAATAGTCACCCTTTCCCCGCGATATTCAGTCTACTAAAAGCGAGCAGCAAGCATCAGTATGTCCTCGTCCCCTCGCTAAAAGCTTCCACGTGGCGATGCTTCGGGCCGCTCTCGGGATGCGTCGCGGTGCGTTGATGTAACCAAATGATTGGGTAAATGATTCCACAGCGTTTCGCGAGTAATTGAGTGGTGCTGCCGTGAGCGTTGGTGATGATTCGCCGCACCACGCCACGCATATATCCCAATGCAGGCCCGCACTCACGGACGTCCAACATATACACGTAAACATCCATGATTTCCTATACAACTTCACATGTGTAGACAACATAAATGTTTGGAAGCATCGAAAAGCCAGGGATACAGTTTACACATGTGAGACTCGTGTGTATACATGTGAGCGTGCGTGAAAACATGAATTGTGTGAGTGGCACGCGCGCCCCACGGCAATGACGAGTCATCCATGCTAGAATACCTCGATTCCGCGTTCACCGATCATCACTCGTGTGTGTCGGGCTCTATATAACACTATTGCAACTGTTCACACCTACACCATTGCATCATCGTCAGTAGCCGTTTTATGTTGTATACTCACATACTTGTGGACTTACACGCGCCCGAGAACCACTCGGACTCTCTATCTCTCGTGGTGGTTGGCGTCATGATTCCGCGCTTGTTTGCGTGCCACTGCGGTCGGGTGTTGGCAAATTTGCGTGGCCACGGGGATATGTTTTCGTTTTCAATGATTTATGCCACCAAACGTGGCCAGTGTGTGACACGTCACGCTGAGCGCTATTAATACATTCCACATTCGGATATATCGATGACTCTGCTTTAAGAGCAAGATGACACTTTTTAGTCACTTTTTTTTTTACAAGAATTTCTATCATGTTTTCATTCGTTTTTTTTTTTTTTTTGTTCTCACAATCATCTACCTATGGAAATGCCTTTTATTGTATTCGCAATGATTTTTTATTTGTAATTAAATTTTAAAATGTACAGAAATGAACAAAATTATTTCATTTTTAAATATAATTTTTTATGTCAATTATTTTTTGACGTAATACCGTGACTATTACATTATTTTTTTACAAGTTAACAACATTCGATCAATTTTGTGCCAATAACATTTGTATTTAGCTGTATGTAATTTTAAAATAGTCATTTCATGAAAAGTTTGACTTTGATTGGTATTTAAAAAAAATGATAATTGTTCCTCATGTGGAAGTTTTGATCGACTAAATAGACGTCAAGGGTGCGAGAAATATTTGAGCAAGTTACAATGTCCAAAAAGAGAGAGGAATAAAAATGTTAAATTGAGTTTTACCAGCAGAAGTAGGATTTGTAATTATAAAAACAATGGATACGAAAGTACAATGAGGGCTAAATGTGATAGGGGATGGTTCACTGAGATGTGAATGAGAGGATGAAATAGTGTAAAGTGAAGAAGAGAAGGGGAATGAAATCCTATACTGAACAAAGAGAAGAAGTACAAACGTGGTCAGACTGTCACTCACGACACACATTTGGCTGATTTCGATGACTTTTTTTCTCGTTTCTCCATTTAGCTTTTAATAATAAAATAATATAATTTATTAAACTTAATAATACATCTCCTACTGTCAGAAAGAGGGAGAAATAGTTGATTAAAAATATGAATTAAAAATAAAACAATTTGTCTGCTTATACTCATCACTGGTGACTCCTATCGATTGTTGGTCTAATTGTGTTACTGTGAATGTCCGATTCACCCTACGGACCTCGACGCTAGGCAGAGACGAGCTGAAATACGACTGCCGTCCTCTGATGAGTAAAAAGGACAGTTTGCATATTTTTTTAACGTCGACAGGAAAAACCTAAAAATTCATGTACTATTTGTGTGAATACAGAACACATCAATAGATAAACCGTTTATCTTTTGTCGCAATTTTTCTTGATAACATTTTACTTTTTATTTTAATTATTTAAAATTTAATCAAAAATCTATCTGGAATTTTTCATTTAAATATTTCCAATATGAAGCAACTAAATTGTCAAATTATTAATAATACTATTTATTAGTTTGAAACATATTATTAAAATGCTACTCGAAAAATAATATTCCTAGATCAAGAACGATTGCATTCCTAGTCATAAAATTTTTAAGGCTAGGTTGTGGTGACTTTACATCACCTCAAGTCGTTTTTGGCAAATTATAAATTATTTATTCATTTTTATAATGTAAAAACTGTTTAAACATATACAAAAAAGTGGCATACAAAGAGGAAAACACAATTTTATCAACTTATATCAACAATATTCGCGCTTTCCACCCTAGAATATCAGTTCAGCTTTCAATTAAGACCTGAATTGAAATAAAACATCAATTTTTGACGACGCAATCTACCAAAAACTTTCTAGAGAAAATCTGACTACGGTTTAGCCTTAAATAAGTAATATAAAATATTTTCTATCAAAAAACAATAATAGACTTACAACACATTCACATAACACAAATTAAGGTAAGATAATGACAGAATAGATGCAAAATTTTAGCAATGCTAGTTACAAATTTTTCCTACGTATTATTAAGCTACAGGTGAGTTAAATTTTCCGCTCGACAAATTAATTGTACCTTTGCGATATTTCCTAATTGTGTTTTACCTCATTATATAAGATGTTACGTGACTTTAATATAAAATATCTGCACCCAATTCGCGTCATCAATATTTATATAATTCAATTATTAAATCAAAATCTCAATAAAGTATTAGAAAAATTCATTTTTAAAAAAAAAAAAAAATATTCGTATTTTTCATAGATGAATGTCGTACAGTTGTAGATGATTATCGTGAAGTAACTCACGCAAAAGTAAATTATACATCGAGCAGATCTAATATAATGAAATACTCCATATGTATGAGAGTGGACAAGCTGACGGTTAATGTACCAACAGGTCACACGTTTGTCCAAATATCATTTTGACTTATTATGTTAACTTTTAGGATCCATTAATAGTGTTGTTGGTGAAAATTATTAGTCGAAGTGACAATGAGTTGGCGGTAAATAAGAACCAGAGACGCATAAACGTCGTAAACAGTAGCAAACTGAAAGCATCACGTGAGGTGGAAACATGAGGAGGAAATGTAGGATGAAGAAGTGAGGAGAGAAGTAAGCAGTGGTCGAAAGGGGTGAGAATGCGAAATGCAACGGCGCCATCAACGGCCGCGAGTGGCACTATACAACTTCTGTGAGGGTGGCTTAGTTGGGCGAGGGATGAAGGGGAAGCATCAAAAGCAATGTTTGGTGGTGCTATAATGAAATGAATTTATGCAGAGCCGTAATGCTTGAATATTTAGCGACCCTCTTCTGGTTCTGTTGGTGGCCTAGCTCGACCATCACCTCGGGCCGTCAGCAATACACCACGTTCGCAGTAAATTCACCAAAACCAGACACGACGACGGCCAAGTAACGAGTGCAGGTCCACGCAATACCCAAATGTTCTCTCTGAAAAAACATCGAGGGTCGCAATGTCGAGTGATGAAAGACCCATCCTTGGCTAAAGGCTCTGCACATATATATTGATGGTCCATCGAATCACACCACTAGTTGGCTCTCTTTGTTCCACAGAATATCATACTTTTCAATACTTGGCCGCACAAAATCTTGCCAAACTTCTAAATTATTGAGGTTGGAAAGTTCTGCAAATTTACCATGCGATTATCGTCTCAGATGATTTATTTTTGACATCGATAGGCTCAGTTATTTCTTAACGAGTTTCTTCCTCTAATTTATGCATTACTCTTTCCATCGAATTACACACAGAGACAAAATTAGGGATACTAAACAAAAAACTAAGCTTTTTCAGACTAATATACATATATATATTTACTTGAAAATCAAACTCATTCATTATTTATAAAGGATTCTATAATCACTCTTAACATCTTGATCGCCTATTTCTCACCACTCTTATCACTTTTTTAAAATTTAAATATAACCAATATATCAATAAAGATTATTATCAGAGTATTCATTAAAATTGATAATAATAAAAAAATTCGTTTAGTCTCAAAGTAGACAATTTATGCAAGATTTATTCATGGAATTACTAATAAGTATAAAAATTGAATAAATAAAATGTATATAGGATTATATTAAAATAGTTATTATATTTCCGTGTGTAATGTGGTGTGGTTACTTGTTACGCTTGTGGTCTATAATCGTAAAGCCAAATGCAGCACCACACTATCAGCCATGGCACAGATAAATATGCGATTAATAATAATCGCTCGAGCAATTTTATTGGAATTTATTATCTCTACGTTGCCTCTCACCACAATTAGCATAACTAATACGATGATATAATTATGGCAATAAATACGTCATTGTTGACTACTACGTCTTATGCTTCATCTACATTGGGATTATTTAATCAATGAAAAGGAACGAGAGCTCTCACTTCCGATCGTCTTCGAATATTTCCATATAATCGTTCATCACGCTCATACCATCGTTTATGTGTATATTAATATCCCAGATGCACGCGAGAACCCAAAATATTTTAATCATGGCTAATTGACGAGTAATAATGGAGTTCCAAGACCGCCAAGTACTGTCGGGGTTGCGAGCTCTTTCGCATTCTCACTGAAAGCGTCTGAAAGGGTCTCAAGGGGCTTTAAATTTTCTACAAGAAATTCAAGAATTTTTTCCCGTTTGTTGTATTTCAAAAAGTCTAAAAAAACTATTACTACTAACATGAAAAAAAAAAAAAAAAAATAAATAATCAACTATAATGAGTTTTGTAAAACAGTCCATTTATTAGATAATCTCACACTCTTAAATCTTTTGTAGATAAGATATGTAAGCTTTCTTATACTTTCAGACATTCTTCCTTCCTTGATAATTTCATGGGAATTATGATTCAGTAATATTATTTCGCACGTCTTGTATAATATCTCTATAATTCAAAACCTATTAGTTTATAATCATCACGTCTAGTTCATCTACTTTTTGAGTATATACTGTGTAATACAGTGCTCAAAGTACACGCCCCTTCTTTTGAATATTACTATGCCTAAGCGTGGAGGAGCATGCGAGGCTTCAAACAACCCTCGAATTATTTTTTACATTGTATTCATCCATTACTTATATTTTTTTTTTTTCTTAAATCCTGAATAATCCAAATTAAAATCCGCTTTATTCCTTCTACAATACTCATCTATAATGATTCGGAAAAGAAAGATCCATATTTAATTTAGGAAATTTTCATTTTGTTACAACAATTTAGCTGAATTAAACACGTAAGTAATCTTTATCCTTCCGGTACTATTTGAATAATGGATGATAATGAATTAATGGACTCTTCAAAATAGGTTTTCATTTTCAAACATATTTGAAAACTAATTGTAATATATTAATAGGTTTATTGTTCTGATTCTATCGACTCTGACATCTATTTCATCAACGACCTGACATTTTCCTTCTTAACGAATAACTACATTAGCAAATGTCTCTCCTGCCATATCATCTGTGCTAATTAGACTACTCTAATTATTTCTTAGGTGTAGACATTCCTTCTCAATAACCAGAACACTCTGAGAATGAAGGTGTTCTTGGTGAAATGACCAATCCTGGAAAACTTATAATTTTCAATGATTTTCAACTCATCAATTGACAGACGATTCATAGATTCAGTTATCAGTGAACTCACATACCAGAAAATTTATCAGTGATACTTTTCTATTATCCTATTTGTCAGTGTTACTTAAGTGCTCAATCAATATCAAGTTGTTCCCGATTATTCTAGCATCCAAAAATCCCACAAATACAGTCCACTTGCTTTTAATCACTGGCCATCTATAATTTCTTTATTTTTAGTCCACCAGCTACCTGAAGTCAGAACACGTATCATCATTTGAATTTCGTCATTCGAAGTAAAAATATTCAGAGTAATATGAAAAAAGAATAATGAAATTATTTGTAGTCATACTTGTTCTAATATGAATAGGAAGGTTGAATAATAAAGCTAGGGAGAAGTGAATGTCTCGTTGTGATCAGTTTGTAGTCGATAGCGATTGGGATGAACGAGGATAAAAAAACACAGCTGGTTCGATCTTCGTAATGAAAGGTGAACGGAATTGGACCCCCTGGAGCTGGAGCGCGGAGTGAATATAATTAGAGGATTGGGGCACTGGAGAGGGTTGTCAATGGGACGAAGCGGATGTGAGAAGAGGCGGAAAAGGGTGAAAGAGGGAGGAACACTCACAGGGGGTCGCGAGAGAACGATGAACGCGAGGATTCGCGATGATGGAAAGGGGTGACATAATCAAAGGGTCGACGTGGACTCGATGGGGTGAGGCAAAGAGTATCAGCGGGGGTGTGCCAAGGGGTACACGAAGGGGGGTCTTTTGCAAATTATCATTTGGCTGGCGAATGAGGGTCTAACTGAACTAGACCAACGACAACTTGATACTGTCGTTCACTGGTGTGGTTCAGGGCCTGTAGTTTTGTCATTAGCTCGATAGTGTCCATGGATAGACGGAGCTCGGGGATTATTGGCCAGGATTGCCAACAGAACGCCACTTGGATGCAAATGCTTCGAAATTCCGCTTATATCGTGTCCAGTTAATTTCGTGCCGATCGCCCGTTCGTCTAGAAACTACTGTTGGTTAGCGAAAGAGCTAAAAGACTTAACTGGTCAATGATAAATCGCCCGAATGTTGTAATTTGTTAAAATTAATACGCTTAACTTATTAAAAACAATACCCAATCATTTGTGTTTTTACTGAGAAGTATTTAAAACTGTTTCAAGTAAGTTTAACAAATTTTTTTTTTTTTTTAAATAAGCAAAGGGGTTGAAGGACAGTTAAAAAAAAAACTTTATTGAGTGAAATTAGCTATCATTATGTATTCTAATTAAGTAACTATGTTATGTAAAACTTTATTGGAAGATAAGAAATAATAATACAATTTAATTGAGTTTAATTAAATCGTGACAGAAAAAACATGAAATAATAAAATACGTGACAAAAATGATCTCGAATTAAAAATGAGCGCATAAATAATTTTGATTGAGATGTAGTTAATTTATCATTTAGAGGAACAATTGTTATAAAAAAAATGTAAAATTTACTCGGTAATATGAGATTTAATGGGTTAATTATATTTTTCAGTGTCATGATAATTAATGGCGTAAAAAATGAATATTTACAGTGAATCATGGGAGATGGTGTAGTGGATGGTAAAGATAAAAGGACCTGCAGGTGAATGTGAGAAATGAGGATTCTTCGAATGATTCGTTATACAGTTGAGGATGTATTATTTATTTCATATCCGTATAACTCTTTGGTCATATGGTTGTTGCATGAGTTTAGACTGAAAGCAGAAAAGGTATTGGCAATAATAAGCGATGGCGCCTGCATAATTACTGTGGGCGTCGCGACGTCGTACCGGGCAACAATAATCCATCGCGTAGTTATGCAATACTTTTTCATGCCGTTGGCAAAACACCGCGAAAATTATAACCATAAATTTAGCTCTTAAATTTACGTGAGCTGAGTATATTTTTGCTGGCCGATACTTTTACCACACGGGGGCTTGGCAAAACGCAGACATTGAGAGAGAGAGAGAGATCGTGTGAATACTCACGGGAGCGATTTGGAATATTGCGAAAGACGGTAAAAATACCATTAAAATTCCATTATGATCAACTTCCGAACTATCTCTATACTGTCTGTATATACATCGCCGTAAGGCCAAAAGCGTTACACAACGACGTATCATCCGTTTGCCTTTCTCGATGGAATTGGATCCGTTCGGCCGAAGGTGAAATTTATGTGCATCAATTTTGGCGCTCCCGAAGCGGCGGCGAACGGACAAAAAAAATTCAAGAGCATAATTTTAAAGCTCGGCATGCGATTTTTTTTTCTCCGTCATTTTCGACGATATCCAATCGCAATACCGGTCTCGGCTTGCACTCACCGATATTCCGACTTTTTTCCAAAGCGATGCAAATATTGAATGCTTTTTTCTAATTCAAGAATTCAATCAACGAGTTTAAAAAAAAAGTTTCGTATATTTTTAGAATATAAATACGTATATCTTTTTGCATCCAAATGGTCATCTGTATTCATTTCCAAAATCAATCGAGTCATTATTCTCCCTCAATAAACTCGTATCCAAATATTTACCTCAATGCCCGAAAGAACTAGGAGCCTGTAGTTGACATTAAAATTCTTTTAATAAAAAAATCCCATTTTTTTAATTATATTTTTTTTCATTAACTAAATCATTTAAATACTATTGATTTTATTCTTCTGACTTGTTAATAAGAAATTTTAATAAATTTACAAACCACCCCTTGATTTATATTTATACCTTGCTATTGAAAATAATAATAAGATATTTAGGACAACAGTCATAATAATATTTGAAGTGAAAAATAAATCTTGACACACTCCTTTTTAACTGTGGTTATCAGCCAAAATAGCTAGACCGATCGGATAGAAGGGAATTGCACAGCAAATGAAGTTGAGAAAGGGAGATATGAAATGTTTTATAAGTGTATTGGTGTGTTTGAGTGTAGCTTACATCCCTTTTCTGATACTATCGATTTTAGTGCTTAGCATAATGAGGCCAAGCGGAACAAAATAACAGTCTATGATGGAAATGAAAGTGTTCAATTGTTATAACTCATACCTATAACCCTCATTATCATAAAAAACATACATAATCATGATTAAAAATATTTAGAATAAAAAATTATATAATGTTAAAGTAGTAAATTTATTTATTTAAAGGAAAAAAAGACTTAACAGAATGAATCTAATTCTTGGGTCGTATAATGTCGATTGAAAACGAAAACAATAGTTTTTAAATAACACATTGATAGAAAATGAAGAAAAAAAGAAGATGTATTTAGCTGAAAATAAAATAAGAAGAAAAACATAGCTAGATATGAGTAAATATTTCCAAGCACCATCAGTAACATTAAATAGCATAATAATAAATAAGATGATTTAGAGAATATGTAAATGAGCGTCTATATGTAAGTACATTGAGTTAACAAAAAATAATAACGAATAAATTTACCCACAAATGAGGAAAATTTATAGGTAAAAAAAATTGTTTTACATCATCAAGATAATTGTAAGTTTGTTCTAGTCGCACGGTTGTCAGGCTACCGGTTTATCGATTGCATTATTATTTATCTCTGCTAGTCTTCTGCAGACGTGGTATTAGAGAAGTAATTATCGTGGCACCTACGTTAAACTACAGGAGTGGATTCATGCCGTTATGTAGCTCACGAATTGACCGTGATTGAAGAGAAATTTAATTGATATAATTTGCTTTGAGTTGAATGTTAATATTCCTGATGTTAAATAAAAATTTTTTAGAACGATTATTACCCTAAGGTAATGAGTGATGACATGAATAAACGAAGATGAATGCTCGAGGGCTTTATAAAATCAAGCTGCAAGTATAAATATTATGAGCTAATTTTTAACGTAATAATATCATTGCTCTTATTAGAATTTCTAATGCACTTTCGCGAATTATTCATACTCAACTCAAGCAATTTATTATATTTAAAAATACATATTATAAATAATAAATATATATAGATATGTAGATGTATATATACGTGATTTGAAACACATGAACAACGTTTAGTTTTAAATCTGCCTGCAAGCTTCATTATTGATTCGTTAAAAATATTCGACGTCCGTCGTTTGCGATCGCAAATCTGTCGGAAGCGGAAGAGAGCAAGCCTGTTATCGTAGAAGAAAAAAAATCTCCATATGCGCTTCAAAAACTAAATTCAATTTATAATTTGACAGGGGCTAATCGATTTTAAAGTCGATTATTCGTATGTTCTCTACGTTTTTATATTGCTGCAGGAGAAATTTATTTTCTAAACGAAAAGGAATAAAATATTTCCGAACGAAAAAATCATAATTAAATAAAAATATCAACGTTCCTTCAAAATTGATCTAAAATACAATCATCTAAATAGTTACAGAATTGTTTAGAAGATATTTTCACTTTTATATTCATTATAAGATGGTTCTCTTAGTCTATACTTTTAATCAAGTGTAACATTCATACTCTGAATAGTCCAATTAATACGACAATATGTTTATTATAAAGCAACATCGAATAAATCCTAGAATTATTTGACTTGTTATTCAATCGAGAAAAAATTACGTCATTGATATTTTTTTAATACATTAAAGTCCTCATTTTTAAGTATTTAAAATTATCTAATTAATATTGATAAAAGATTACAAAATTCTCATCCTTATGTAGGATCTTACAAAAAAATTCCTTAACTCCTAGTACAGGACTTTTTAGTATTATTGATAAATCTTTCAGTGTCTGCATAAATAATATGACCAAAATTAAAAATGTTATATGCATTTATTTAAAAACTGAGTTGAAAAAAATGTATAGAAGAAAATCAGGAACTTTAATCTTAATATCAAATTTTGCCATAACTGATATTAAAAAATCTCTAGCACCAAGTGCACATTAGTGCTTAAAGAATATTAGAAAAATAATATTGACGGTTAAAAAAGGATTATCAACCGAAAGAAATAATTTGAAGTATTAAAACAAACTTGAAAAGTGGCAAAAATGATTTAAAAGACTCCAAGCAAGTGCCTATATTTCAAGGAAAAAATAATTTTTCTTAAAATGAAAATCAATTTAAAAATTTCGAAATTATAATTTTTATTTTCGACACTAAGAATGAAAAAAAAATTTAATTTAGATATTTCAGTCTGATATGAAAAGGTATTGTTACTGAGTTGGATGGTAACGATCAATGTTGGGTAACAAACTTAACGATAAGTTTATTCCAGTAAGATTACTAACAGAGGTTTGACGGGGGGTATGAGGAGGGTGTGAGTTTGATTGTGAGTTTCAGTGTGCCTGTACAAGATAGAAGGGTGCTGGACTTGCGGAGTTAGTATAGATCATTATGAGCTTGGGTTTCTATAGCAACCATCGTTGGTGATTGTGAGCCCCTAAGTCCCTGAAACCCTTCTCGTGAAATGGTCAGCAAAGTATCATATTTGACATTACAAGTGATTCTATCTCGATTGTTATGCTGATATCACTTTCCTATTCTTTTCAAACTCGTTCAAACTTTCATCCTTTCACGACTTACATATATGTATATGTATAAACCCTCGCTTCATTCAACGACTTCTTCGAATGTCGAGTTTAAACGTTCCACAGGTGTTTGACATGGAAACGGGGGTGGAATACTCGGATTCTTTTTCCTCTCACTTCTGATCGCTTGGAGAAATTCTCTACTCCATTGAGTCACTAAGAGTTTTTATTTCATTGGAAAAATTCAAAGGAAATAGGTAATTTTTTGCTTATTTTTTCCTTTTCATTTTATTTTTTATTTCTTTAATAGAACTATTAGCCACTTTCTTTTATAAATAAAACCAATGACAAATGACGATTTGTTACTCAAGCATTGTTGCATTAGGACGTAACAGAATTAATATTTTTTTTAATGCTTGATTCAGATGGACGAGAAGCATATATAGCAACAATAAAACTTATTGTTTACCTTTTACAGCTATGCATGTGGCTCATAGTTATGTAAATTAGCTAAAAAATATCAGAAATTGGAACTTTTTGTTCTCCCTGAATTCAATGGACGGCTTTCACTGGTCTTCATTTTTATTAGACTTTAAAAACGATTTTTATGGGAATTTTAATAAATAAAACACTCCCTCAATTTACATTTTTTACTTCATTGTTTGCCATAAAAAAATGCAAACATACTCGAGTGATGAGAATAATAAATATTTGTAAACATTTCATTATATGTTGATGTAGAAGTTTTAAGCCAGTACATCCAGTCGATTGCAGTGTTCACGACTGTGACGAAAAAAAAGGGGAATGCCTGGTCCAATCTGTATGCTTCTCTATCGATGCTTTGTATGCAACCGTGTGGAGGTGGACGTACAAATACATGGAACATCGAGCAGGGGTCTACGAATCGATAAAAACGCATCCCAGCAGCTAGGCGTCAGCCAAAAGAGGAGCGGTTGATGGAAAAGTGTGAGCGGGGTTAATGTGCTGATCATGTTACATTGTGACGCTCAATGAGTGGATGTCACTCTGATAATATTTTATTCGAAAATATTTTGACTTTATTTCACCTATATATTTAATCACTTCTTAACAATCTCTATACTTGTCTTCAACCATTCATCATCGTCTATTTTCCCAACAAACACATTTTTTGTGTTGATTATTTTTCAATTGCCTCCAAGATGAGGACGTTAGTTGAAAAGAGATGACAGAAGAGGATAGAAGTGTAGGTGAATGAAGTAAGTAATGTTATTGATAAGTATATTAGAGGTGGAAGAGGAGTGAGAAGAGTCTTTTTTCTTTCGTCTCACATGTTTCGGATTTGAGTAGAGGTTTCGGAGGCTTTTCCGATGTAATGATATTTTCATCCAATTCGAATCCCCCCACTCTGTGATGTTGAAACGACGTAGCTCCCTCTCACAAGCGTCTCTTGCATATCCCCACCTCCCTCCTCCCCCGCTCGTGGGTGGCACGTCGCTCACTACGTCATCTGTCCCCTGGACCAATCGACGGGCAGCGCGCATTTTTTCCCCGCATTGAAAAAAAAGGAAGAAAAGAGCCAAGCCCCGGTATTACCCCGTGCCGCGGACCAATCGCCATACGTAAAGAGGCATTTTTTATGGGCGCCGCTCGCGCTCGCCCGGTCGGTTTGTGTGATAAAAATTGACCTAAGTTTTTTTTATTCCACGCCCGACTATAACTGCCTAACATTAAAAAAGATGGGCTGTGTACGAGCGAGTGCAGAGAGGCGCGAGGAAGAGCGCGCGGAGGTGCATACAATGCAGGGGGAGGTGAGACAGAGAAAAAAACACCAAGAGTAGGATAAATAGAGGAAGCAAAGGAGGTTGATGCTACTGTGCAAGTGAGATGGTTGCGATAAAAAAAGCGCGAAGACTAGGATGAGTATGTATGTGGGGAACAGATGAGAGAGTTGGGGATCGCAGCTCTCACGTGCGGATGAGGCGGGGGTGCAAAATAATGCGCATAAAATGTAGCGTATTTATCATGGAGATAAAATGATGTGCTCGACTTTCAGGCGACCGACGCTGTTGGCGTCCATGTACAGTCCAGCCTGAAATTTGAAGCAGCTTAACGCCGTTGGTGTCCGAAACCGGGATATCCCGAAGGGGATGAGTTTCTAACGAGTATTGCAACTTGTAGACCATTTATTTTTTTTTTTATACATTTATTTACTGTTTATTCTGACGAAATAATTATCAGTATACACATTACAGTTTTCATGTATTTTTTACGCTGTGTAATTATTTCAATAAATGTCTCTACTCTGTTTGGTAATTTAACCGGCGAGTAAATGTAATCAATCTGAAAATGTGCGAAATTGTTTGAGAATTGCTAATAAAATTATTCATTTTAAGATCGATTTTCAAGTGGAGGAAATTGAAATGAATGTACCACACAGAGTTTGAGTCCTTCTTCATCCTTCAATTTCACCAACCCTAACGGCATGCGTGCATTTTCTTCCCTTTCCCTTCCGGCGATTGAGAAATCACATGATCTTGAATATTTCATACTCGTCCCTTCACATCCGATCTCCATCCCCTTCAATTCGTTTTCAAAATCATTTATCAGCCATAAAACAACTCTTGAGAAAACTATAAAGAAAAATTTCATCTATTCTTAAGCTTTTCTATTTTGTCATTGGAGTTCTCTTATCAAAGACCTAAAAAAAAATAAATTTCATATTATCCTGACTAGAAGAAAATATAAGCTTTTGTGTGGCTATTGTCCATCTTTTGGGAGACTTTTACAAACTTGTTTGAGGTCTCACGTGTGTCTTTCAAGAAGACTTGTTTTGCTCAGAATGGAAAAGATTGAGTGCGCACTCGGTCCACCCTTCGTAATTCTATCAGAAGCCAATCACATCCGGTCGAGGGTGGCCTATGTATGCATGTGGAAAATTGAAAGACGGACATCTAGGAGTAAAATTTCTTAAAAGTTAATTTATTTTCTAATGTAAAAATTTCCTCGTTTTTATGAGATAGAAATTTTCTATTCTATTCCCGAGTTTGAATATAGATAATTTGTTTTATTAGGGCGGAAAAAGAAGCATAATAGATGAAAAAGAAAGACGTAATAATGATTCAACGAGATTTATTAAACTACTTAATTTAGAAAGCCCACAATTTATTTTATTTCTTAAATTGCACACAAAAAAAATTTTTTAAATATTTTTCCTAACTTTATAGTAAAAGAGTCATGTGTAAAAGTCTCATATAAACAGCATATCATAAATATTTCACTGAATTATCTTTCACGGAAAAGGTGGCAAGTATCACAACGTGTGCTTGAATGCATTACATTTCCGTAATATTTTTTAAGTTATCGTGTCAACGCAACAAATTTATACTCTAATAAAGCTTTTTCATGTTAGTAAAGTTGGGAAAGGTATGTAAACAAATAATAGGCAAAGAAAAATAATATGAAAGAGAGAAATAAATCTAGAATTATTATAAAATTATGAAGCTTTTGTGTTAATGATATAAGTGGATGAGTTTTTATTTGTTGAGAGACTGATTCCACATTGACAAGGTTGAATTTACTACTGACAATAATTATATTCCCCTGTAGATTTCTGCTTTTATCTTTACAATACGAATGGCAAAACTGCGAAACAAAAGTACGGTCGCCAAGGGAAGAGGACCATAATATGGATCTTCGTTTGAAATAAGCCCCTCCTTAACTTGTACCTAGTTTGTTGCTTTTGAATATTCAACGCAAGTTTTTTTTATTAGCTCAGCCACCACCACCTCCCTACTGCCAACAACCAGAACATCTTTATTCATTGGCTTTCCAAAGATATAATTGAGTAATTATTTATAATATATCTCGAATATGCATGCTTCACTTCTTTGACTGAATACATTACCTGTTTACTACCCCTAAACGTTGCCTCTTCTTAAACGTTTGGGTTTCTGGCTTTTCAATCTTCAGTGATTCTCAATTAACACCTTTAACTACAACTAAAAGTTCCATTAGCTTTTTTAAGTTTTCATTTTCTTCTATCTTCCATTTCTTTAATTGAACTGGACAACTGAACAAATTGTGTCTCATCATTTTTATCTGATAAGAATTACAAGAATGGTTTGAATTTAAATATTTTGTCCTCCATTTCCCTTGTTCACCTTTACTGAGAATAAAATTTATTTAATAAATTTAATAAGAGAAAATTTTTCACTTCACACTGTATATATCTAAATGTAAAAACTATTATAAAGTAATGGTTAATTTAATTTCATAGCACAGAATAGAATAAATACTACAATTAAATTTGTTCTGGCAACGAAATCAAATCTCAACTTTGCCAAGTAGATATACATGTTACATCAAGTTACGTAGAATACAAACATCATTTTGTTCTACTGCTTCAAACTTCAACTCTATATCAATATCACGACCTATATGCTATAAAGTAATAAAGTAAAGCTGCCAGTTGAAATTCACAATAATTTAAATTATTTACGCTTCAATTAACCACCTACTAATGTTCTATTTAAGAACCATATAATATTCTTAAAAAAGACTTTATATTCAGAAATATCAAGAAAATTCTGTCGCGTGTCTGTTTGCAATTAAGCCACGTCGTTTAGTATGGCCCTCAGCACCTTCTTATTTTCTTTAACATTTTGCTATTTATCGCCTAGCTCACCATATTCTCTCTGCTATTTTATTACTGATAAGTAATTGCTGGTTACATCAAGAGCACAAGTATTACAAGAGAAGTGTAATTTTTTAACTGTCAATAATGATAATATAGAATAATTATGCAGGCATGGAAGTATGAATATTAATGGAGTGAGTACTTGAAGGTATTTCTTCAACATGGGTTTTCCTTCAACATTTTATTTTTATTCTATTAAATTAAACTGAATACATCTTTTTTATATCTCACCAATGCTGATAAATCTATTTTTTAAAATAAAACATCTTTTTTCTTTTCAAACAATGAATTTTTCTCAATGATTTTTTTTTTCAAAAATTATAAAATAAACTTAAAAAAATTACAGTTGTACGAAATATTTAAAGTATTGTTACAAATAAATGGTTAAAATAGAAAAATAGATAGATAGATAAACAGATAAAATGGTGGCGTTAGAGCAAGACTGGATATCACTGCAAAAACTATCTTTTCAAAACAACTATCTTAGATCTTGTCAATCAACTATCTACATAATCTCTATAGTTAGCTAATAAGATAATTAATCGAAGGAGTATAGTATTGTTCTCACAATTCTGAATTTTTTTGCATTACATTTTTAATTCAACAAGAGACTGGAAAAATCGTGTAGAACTCTATTCATAAAATGAACCAGTTTATTAAACGTTTTACTCAAAAGCATACACAACCGATCGTGATTAAGGTCAGTTTGTCAAATTATTCATTGAATAAACAAATACATCATCTGTTTGTTGAATCACACATTTAACATTTTCTCTTTTTCATTCATTTGTGGTACAATTATTTAATGATATTTTTTTTTGTTAATTAAAAAATTTTAAAGTTAATCTTTTGAGTGTTGATTTGTTTGAATAATGTAATTTAAAATTAGTCGGTGTACAATTTGGATGATTTTATTCCTTGAAAACAAATAAAGTGTATAAGAAGAAGGAAACTTAATGAAACCAGCTGGTTTTCTGCCAACCGTAATATAATTGGTAGCGAAAGAATTTCTTATTTCTTCAAGTCACGCATACTCACATCTTATGAGATAAGTTAATGAAACCAAAGTCGATAGTTTACTTTACGATAATGATTGTTATTCGTATAGATATAATGTGAAATCGCGACAGGAATTCATTAACGTGACTTTGATTCTCGTCTCTTAACTGTTTATATTTAATTGATTAAGTGAAATTATCAGTTAGTTACTATATAATTTCAATGAATACGACGATCATCATCTTAAAAGATAAGAATGTGAGATAAAAAAAAATAAGTTTAAAAGTAATGTTCAATTATATGTGATTGTAAATCAGTTGTAAGCAATTTCATGTGAAGTTTCATTTTAAATTGAAAATATATAACTTGTGTAGACGTCTTACGTCTTGAGGACTCGATAAAGAGAACACGAATCGAATTGTGATGCTCGATTCAAGGTGAATTCCAAGCGGTCGCTGGACGAAAGACGAGTTAGGAATGAAAGCGAAGAGGCATCCCAGTCAACGAAGCTGATTGTAAGTTATATGCGACGTGCTTGCTTTATATCCTCCAATGCAACTTTCCGCTCTCGTAAAGCTGCCGAGTTCTCTGGCTCTTCTCGTCTCTTTGCATTCACTGGTTCTACCCAAAGTGTATCAGCCTTTTAGCTCAGACAATTCACCATGTTTTCAATTCCAAAGTGTTTCTTTTCTATACTCAATTGACATTCCACAACAAACTCTGCGTGAAAAGTCACAAGTATCATTCGAGATGAGTATTTACACTGACCACCAATTGGTCCATTTTATTTATTTTTTGCCAAATAAAAATAAGAATTAATTTTAACTTGAAATAGTAATGGAATTTTATTCAACATCTTGAGGACTTTACTTGGAGACATCCTGAAGTGTACCATCTTATGGAGGTCTTAGAGTAGCCGTGTGTTATTCTTTCAGTCCAAAGACACTTGCTTGAGCATACAGGGCCAAGTTTCAGCTGGAAGTTACCAGGATCTTGCTGGCTGATGGCCATAATCTGTGAGGCCCGGCTCTACAAGAGGATTCAAATGGGCAAGGGGTTAAGTTATAATAACAGAAGTTGGTAGAGAATTTGGGTGACTGGTCAGTAGCCAGAAGCTCGTGCTACTTTACAAGGATATTGAGGGATGGGATGTCGCCAAGTGTCCGAGAAACAGAATGTCAACTACGAAACCAGCTAAAGACGCAAAAGTCTACCAGGTCTCATGGACATACTCCTTACTCTCATCCTGACTCGATAAACTAGCCATAGCTTTACTAGTTTCGTCTAACTTTGGTGCAAATCCAGAATTTATAAGTTTAATGGAAATGTGGTTTCCTAGATGACACCCCCTTACATTCCCTGACTCTCCATGTCTTGCATGATAACTATTGAAATTATCTGCTAGATTAATATGAGATAAATATTGTATATTACAACAGACAATTCTTTTCTCAAAAAAATGTTGATTTAATTAACAAAAAAATGTTCAATATTCACTATAAAATTTTACTCTAAATTTAATAAAATATAGCTTGATGTTTAGTTCGAGATTATGGTGAGTTTAAATGCAAGTGATATTAAATTAATTCTTCGTTCTTGAGACAATATAGATATTAAAAAAAAAAAAAAAACAATCATTTTATAATACTGAAGGAACTTTGGGTCATTTTTCTCAACAACATCTGAATATTGGGTCTAAGTATTTAGTACATAGAATGCATTTGTGAAACTCTACTATCACCCCAAATATTGTTAGATTCCTTTCCTCAAACTCGAACCCTCTCCTTGTCAGATAATTTTATTCAAAGTAATCAAGCACAATAAATATGTATTTTTTCAATAAATTAATTTAAATAATCATCAGATCTGAATCTGTAAAAATGTTACCACGTCAATTTCAAATAAATATTTCATTATGACTATTAAAAATTTTGATTTTATTAATTAAAAAAAAATGGTTCATAGTCAATTTTATTCTCATTGTGGATAAGTAAAGCTTGACTTTAAATGTTAAATGACTCCAACTTTTGTGGTTAAAAATGCTTTGTAAATGAAAAAACAGTTTAACAGATCTACTGCTTTCAAAAACAGTTGGAAAAATATTTTTTTTAATACAAACATTGTATAAAGATTCGGAGGGTTCAGCCTCAAGCTATGGTAAATTTTTAATTGAAACATTTCAATTATTACAATTTCTGTAAAATACGCGGACTGTTATTTTTTTCATTGACTTAACTTTTTTATGATCCTATCATTCATTCAAGGTGATTTCCATGGGGGGTCAATAATAGTCATCATAAAGTATTATCGAAACAATTAACCAACATGTTGAACACCCCACGCAAAACCTACTCGAGATTGAACTTGAGTGTGTTGGTATAACATTTAGTCTTGATACACAATCAACAATTTGCCTCCAAGCTGATATCTCGTTAAGTGACAATCAAAGGTGATGGATTGAATTACTGCTCTTTAGTAATGTTCTCTTAACTTTGTTTCTCATTAAAAGTCCAAAGCAAGTAATATTCATATGTTAGTTTTATTATTGGCATTATAGATTGTAAGAGTAAATGAAAAAGGAGAATTGGTACACTCTACAGTTGACAAGCTAAAGAGAATATACTTCAGTATTTACCCCACAAAGCCTCGGGTGATGTCTCGAGTCACGCTGTTATTACCCGTTATTCGAATACCTTATGAGTAAGCATAATCAAGTAGCTTCTGGCACTTTATTTTATCTCCAACCGGTCTTTCCCACCGTCTTTTCATACACACTACCGAGTAATCATAAGTTTCGAGTGATAGGATATCGGCTACTGGGCGTGGATTCTCATTTACTCCTCAAAAATGAACGATAATCAACAGAATATCACTGAAATTATTTTGTAACATATTTTATCTTCAAAAGAGTATTATATGAAGTGTAGACTTTTTTTATATCATAAAATGATTCACTTTACGTCAATTTCGCTCCAAAAATTCAATTTTCCATCACTGTTTTAAAGGATATAAGCTACCATTAACGATCGATAACTATTGAAAGTGAATAATTTCATCCTTTCTTTTTATCATAAATAAATTTAATTATTTTCAAGAAAAATTATTTTATTTAATTTTCTACTTAAATATTATTAAGGGAGAAAAAATTAATACTTTTGAATTCTAAATTAAATTTCGTCATAATTTCTCGATTCATTTGTCAGTCGGAATATCTATATAAAAATATCTTTAATTATAAATAATTTGAGAGTCGTGCAAAGTTATTTTATTTTTATAAAAACTTACAAGCTGCAGCAATTATTATCCCAACTGTTTTTCAATGAGAGTATGCAGACAAAAATGTTGGGACAAATTTAAGGATCCTGATGGTATTGAAGGTATATGAAAGTGGTAATAAAGTAAAAAAGTTGTGCATCGTTGCCCCGTCTATATAGTTTCGCTCCAAGGACCATCGCGTCATTAAGGACACAATTAAAAATGGTCGCGTAATAAAATCGCGCATTAACGTAACGAATTCTCGGTCGTCTCTCATCATGGGTCTGGTGTTTTCATTGTATTTATTGCGCCCGCAATTGGGAACCAGTCCAAGTCAAACGTTCCAATGTTGCTTCCGAAGATGGTTACTACTGGCTCCGCATAATTAGCACGTTGAAGAAGATCTCTGAGTTTCTTTGTTCGTTCCGCCAATGACTTGTATTCACAAAGGATCCGAAAAGAAGTGGCGAATTCTTCGCGTACGTTTGCACGGTGGTCGTAACGCTATACTGTAATAAATCAAATTTAATCGCATATGAAGAAGAAGCTCTTGCAAAAAAATTTATTGCTAATATCAGAATATTTAAAAACCTCATAAAAGTAGTAATGTATTTTATTTTGTATTTTAATAACTTTCATAATTTATTGTCACTATTGAATTAATCACTCCTATACTACTCGAATCGAAACATTGATATTTTTTTAATCCTTTAAAATCATGATTTTTAAGTATTTAAAATTACCTAATCCATTTATTTTCATTTATTTAAGGTACTGAGTTTAAAAAAATCCTATAAGAAAGTTATCTGTTTTTAAAAAATCCATGGCTTCAAGTACACATTAGTTTTTAAAAAATATCAGAGATAAAATATTAAAAGTTGATAAAACAGACTTCGAAAGTGACAAAAATAATCTGAAATAACTTCAACAAGTACCTAAAAAATATGTATATTTTGATTAAATGATTTCCAATGAATGCAATAATAACTAGTGAATTATTCAAATAATGATAGAATTTTTAATTCTTTAATTACATGATATAATTTATTTTTTTAATTAGCTATAAATGTTATAATGAATTCGTGAATATGAATCAGATACTTTGTAGAGGGATGCATTTAAAAATCCTCATAAATGTCAAATTTAGTTTTAGCTTCTAAAAAAACATAACAAAAAATAGAATGCAATTAAAGCTTGTTCTGATTGCAACTTGGTGAATCATAAAAATATTTTAAACTTACAGGTAGGTAACATAGCACCATTAGTGCACCTTGGAATTATTGTATGTAATGAAGAATTATCACCATATAAGATGAGAAACGTAGACAGATCTTACTCGTTAGGCGATCCAAATCGTTATGGAATCATTGCAAGTAAGTATGTACATAAAATAAACTGTCAATTGTGGAATAATTTATGCTAAGACTACTTTTGCATGAAAAAGTTGCATTTTATTGGCGTAATATTTAACATTTAAAAAGCCTAAAGGTTAAGGATATTAATTCTGAATCATCAGTCACTTTATATTGCATTAAGCACAACATTTTAGCGGTACTTTTAATTTTCTAGTGATCGTAAACATTTCGACGCTTGCCTAAAGCGTACAGAAAGGAACAAGCGAAATGGACGACCCAAGTGTATTTGCATATTTTAATGAGACACCAGGACAACACTATAGTGAAGAGGATGAATTTAGACAGTTGACAGTAGGCTTACCGTATAAAGCTTAGGCTTTTAACTGTACACGATATTACGATTCCTTTTTTATTATTTTTAATTAAAACAATTTTTTTGCATCTTTTAATTTAATTTTACACTAAGAAAAAAATTTAGTTGAAATAATCGCAATAATTCGTTTTTTTGGAATTAAAATAGTTACATTTTTATAGATTTAGTTCTGATGGTTATTCAAAATAATAAATATATAATTCATTAATAGGAAAAATTTTTCTGGTGCTCGATTATTATGTATTTAACTATCTAAAAATTAGTATAAAAATTATTAAAAATGTTTGTTTATTAAATTCTCAAAAATAAGAGAAAGAACAAAAATAATAATAATAAATTTGTAAAATTTTTATTAGGTTGTCTGTATTTTTTTAGTCGAAAGATAATTATAAGGCAAGAAGAGGCAACAAGAGAGGTGCAAAATAGCAAATCTACTGGTTTCTTTACTTGAGAATTGCCGCTCGAACAGCGTGTCCATAGCACGTTAATTATAATTAGTAGTAGGGAGATTAGTAATTAACACTCGAGGGTGATCGGCTGTGTAGTATATTCGCGACTCTCTTACCCATACATTGACGGAGATCCACCTTTATGGATATAGTACAATACGATTAAACACGTGGGTGTGAAACTGTGAGTGTGCATTCGATAATAACGCATAGAAAGGCCAGGTAGTGAGAAGGCCGCCGAGGCACCGAGTCACTCCGATTTATAACCCAGATAATAATTGCGGACCGAACTTAATATTCATGAGCCAATCGGATTTGCGTTTCGTGCGACAGGAATTCTCATCCTTCCAAACCCGTAGGGATTCATCGTCGTACAGATCCCGGATGCACTCATATGTCGCTCGCTTTTTTTTCTCTATGAATTTAACCCAATGTTGATTATAAAAGTTACAAAGTCATGATTAACTTTATACCTACTTACAGCAAAATCTCCAATGAAATCACAAACTTTTTTCATTATCTATCATATTATTTTTAAAATTCCTCTCAGTACGTTACTTCTGTCAAACTAATTCTCTTCAAATAAATGTAATGTAAATTTTTACAATTTAGTTTTCGCTATAAATATATCAATTCTTATCTAAGATAAAATAATTAAATGTGTCATTATTTGGGAGAGAGAAAAAAAATGAGTTGACAGATAAAAGATGAAAAGTCATAAATTTACCTAGATTATAGAATTTGCTAAAAAAAAAAAAAAAAAAAAAAAAAAACTTTTTATTAATATATAAATTTTTTTAGATGAAATGCTGGAACAATTAAAAATGTCGTCGTTTTAGAAGGATTAGTCAATTTTTCTTTTCCTCGTTTATGTCCAACTGACGCTCAGTGTCGTTTTTATCGTCGAGTAAATTTGCAAACCAGTGAAAAAGAAATGGGCAAAAAGAGAGTATATACATGCGGTTCATCGTCGATTGCAGTTTGTCGTTGACGCTTTTCGCTCGCTCACATTCGCGCGGGCATACTATACGGAATTACCGGAAGTGTGGGTGTTTTTAAGTTTGACCTAATAGAAAAAAATGATTGCACATTGTGATGAGAGAGTATGAGAGCTTGGTAGGTTGATGCGTAGACAAAGTGTAGAGGAGGAGAAAGAGGAGGAGAGAGGACCGGTGCATTTCCAGCCATTATTTTTATTCTGCGCTTTACTAGGATGGTCGTTTTCGTCGGTGCGTTCATGATGGTGCATTCGCTGGCGCTCACAGATTTACACACTTTTTTCCCTCGGCAACTGTCTGTCATTAGGCGCAGTGACGGGGGGTAAGAGAGGGGGATCAGACCAAGCGGGTGGAGGAGTGCGAGGGGATGCACAGGGTGAAATACTCGGGGCTGCTGATGCTCGGGGGTCCGAGAGGTGCGGTAGGAAAATGCATTTAACAAGGACAGATAGTGATTTAATTTTAAAAAATTGACGAAACGGCGCTCGGACGAAACGGCCCAACCAGCAGCAGCAGCTCGCCGGCATTGATTAACTTTCGACAATGTCAAATCGTAGAGGACGTGGTGGCCGCGTTTTTTAACTCATTTGTCTGCATTTCGGGCACGACTGATGGTCCACCCTTTGCTCTCTTGTACTTCAGGACTGTCGTTACGTAACAGACAAATTATACCATCAACTTTTCACATTTATTCCAAACTAAAACAGTTTCATTTAAAACCTTCAACCATTTTCATTATTTCGTAAGCATCAATTATTTCTTTAATTATATATTTAAATATTACTGAGAAACTTTTAATTTTTATCCGTAGGTTACAAATAAAAACTTTTTTCAATATTCACCTTCCGAGAATACAACTAAGTCCTGTAAAAGCCAGAGAGAGCAAGAGAGAGGGATTTTCGTGTGACTTTAAGTGAAAAGATTAAATTAATCTAGGTAATGAGCTAATATTGAGCTGTTGATTATTTTATTTTATATTCCTTTGAACGAATTTATTGTAATATTAATTATTAGAATTATTAATGTAAATGTTTATGAGGGAAGTAGTGATAATAAATAAATGATAGCATTTGATGTATTCTTGAAGAAAAATGAATAAACATTTTTTGATGTAATTATATTAGGGAGGATATGTGAAGGGTATTGAGGTTTCAATGAAAATGTAATAATCATGAATATCAAATGTTGTATTATCGAAATATACAACATAATATATTTGAAACTGAACGACATAAAATTCTATAAATATGTGAAAATTTAATCCGCTTGAATCCACATCAATGGCCACAATTTATCAATTCATGACAGTGTGATGCTTCCTTTTTTTACATTTGATTTTAACTTTTCATTAACTAAAATGAATGATAAATCTGTGAAATTTAACTGGACCATTCGACCTTTTTGTCAACTCGTAATTTTCAGATATTTGTAACTTTATTGTAGCTGTTGTTGTTCAAAACATCTCTTGACAAAATTTTTATATAAAAATATTTAGCTATTTATTTCCTCAAATAATTCAATTAACTCCGATTGTTTTACTGATGGATGTGACGAAGTTTCATGCACTTTTAATCACTCTCTGCACTTGACGACTTTACTATGTATCTATATGCATATATCGCTGAACGAAGGTCCAGACCACATCATGTTTCGTCCATAAAACAGCTTTCGGTACCAGCGAATGTGCTCGGAAAATTCGCTACTCCGATAAACTACAATATGCATGATAACGAAGTTTGTTAGTTTATTCTGAAAATACGATTATGCGAGACCTCCTACTCTCTCTTTCCCTCTCCCTCGTTGACTCTTATGCTCTCTTGCCCTAGCTCTCTGACATGTGCAATTCATTTATTCATTATTTTTCAAAGTTTTAGCTTGTAAATAGCTCAAAGACTGAAAACATCAATTTTAATATCGGCTTTACTCCCTATAAATACGTTAAAAAACATGGTAGTAAATGTATTAACTTGAAATATTTCATTAATTTCTTCCATACTAAAGGAAGCATTTATAGAAAAAAATAGTAATTTAATACTTTTGAATTACATCAGTAAGTTATATCGTATCTGTTACATCAATTTCACTTTTTATTTATTTTATTTAAATAGGTCAGTTTGTTTATTGAGTTCTTGATGAACAGTAATCATACATTATGAAATAATGTTCTTCGTTAAAATATTTTTAAAATTGAAAATCATTATGATGATTAATATCAACTAGATATTGTCTCTTTTAAATTTTTAAACTAGTATTTAAGGAGGCAAAAATAAATCGTGTGAGAATGACTATAAGACATTTAAATTAATTTTATAATATTTTACATTTTATTAGAAATATTTATCGATTAATATTGTCATTTATATACTTATCTTTAATTATAGGTTACAAATATTGAATTTAAAAAAGTTTTTTTTAAATAAAATATTATTAAAACTAAATTACTAAGATATTATTTTATTATTTATAAACCACTAGTGAGTAATAAAATTAATTTTAAATTTTTTAAGATGAAAGAAAAATTTTTCGACATTCTTATAGAATTTATTTGCAGGATCTTTTTGTTTCCACGTGAGTATTATTGTGATTGTTGTTTAATTAAACGTTCTACTATCAGATACTGTGGACCGAAGAAGGTGAAAAGAAACAATTTTTAATTTTGATGAATATTATTAAGAAGAAAGGAGGTTAAATGATTGAATAAAAAATACATTATGCTTCTTGGTAGACTTAAAGGAGCGTCGGGAGAATGTGAAAGAAGGGATCACGGAGGGAGAGGTTCATGGATGATTAAACCCCCTTGAGACGGTAATTTTTCATGTCCGATCATAAATTACCAGAGGACTGTTCTACCTCTGCATGCGAAGCCAGTGTGTTCGAGTTACGAGAAAAATTTCAGCCAGTATTATAATTAGCTATGTTAATTATGCATTAATTTATTATCTTGCTGGGCGACGTTTTAATTATAATCTTGCCAGGGCCAGCGGGGGCAGTTTGAAAAGTAGTTTGGTAGTTTCTCGCTACTTTATTTATTTTTTCTTTTTTACGATCTTATCTGACATTTAGTTTTCTCTTTTCTCCTCTCCTATATCGTTGTTTTCCCCATTCTCACCCTTATTTTATTTGTTTAATTTTTTTTTATATACAAATTATCTTCCACAGCGTTTAAAATAATTTAATTCCAGAGTGTAGGGAGTTAATTAGCTTCTTTGAAAATTCTCTCTTGGCTCAGCACAACACTTTATTGCGGTTTATTCTCGGATGGTCTAGCCAAAAGAGATCAAAAGGATGAGAGAGGTTGGAAAGAAGCTACGTAAGAGGGATCGGAATTGTGATGTGATGCAGGAATGTGGAAAACAATTCACACCTGATATATGTATATATATATATATATATATGTAGTATTGGCCAAAAATTTAATTTATTCAACTCGAAATTTATCTCCCGTCAAAAAATAATATCATTATCTTTCGAAATAATTCTACAAATCACAATATCAATAAATATTTATTATTTTCATTAACAAAATGTGAATGATGTCGTTCAGAAAATTATAGTCATATTGTAAACAATCATGATTTTAATACTATAAATACAGATTTTTTTTATTTATTAAATGATTTTCTTTAATTATCGATTTTATTAATATTTATTCAGTTCGTACTGCTTTCAAACATTCAAACTATTGATAACAAATTTAATTGTATTTTACATAAGTGTTTACTAAATACAAATTGATTTTGATATGTCACTATTAATATGATTTTAGGCAAACTATAATTCGCGTGACGTTTGTATGGCTTAATAAATGCAAGAATTCTCTTAAGTGAACAACGCCAGTTGTAGTATATTGGTCATATTAAGGCAAGTCAAAATAGACATGCTACCGTTAAAAGCACTTGAATGTTTTGCTGATGCTCTTATTAAACGAATATTATCGTTATTTCACGTAGAATAAATTAGATAATGACTTTTATGTCATGCAATATATATATATATCTATCTATTCATCTAGTGATTCGGATACTTAAAATAAATTCATAGTTATTCAATAATATCAACACGAAAAAATAAATGAATCATTTCTTCATATTTTTTTTTTAATTTATTAAAAAGAGTTTATTTATACGATCGATAATACAAATCTATATATTTTTAAAAAATAATTTTTATACTGCTTATACATACTTTCAATCACTATTTTTGATGGTAAAACGTCTTAATTGCTCTAGACAAAGGCTTTAAAAAAAACGTTGACTGGGTTAAATCGTCAACTTTTGTGGGTAGTTTCATTTATTTATAAATGAAATATCGAGAATTTTTATTGATTAAAGAATAAGAAAATAAAAATGACTTTACATTATACCTTATATGCCTATGCTATGAATAAAAAAGTGCATTTTTTAACAATTGTTCCAAAAACAATTGAAAAAGAATTACGAAATACATCAACCTTATTTTTTAGCCATGCTATGATTCCCATAGTTAATTTAGCTTCATCTATGCTGTGGTAGCTATGGGACTTAATGGTTCAATAATTCTGTGATTTTTGTGTTTTAGTATTTAAGTTAATTGTATAACAAATCTATGTACAAGTGTTTCGTGTCTCTCTATAGAATGACATTTCGATGAGTAATTTGTTATGATCAATAAATAAATCAAAAATAAATATTTCCATATTGGTGGATAATAAATATTTAAATCTTATTAATTTAATTCAGAGTAGAGGTTTTTTTATTTTTATTCTCACTCGTTTTTTTTCACAAAAGTTTGTCGACGAAAATAAGTCTGATTTCAATACTAAGAACAAGGTAAAGTGAAAAGTATGAGCCTTACTCAAGTTAATAACGATTTGAGTACAGCTGAGACAGGGTAATGCTAATACGCAATTTGCAATTCTTTTTGCGCCTTTCTCCTGCCACTAGAGTTCGCAGATGGGACAGGACTCATGGTTGGGATTTCTTCTTACTAACTAACACCCGTACGACGTCTCTTGATTACAAATTGCTTATTATGCCTCGGCTACCGCGACTCCAATATTTGGTACTCGACTGTAATTTTCGATGCATAATTTATGGTTGATTTAATGAGCCGCAAAAAGACGACGGAAAAAAGGAAAGATAAATGTGTAAGGAAGAATGGAGAAAGACAGAAAAAATAAATTATGAAAAAAGGAAGAATGACGATATGAGGGAATTATTTTTAATTATCCATCAGTAGCTTTAAATTAAAGAGAGAAATGAGATGATGTTGGAGGTAGGCGATAGCTTCCTTCGTGGCATCGTCGCATTCTCGACGTTTGTACACACTCTTATTACCCTTCTACTTGTAGACGTCGCTACTGGGAACACCAATTCACCCTCCAATCATCTTGTCATTCTAAAAGATTCTCGAGATTCATAGCCGAGGGCACTTTTACATGATCGATTTTACGGAGGATTAACTTAACGACGTTTTACCGTAACTCATATTACAAGTAGCGAAATCCACCCTCTTTCATATGAAAGAAAAAAGTTTGATAAAAATAAATTTAAAAAAACAACTATCAAATAAATTGCTTGACATCACACAAGTGAATTGTAGATAAAAAATATTAAAGGTCATGTTTTGCCTTTTTTTTTTTTTTAATTTTTCCTCTCTTATATTATGTTTTACCCTTTCTCTCTTTCTCGTCCACGTCGCAAATCTCGTCGCATGGCTCACGGGTTCCATCATTTTTTGTCGACGTTACACTTCTATTTTCATTCCACCTCACGTTTTCGGATAAAAAAATGCGCGGCCGAATACGATTGATGGGTGAAATGCTAGGTAGAGAAATGTGGACACGTTTCGTTGGTGCTTCCGCACGCGTGTAAACGTCCATTTGTGATGCTAGAGTAGACTGTACACTTTCTGGAATGAGACTAAAAAATATATATCTCAGGTGTCTCAATTTGCTTCTACGCCTATTGTATTTTTTTCCTTCTCCCGAGCAGCAGCAGCAGCAGCAGTAGTTTTGTTGTACAAAATAAGACATGAACAAATGCATGTTTTTCAACACAAATTTCAATGAAACTAAATTCAAACAAGTTTTTCATAGACTTTTATCGGGAAAATAAAAAATTATAAAATGCTATCACAGTTCGACAGAGGCCGTTACTGAATGAGGCTGTTTTTTTTCACGCACGAATCGGCCATTCTTTTGTACAGAGCCTCGGCGTTTATTGGTATTGGTACCGCCTGTTTCATCCTCGACTCGGTATCAATGTGAGGGTGTAATATTTTTTACTCTTTCCAAACGGCCTCTCTCACCCACTCTGCCTCTTTCTCGCTCTCAGAGAGTGGGTCTCGGCACCTATTCCCGCACCCCCGAAAACCTGGTACACACTCTGCTACACCCCGTCGCGTCCCTTAACGTCCACCTCTTCGGCATTCGTATGCGTGGGTTCGATGGGTATTGATATATTATTCCCAATAGTTCGTGTTCTTTTTTTTTCTCGCCACTCCCGGTTTTTTTCAATTATAATTCTTTTTCGTATCCAATCAATCATTAGTATTTCCATTGTCCTTCGGTATTTTCATTTGGCGTCGCGCTCCGAGTCGGCCTGGTGCTTCCGTGTGCGAAGCAAACGATAGACGAGAGTCGGACGGTGAAATAGAAGGGTGAAAGCAAGAGAGGAAACGATGGGGATGTAGAGTTGAGTGTAGATCTAGCACAGACCGTTGTGTGTACGTCCCTGTTACTGATGGCGTCGCCACCGATTCGTTAATGCGATTGAATATTAATTTTCACTTTGTCCCAAAGCCCCCGTGTCGTCGTCGCCTCTACGCTTTTCCGAGCTTTTGCAATTCCGAGGTGGTGCGATCTCCATCCAGCTCTTCTAGAATGTATCCAATACTCATTCACGATTATATCGATGATCGGGGGAGATTGTCGCGACGCTTTTATCATATGTTCATCGACTAATCATTTCTTCTTTTCTCTCCATGCCTTCGACAAACCTCGCAGCTTTTTCTTCTCTAATTGTCCATATAATTCCATTACTCCCCGTAAAATATTAAACATTTTTTATCTTTACAAAGGGCAGTTTCGTGATACTTCTGTAATTTATGTATTTTCATTGAAGCTGCTTTAAATTTATCCTTCAAGTCTATGATGTTTTTGATTGTTTAATAAATTTATTTTTAAAAAATAGTAAAATTGCAAGTTTAATATTTTTTTACAATAAAAAGAAAGGGGTGTAAAGTGTAAAAATATTGACAACTCTGCGACACAAATACATTTAATAAAACATGCTCTCGCTCTTCTGCTTTCTGAACTATTTACTCATTCTGAAAACTTAGTTTCTGTTCTTTCGCCATCTTTATCTACCGTTGTGATCACGCTTTAGCACCTCTTTCCTGTCTTTGTCACGCAAACTGGTGTCTTCATTTCCTAATGTGGTGATCTCACTTCTTCAGGAAATCCTACCGACTGCGCACGTGCACTGAAATTATTCTTTCTTTCTTCAAATCTCTGTCTTTCTCTTGATCATTTCACTCCATACTCTACCTCAAAGCCACCCTCGGTCTCAACCGCGAACCACTCTAGAAGTTTCAAACTACTCACGGGACAACTAGATAAATGTCTTTCGTATTTCTCGCTCGTTTGATACAATCGATCTCGATTAACTGGCAACTTTTTCCGATTGTTCTTGAATTGATGTCAACTTGATGTTTTCAGTATTTTACAAAATTGATCGTAAAGTAATAAAAAAGAAGGTAAAAGATTTTTGTATTTTTTTTAATACTTTAAAATTTTGATTTCTAAGTATCTAAAATTACCCAATTATAAAAGATAAAAAGATTAAAAAGTCTTTCACAAGCATTTCTTAGGTCCTAGTTCAATACATTTTCACTATTACTGATAAATTTTTTTGTGTCAGCACAAATAATATAACAAAAATTAAAAAATTTATTTGTATTTAAATTTATCACTGCCAAGTACTTGTCAGGGATTTTTATCTCAATATCAATTTTTGCCATAGCTGTTTTTAAAAAATCCATGGCTGCAAGTACACATTAGTGCTTAAAAGAAATATCAAAGAAATAATATTGAGAGTTGAAAAAGGATTATTACACCGAAAGAAATAATTTCAAATATTAAAACAAATTTAGAAAGTGGTAAAAATAATTAAGAAAAAGTTAAACAAGTACCTATATTTTCGAGACAGGTAATGATAATCAGTCAAGTGAAATAAAGAATATGAAATCCAGAAAGTGAAATAAAAATACTTGATCTGTATTTTAATTATCTTTCTGATGGAAAAAAGTAAACTGAGTATTCGTACAATAGTGTAGAATAAAACATAAAAACAAAAATAGCCAAATTCGTTGAGTCTTTCGATTTTTCACGTTCACTTGCCGATACCAATTTGCCTGGCGAATAAAAGCGTAAAAAGCGGTACCGGGGTCCAGTCGATCGGACGCCGACGTTATTTCCCCTCACGTGTATTAAACAATGCGACTTTTTCTCCGCGGAAGCTGCTGCGTTTGCTTCGGGAAAATGACGTACGACAGGTAAATACACACAGAAGCATACAGAAAAAAATGAGAGAATTCTATATTCATCTGTATAGATATATACTCAAATACATGTAGATTGCAGCAGATCTGCATACGCCGATGGGCGTGGACAAACGATATAGGAAAAAAATGGCGGAGTTTGAAAATGAGATTTGCTGGTAAACCGACAATTTATCGTAGGGTATCTATCCCTTGACATTTCTCTGACCAGATTTATAATTAATGTGTTCTTGTCATAGAGACTGAGAGCAATATTCTCGTCCCTGGCTGCTTTTTAGCTTGGAGATATCGCTCGTGCAAGCATCATTGCTGCTCTCATATGGTGACATTCGACCAACGTAACTGGTTACTGATTAACTTTGAATGACTGACACCGCAAAAACACATTAAAACTCGAATGAGTACGAATGAAAATTTGGTTGTTGGGAATCAGGAGACCACAGAGTAAATAGCTTACCAGCCACACGTCCATCGGGTTTATCTCTTTTACTATTGGAAGCCTATCGGAATATCACAATGCAGAAAAATATACTGACGACAAGCGAAACTGGTTGATGGTTCGTGGTTATACTGTTGGTTTCAGTTTATCATCACAGAAAATTTTTGCTGACCTTACACTGTTCGTCAATCATTGATTCGTCGCTCAACTTAATTCTTCTTTCGATATTTAAGTTTTTTTTCATCTTAGTTTTTTTTTCACTAACACTTTTTTTTAATCAATTTAATTTCATATCTAAACTCTACACATTCACTTTGCTTCTTCAAAAAGTTTTCAACATATAACTGATTGAAATTAAGCAGAATGAATTTTGATTATGTATTACAATTCATATTGATATGTATATTTTAAGTATAGCTTTTTTTATTTTAATAAATACCATAATAATATTAATAATGTTTAATAAAAAAGCTAAGATTTATATTACAGCTGAATGAAAATCTTAATTGACCAGGTCTAAGACCAAAAATTGTTGTAGAATTTCTGCTGTCATATTAAATGAAGAATAAAATGCTAAAGAATTTCTTTTATAAGAAGTAAGATGTGGTACCAAGGTTACGATAATGTTGAAAGAGATTCACGATAATAGAATTGAAAAAAATGTATGTTCTATAAAAGGCAAGATGCGGTCTGTAATTGGACAGATATCCTCGAGGTTGGCAAGACGTTTTTCTAAAAACAGAACCATCCGATTGCGCGTAATAAATACGTCACTTTCAAAAGAAAGACGAAGCAACTGTTTTACCCTTTTGTATATCCATCTCTGAACATAGGATTGTCCCTCATTCTGATGGTCTCGGGTAGCCACTAACCGCAGAACGATATCACCAAATTGGGCAAACAAAATGAAGTCCTGTGGAATTCCCTTTACTATCTGAATTGTATATGCTTTCAGTTGTCATAAAACAATTGATTGTTGCTGTATTGCAATGATTATCTTCGTTTTCGTTGTGTAGTCATAAAGATTTCAAATTCAAGATCAATCAAGAATGAATTCGATTCACTACATTATAAGTACTCTGGTTGAATGTACAGAGAAATGCTTACATGAGAAACTTGAGACGATGGTTTCTCCTTAATAAAAATCGTCAACGTGGTCGTAGCTCACGTACCGATACGGGCGTACACCTCTTTTATAGTAGCCAATGAGATTTCTCCAACAGCTAATATATTCAAATGTAAGCGGTAGCAGTGTTTATGTCTTGACATTGCAAATTGTAGCGGTTGCACCATAACTTATCGTAATTGCTTCGAGCTATAAGTAATTATTTATATTCTTGATATAACTAAAGATGAACAGATTTTTGCTTGTCAGTGATATCTACTTTGCTGTACCTTGACTTGAAAAATTTTCAATAATTTATTTGTCATTAAAATGAAGAAAGAAGCATCATTTTTCAATAATGTCTTCTATTGAAAGCTCATCGAGATTTTGAATGAGTATTTAGTTAGGATCATTCACAAACTTGTGGCTCCTTCTGTTGCGCAGCAGGCGAAGTCTGACGAAGAACAATTATATGCAACGATCGATACTCGACTCGCTAAATGGTTTATATCTGTGTTTTTATTTGTGTATTAAATAAATAATTAAACAATTTATTTAAATGTAAAATCAAATTTCTAGTCGTTTATCAGAGCAATTCGACACATGAACTGTCACGTAAATTGATAGAATATATATTTTGTCTGAAGTTCATGAACTTAGTCGATAAATCAGCTTGTACGTTCAGTTAGTGAATGCCACGGTAGTTTTCTGTGGTGTAACAGGTGGTTGAAATTCTTGTTCTCTGCATCTTTTTATTCCTTTATCGGGTAAAAGAAAAAGAGTAAACTCTGCCGCCAAGTCGGGTATGCTTAACACCTCTTAAAAGAACTACATAAAAGACTTTCTATGATGGGAAAAAAAAAGGAAGAAAAATTCTCAATAGAGTTTTTTTATGTATAATTTTTCATTTCTTATTTAAACATATTATTTTATCAATTTTTCCTAAATTATTTTACTGCACAATTCAAAGGTTAATCTATAACAGTTTTTTTTTTTGAACAAAAGTTAAATACATATATTTCTATCAATATTTGTTTATTTCTTATTTAAAAAATAATTTTATTCACTTACATTCGTCAATTTATCACAAAACATTTAATACTACATTGGCTTTGAAACTGACCATGAAGATCTTTGCAAAATTGAGGAAGTCTTGAATGTTTATTAACATGAATTATTATATTAAATAGGAAAAAATTATTTACATTAATGTACAATACGCTCTATCAATTATATTCGAAATATTAAAGCTTACATTTTGTTGTATGAAAAATTATTCTTATTAATCAAACAATATCTTATGTTAGAACTAATTTTTTTTCAATTATAGCATGCTTTCATTAATAGATAAAACTTTGAAAAAATTCATTAATATTAAAAATAAAAGTAAATGTTAATACAAAATATTTGTCACACTCATATCACACATATTGCTTAAAAACAATGATAAAAATATATAACTAATTAATTTAATGAATTAAAAACAAATCTATTTTAATTTTTGTGGAAAAAATATCGTACAGGTAAATTGATCTATTTTACTTTGGTGATTTGTTCTATAATAATTATGTTATTTTTCACCAAGGTCTCCACATATCTCCATTAGATTGAGATCCTGACGATCCAGAAGGGCATGAAATATGCCCATTAACATTCTGCAAGAGGGAATTATTTTTTTGTGATAAATCTTCCACTGACATGGATGATGAAAATTTTTCTTCTCTTACACGATGTGTATTTCCATTCAAGGTATTGCAAATAGAAGCTGTAGAACTTTGTGCTTCTTGAAGTTTTGGCCTTTTATCTGAGATGACAAGTAAGCCATCAGAATGATGTCTCTTTAAATTTTCTCGTTTAGTTGACTGAATTGGAGCTCGATTATATGTTTTATCGGTGATGACAGAGAGTGGTTGACGTATATTTTGACCCTTTGCTCCATTCACGAAAAAATCTGACGATTCTTGATTGATGGATTCTTTCCTCAGAGAATTCCCATTATGTTTTGGATCAGAGAATGCTGAAACTGGTGATTTTCGATCACTTGTAGAACTGATGTGAGGTTTTTGTGTTTCAGGAGATGAGAAACTCTTTGATGATGCTGGACTTTGTTCAGGAATTTTAAAACGGTGTTGATAATTGGGTGAATCACTTTGACGAAAATGATCTTGGTGGTGGGAATCTTCTCCAAAGCTAGATGTTGATGTTGAAGGACTTAATAAAGGACTGTGAGATCGTTGCTGTACCGGTGTGAAAGCCGAAGAAGTTCTTATTCGTGATGTTTCAGATGCTGGTGGAAAAAATGGAAAATTAGCTGAAATACCAGCTGATTGTGGCACCAATAATGCTAATTCTCCAGTAGGAAGTCTGCTAGGAATCAATTGTACTCCACTGGGTATTTGTATTCTTGCACTGGCATTGTTATTCTCATCACCACTATGAAAATCACTTTGAAAGCCGACTTTTACCTCCGGGAATAATCTTTCTGGCATATAAGGTACGAAGTGACTGTAAAATGGTGCCATCTGCTGAAGGTTATTCACACAATTGTTGAGGTGAGAGACTAGCCGCTGTTTTACCGATGAATCAACGTTCTCGAGATGATTTACATAACGAGACACTTCGTTAGCACATTCAGAGAATCCCGTACGGAATTTAGTCAAAACTGCTGGATCTGTAGCTACTGCTGTACTCAATTGTTGACGTTGCACAGTTTGTAAGTGTTTAACTGTCATTTCGAGGATGTCTGCCTTTTCGAGCTTTGAATGTCGCGATGGCTGTAGCAACAGAAAAATACTCAAATTAGTGGAACAGTTTTTTTTTGGTGATTTAATTAAATATAATTGATTGAATGGTTGGATGACAATGTAATAATTTGAATCAATCATTCTTTAACATTCGAACATATTGTTGAATTTTTTAATCAAGATACTATCACAGATAAAAAAAATTTTCACAAAAAAGTCTTGTAAATAATAAAAAATAATAATTGAAGCATGCAATAATAATAGAGTAAAAAAAAAATTTGGTATTTTTCAACCGTTCGTATAGTTGCAAGTAGAATAAAGTTTATATTTTTTCACGAAGAGATTTAATAAAAACGAAAATTTGGGAAATATTATTACGTGAGGACATGCAATAATCTCAAAATACAAGTCGTTGAGACAGGTATATAAAAATGTATGAATGAAATCTATCGTGGGAACCCGTTAGTTGTTGAGGGCCCATCTTTTTTTTTAAATTTCTTGACAAAACTGGTCTATCGAATAAAAAACCAGGTTATTCTTTAAATTCCCGAAACCCGAACAGCCCTTTGGCCACCAATAGGCGATTCAGCGGAGGAGCACCTCTCGGAGGTTCTATTGTGTTGATCCTCTAGGCTTGCGATCCAAATACCCTGACACAGCTTAGTCGTATTTTTATATATTATATTGGTCTCTCTCGTGGCCACCTTAACAATAGGCGTGGGAGTCGGAGAAGTCTCAGTTACACATGTCGCTGCTTTTAAAGAGTTACTGTGTGGGAATTTGCTTCAGTCTCATTCATAAGTAATATGCTACTGGATATATATATATCACACATTACTTATACATTCACGTAATTCACATGACTTCGCGTGACTTTGGCCTAATTTTTGTCATTTTCTAAAACCGTCAATTAATCCAATATTTCCGGTTCATTTCGTAGAAAATTAAATTTACACAACCGCTAAATGTATACCATCAAAGCGATCAAACATGACTAGATTTCTGGAAAATATTTTTAGGTACTAGCTTTTTTAAAAAAATTATTTTAAGAAGAAAAAAACAAATTAGAAGATTATGGACAGTCATTGATTTTCAAAGAATTTAATATGTGATCTTTATTATTTGGAAATAAATCGAGGCTCAAAGTAAGGATCTTTCAAGATGATACAGTCAACAAAAGAAGATTGAAACCTGAGATCACATTTTTTTTTTTTTAATAATTACGTGGAGGTTCCCACGAAAGCGGGGGGCGTTACGTGCAAACCAAGCGGATAAAAGAATGGACAGACACTGAAGTGAGCAGGTAGCGGAAGTCATCTAGACATTGAGCGACCAAGTAAACTCCTGTGGCGTTTAGAGACGCTTAAGAAATCAATTTCAAAGGATTGAATTATGTGCGGACAATCGGACAATATTTTGTTACAACTTTTTTCCACTTTTTCTCTTTTATTAAAAGATCCATTTAACACAAATCATTTTCTTGTCAACTATTTTTTCTCTAAAAATAAAATTCCCACAATGGCAATAAATATACTTTAATTAAAACTAAAAAATAATCTATAGATGTCATATTGCCTTATGTTGGACATAAAGTCACCGGACGTCGGTGAGATAGAAAGACCCTTTTTAACAACCTGATCAAACATTTACGAGGTTTATTTCCGTTATTACTTCCCTCTGTTTTCACTTAACAAACTTATATACTGATTATTCTATTTGTAAAGACATGTTCGAATGTATAAATGTATATTTAATAAAAGAGATGAATATAATAACGCAGAATAAATGAAAATAATTAAGTCCAACTATCTTATGACACTTACATCTTTTTTCATCGCTTCTAAAATAAGACTCTTTAACTCTTCAAGACACTGATTTATTCGAGCACGTCTTCTCTTTTCCATAATTGGTTTGTTACTCTGTAATCATTAACATAAGATTAGTAGATGATTTATTTAATTTAATCTATGAGTCAATCAATAAAATAGAAATAACATCTTTTTTTATTATTTAATCAACTTTAATTTACTCACCCTTCTTAGCTCTGCCTTGGACATTCCAGATTGAATTTGACTCTCGAATTCTTCTTCACTTCCGGACATTTTTAATTTACAATAATCCACCATTTATTTTAAAATATTTATTTCTTGATAACAAACACTTTTGTTAAAAAAAAAAACTTAACACTAATTTTCACATAAAAAACTGACACTACACAATAAATATTTGAAATTGTGTTTATCAATTGGCATTGACAGCAGCATACAATTATTAATATCCCTTGTAGAACTGTTTGATGATGAAGTTCATCAGCACGATGTCGACATTCACGTGGATAATCTTTGACTGATGGATGCTAAGTGACTCTATTGATGACTGCTTGAGTTGTCTCAAACGAGGAATAGAGTCGAAGGGAAACTGTTTGACGTTTTCGAATTCAAAGACCGCATACCAATGCATCCAAGAGGTTGAAGAGTGGGGATCAATTTTCTTAGGAGAGGGGCGGCCTGGTAATCGGTAGGGTGGGGACTTTTACCCTCCTGAGACCTGTTGATGGGTGGGAATTCACGCCGCAGCTTATAAGATGCTCCTTGAATATATGACAATCTCACTATTTCAAACAAATCATGTTTATTTTGAAACTTTTGAAAACAAACTTTTATCAGGAAAAACAAAACGATCCTTAATCTCTCTTGAGAGCTCATTATTATTAGTAAATACTAGAGTATTTTACAAAATAACATTCAATGAATAATTAATCCTAGAATTATTTGAAAAATTGATTGAAAATTTTTTTTCAGATAAATTAATATTTTTTTTGAAGAATAATGAGTACAAAGGAGCATTTATAAAGTTAAGAAAATTTGTTAAAATAATAAATGTGGACAGTCAGATAGATCAAATGATAGGGGGCAGGATGTCAGCAGCGGCAAACCATAAAGGTATGTGATATGGTCTTATATAGAGTAGTAGAAATATACATACTACATAACATTTGAAGCCGGTGTGCATTGCATGTGTAAATGCGTGCTTATGCGCACGCCGTAAGTGTGACTGGCGCATGTAACGTAATTATTGTTCATCCGTTTGCGTTTGTGGAAGATCCGATGTCTCGACATACCTTTGGAAGAAATGTGAAAAAAGTACTGAAACATTTTAAAGCTTTACCTTTGATATCTAACGGTATTTTTCTGTTTTCAATTACATGTATATTTACCAACATCAAACCTTTTTTTCTATTTATTTAATCATGTTTTCCAATCAAAAATTTTTTTTGCGATATTTACGTTATAGAATACCTGTTATCATATTTAGTCTTACAAAACGCAAACGAAAATTATGAAGATCGTAAAAATAAATTTTTAAAAAACTGTAAATTTGTCGTAAAACCATCAGTCTTGAACGTAAATATTCGTTCTGTTAACAAAATCAGTTACTACGTACCTATTTGAAGAGACTTAGTGGCGGCCGCAATAAAGAGATAAATTTTTATAGCTTACGATTATAATACAAAAAAGGTATTTTCTTTCTAAGAGTGATTTGAAGTTTGTATTTCCGTGTACCATGTTGGCTTTTATTCACAAGTTGTCTTCCGTGACACGTGTTTCCTATGATTTACAACCTCCATTGAAAAAAGACTTCTTTCGTAAATTGACCAAACTTTTTAATGCATCCAGCATTATTATCCAAATAATAATAATTTAGTTATCTTCTTTTTATTGCTGGATAATAATTAATATAGCATCAATAAGGATTTGATTTTGCTTATTTTGTAGTAAAAAGAAAACGGATACAGGCAGGTTTTTACTCACTTTTTTAATTGTGAAAGCGTGGATACATACACGGAAAACACACCATAGAAATCTTAGTTCCTCTCCTTTGAGTCCTAATGGAATAATGAACTCATGAGAAATCAATTTCTAATCCTAAAAAAATAATGCAAAATTTCTTATAGATATTGTATCCAATAGGTACGAGATCATATACAAGAAAAGATGGGGTTATCGTGCGTCATCTAGTGGTATCCAGTTAATTAAGAGAATTATTCATTAAGTAATCTTCACCACCTTTGATTGTAATTTAGTATAATTAATATCACAATATAAAAAAAGCTAATAAATAATCATTTAATCTGTTCGTCATCAAATAAAATTATTAATATTCACAATAGGAATTTTGAGATTTAAGTGAAGTGAGTTAAAAAAATATAAATAAAGAGAAATGAGTTGTGAAAAAATGGTTGTAAAATACTTTTAAGTTTTTTGTGTTTATGAATAAAATTTTGCAGCTGTAAGTCGCATTTTAATGGCTCTTAAAATATTCTACAGCTTAACTACAGTTTTATTGTTCATAATCTAATTAAATCTATTGCAAACAAAAGGTTTTATCAATATATCTCTCGGCATTTCATCTAGACCAGATGTATTTGAATCAAACACGTGTGTAATTTTGATTGTATTTTCATTTGATAGTTGATCAAAAAATATAATAATAATAACGATAATAATAAAGGCCAGAAACTCACACTTGGAATTAAAATCTTAATGGTCATGAAGAGCTTTTACAATATTCTCCCCTAAACCTTGGATATTTCTGGTCAGTTTTTGGGCGTCGAAACGTAAACACTCGACTATTGGATGTGATGGCAAGTTAGCAGTCAGGTAAAAGGATATTACCGTCATAACTACATAGTTTATGGTTTTATTTAGGGTACAGCGTACAATAAACCTATAATGGATTACGCTAAACTGCACTTTTGTCCCTGAAACTGGTATATTATTGCGTTTACGGATAGACTTGTGCTGGCTCTTATTTTTTTCTTCTTTTTATATTAACTATTTACATTTCTCTTTGGATCCAAATGTCCTTAAAAACCTTACTCTGAATAATATTAATAATATTAATCATTGATAATTCATAATCATTAATAATAATAATACATAATAATATTAATCATTAATAATATTTTATAAAATATAGATAAAAAAATTTCAAATCTATTTAAATCCAAGTTTAGATGATAAAAAATGTCATGAATATATTTAGTATTATTTTTAACAATGAGCTGTTTTTAAAATAATTATTTTTCATAAATATTGTTGAGCTGTCATAACGAAAAATTTTTGGTCATATGTCATGACCTTCTCATTAACCTGAAGTGAGAAGAGATTGCAATAAGAGAGCCCTTGAAGAGTTAGCTCGACCACAAAGCATCTTGAGAAGGATCAAGAAGTTAAAATGCGAAGATCATGGCGAAAGGATAAATAGGCGGAAAGTTTAAGTAGACTAGCTTCTAATATAAATTTCGAATCTTCATGTCTACACTTTTATCTTTCTCAGCATTTTACCGAACCATAATTTCAGAAAACCTCTAAAGATGCACCTGCATCAAACGCCCACGCTTTTCACAATACTTCACAGTTTTAGGATCCTTTAAATTTTTTTCCCGTCAGGAAGGAAACGCTTGCCTGCTGAATTTCAAACCTCTACTTCCGCACTTTTGTATCCTTCCTCCTCCTCTCAATACTAGTTTATTCATTTCCCATAGGACTGCATATTGTTATAAAAAAATTAAAAAAAAAAAAAAAAAAAGTGTGATAAAGGAATTATAAAAGTAAATGTATTTCTTTTTTTTCCCAACACTTCAAATATTTATTACTCTATAAACGATTAAAATGGAGACATAATAATCATTCAAAAGTCAATGTATCGTGGGAGTGGAACAAATTTCAAAAAAAAATTTCACATGATGTATCTTTTACTTCATTCTTTTCTATGCTTCAATCAAGAGCGTGTGACATCAGGGATTTCCGCTCAACAAGTAAAAGGATTTCTTGACATAATTCAAATAACAGTGATCCTTTTTATTATTTATCTATATGTTATTGTATTATTGAATAAAAATAGGAATATTACTTTGAAGACTCATGACTCATTGAGCAATGAAGATCCCCTAATCATACAGCCGAGACTTCCTGTTTAGCTATGGTGGAAAATGGGCCAGGATCATCTGAACACATATGACTGGGAATGAGGTCGTGTGCTGGACAAAACCTATACGTTAGATATTACCTGCCAGCCTATGGTAAGTTTCAATATTTTTTTATAAGTGAATTTTTAGTGCTTTATTAATTGATACGTTTTCAAAATAAATCATATTTTTCTCTACTTTTTAGATGTGAGTTTTATTTGTACATTAAATTGGTGAGGAAAGAGGGTAAATTTCCCTCATCACATACGTATGCATGGCGATAAAAGTCTCCAGGAGCCACCCTATTGATGTGATCCCCTTCCGGAATTTACTTTTCCTTCCTTCCTCTTGCAGAGTTGCAGAGCAGCAGAGAATCACCTGGCAAAGATTCCCACGTTTCTGCGATTCGTCCTGGCATACCCTTTGGCTTATACTCAAGCAGTCTCGATCGTAGTTGATGGCCGCGTTATAATATAATGGCAGTGCTTGCGTATGTGAAATAAGAAAACGAAAACGAGCCAGCCTCGTGCATCTATTATGACCTGACCGCTGGAAAGAGTGCGCGTGGCTGACACACGAGTGAGGGACTTGCGATCTTTGCTGTATAAAACTCTACTAGCCTTTCGTATTTTATTATTATTATTATTATTATTGAGAAAGCAGAAAAAAAAAGAATTAAAACGCTGAGTCAAGATAAACTGCTCAGGTATTTACACTGAACTAAAACTTGTTCAAGAGTTTTCTCATCATAACTGAATCTTTCTTCTTTAGTCTAGGACTGTATCTGATATTTACTACTACTATCCACCACATCGTGGGAGGTTTTGTGAAAAAGAAGTCTGTGGGAACTTTTCTGGATCTTCGGGTTACACCCAATTCTTTCAAAAAATTCAATAGAAAAATTGAAAAATATTAAAAGCTTTCTGGAAATTAGACTAGAAAAGAGTGGACAAAAAATTTTCTAGCAAAATAAACATGAATACAGTAAATGGCCTTTTAATTCTACTTTAGACATTTGTTTACTGAATTGGAAAAATAAATATTAGTCGTTATTTTTATATTTTCTGTGACATTTTGACAATAATCGTAATAACTTATTCGCAAAAGTTAAACCACCGTCAAATTTTCCGTATCTTCTATTGAAATATAATGACACACCGGAAAAAAAGTATTGTTGTGAGAGCAATCCCGTACCCCTTGGAATAACTATTTAACCTTAAAAAATCAATTGGATTGCTGTTTCAGCAATCCTTACTCGTTGTAAAAAGTAGATAGCTATGACAGCTATCTGTATTGTTCTTACAGCTTTCTTTCTTTAACAATACTTTAGATAGTTACTACAGCAATACTTTTTTTTCAGTGCAGTATTATATTAAAATTTATTAGCTTGATCAATGTGATTATTATACATAAATAACAGTGGAAACAAATAAATTATTATTCTGAAACTAAAAAACATAAATCGATAATGAATAAACAAATGTAATAGATGAAAATAAAATATAAATTAACAAAAAAATAAAAATAATGTAAGGAATAGTCTAGACGGTCCTATTATCGATTCGAAAATCAAATATTTTCATCATGTTACATGGTAGTGGTCCACAACTATTCGTTTCATAGGGGGTAAAAAAGCTGTCTGCAGGCCCGTAAAAATCATTTGGCGGCTGATCTTTTAAGAAACACGATCTGTTTAGTCTCCACTAGTCCGGAGCAGCCCGATTGTCGTTTTGTCCGTGGGATAGGCCGTGCGGTTAGTTGTTTTAAATGGGAGAATAGCAGCGATCATTTTGTTATTCATTTGCTTTCTTCATTGTCATTAGCATTGAAACCATTGAAAGCATTAGGATAGGATTTGAATAGGGTCATGTTGATATCACACAATCGTTAAGGAGTCCAGAAAATAAACATCCACTAGAACAATCTAATTCCCAATTCTCTTTGGCCATAACTCACAAGGAGTTGACCTAAAACGAATATAAAAAGTTCAGAGTGGAGAAATAAAATTTTTCCCTGATTAGTAATTAATTAGATCCTTCAAAAAAACGATCTTCAACTTGGTCTGCACATACACGGGTCAAAAATTTTTTACCTAAAAAGTTTAAAGAGTCACGTGCTTTAACACGAGTCAAGGCGTTTCTTAAACAATTTCTGACAAAGTTTTTTTATCAGGAATTTTTTTTACTCTAAATCTATCACTTCAATGACAATTTAATATTTTTAATTATGTCTACAAAGCTGTCCGGTATTTAGTAGTTGTAGTAAAAAATAATATATAAATGTAAGTGAGTAAATGAGAGGATCCAATTTGGGATGTTTTCGTTTCTTGCAATAGAAACCCTCGAACCCCCTGAATGTGTACAGTAATTTTGCTAAGGTCGTCAGTGATGCCTAGCAGGTTGTAAGAGAGTCTCTGCGAGCATATAGCTTATAACCACCTTGCGTCGTACCGCGGCTGCAAAGCGCCGAGCTTGCTGAGTGAAGTAGCTGAGCACGCTGGTGAGAACACTCGGCGCTACGCGTTCCCACCATCGTCTCGGTCATCTTCGGATCATTCTTCGGGCATTATCGGTCTCATACACGGCTTCTGAGTTCGTAGAGTGAGAAAAAGAGAGGGGAGAAAATGATCCCCATATGAGTCCCCCAATAACCTCCACTTTGAGTGGGTCTTAAGTCTTCAGAACTTGGGACTTAAATGCTATCAAACCTCCCTCAGTCATCTCACGAATTTTGATACAAAAACTTCAATGGAATGAATCAAATTCCTGACTTTAAGTGTTCAGTTATTTTTCTAAAACATTATTTTTTTAAATCATCACTAGGTCTATCATTTAATTTTTTAATGACAGTAGAATAGAAAAAAAAGTAATAATATTAAAATCCATTTAAGGTGTATTTGTAATCACTAAACACTAGCTACTGTAAGTCATGGACATTTAGCACTGTTCAGTCAAACTAAGCAAATGATTTTTTTCTGAATAAGTTTATCATGAAATGAGACATTGGAAATGTTGAATATTTCTCAGTCGTTGATAAGGAATCCAGTTTTCTGTAATTTAAATAACAAAATAGCTTTATGTAAATATTGAAAAGGTAACAGGAAGGCTTATAGACCAGATACTGAGTTTTGTCACTCTTTTTGACAAACGTTTTCGTGCAAAAACCGGCTTTAGTTGAAGATAACTAATAGCATAAATGCTGTGAGAATTCGTTGGCAATCACTTGGACATCATTAGCTCCATATAACAAATGCTAATTTATTTATAAAACACATAACGGTTGAACATAAGTTTCTAGCCCCTTAAACAAATTAACTTCAAATTTTTGACAAAAACAATCAACTTAAACTAAAATTCAAAAAATCATTTAGATAGCTCTTGATCAGCTGGATCATCAACATCATGTCAAATGTTAAACGTATTATATATTATGCCCTTAACTGATTTATTTATTATTGCAACAGATATTAAATAGTTTTTGTGTGTTAATATGAACATTTAATTATTTCCACGTGCCATTTAAACCAATGAAGTTCATATGGACCCCATCTTAATACTTGGAGCGATTAAATACCATTAGAATTCCAAGTACAGACAATAAGTTGTTAATGTATTCTAAAGTTAATGATAAATAATCTTACGTAGCTTAGTTATAAGGTTTACTCTTGTTGAACTTTTTATAAACAATTATATGTTGACTATTTTTTATCAATATAACTCATAAAAAAAAAAACATCATGTCAGACATAAAAAGTGGGGTCTCAATAAGCGACGTCTTGGAGCACTGCACACTTGAACATCACAAAGGTAGGGAACTTACATCTATTTTTCAGTTCCTTCAAGAGGGTTTTCTGTAATCTTTGTAGAGCTAAAAACTAAATAAGACACGTGCCAGCTTCCCTATCTATCGACGGATTAATATCACAATCAATTGAGACAAAAATAATTGAATATCTTAGAGTTTTTATCAAGTAATTTAGAGCATAGTAGTCTAATGGCAAAAGCTATTTTTAATTATATTGATCCACCATGTAGTTACTTCTTCTCATTGTCGATTATTCAGTGTACAAAAGGCGTCTTTCCACGCGTCGCAAAGAAATCGGCCCCTCTTAGGTTGCGTGTTAAAGGGACCGCAGTCGTGTGAGTATAGGGAGAGTAAAAAAAGGACAATAGATTGTGTTAGACGCTTTTCTTACGAACTGTAAGGAAGGGGAAGTGGCACGCGACCAACATCACCTGCCTATATGAGACTACTATACCAAGGTTGTTACATCGATTTTCTTATAAATGCGGCTGTATAATGTCATGCTCAGTGCGTTGGTTGCCGAACCGAGTCGTCTTTAAAACATATGGCATAAACGTTGAGATTCCGTCTTTGCTTTTTTGTAATCTCTACCTTTTATATCTCAGCAATTATGGTAAGGAAATCTGTAACGTTTATTAACTGACATAACTTTCAATTAAGTCATTTTTAATCACTACAAATTCTCTTTTCAATATTATCTTCGTCTGTTGTATACATACCTTTTCCCACGATGTCTGACTTAAAATCATTTAGGATATCCCGGGTGCAAATACCCTAGTAGAAATTGCCTCAATTCCCGCTAGATTCCTATACAATTAACACATGAAATCGAGGCAATTCCAAGGCACTGGACAGGCCCTCGATAAAATTTCTACTAGGGTATAGGTATTTTTTGATACTTCAACGTCCTGATTTTTAAGTATTTAAAATTACCCAATTATTATTTATAAAAGATCAAAAAGTCTAGTATTATTAATGAATTCATTTGTGTCTGCATAAATAATATGACCAAAATTAAAAATTTTATTTGCATTTATTTAAGGAACTTAGTTGAAAAAAACATGGAAGAAAGTCAAGACTTTTATCTTAATATCAATCTTTGCCATGACTATTTTTGAAAAATTCATGGTTCAAAATACACATTAGTGCTTAAAAAATATCAAAGGAAAAATAGTGAGGGTTAAAAAAGGATTCAAATCGAAAAAAAATTTTAAATATTAAAATAAAAATTAAAAAAATGATTCTGTAGGAAATAATTTTTTCTTTATTCTGTCACTTTTTAAATGATACAGTAAAAGTCTTGATGCACGTGCAGCTGAGTTCACTCGACACATTGAGGACAAGTTTTCGACCTTTTCGAAATAAATAAACATCTTTCACGAATCAGGCTTAGATCATTTTATTATAAAAAAAAAAAAAGTATGAAATCTGTAGTAATTCCAGGTGCAGGGGTCACCCGGCATCTGACGCGTGCCGTTCCTTTCCCACGTGAGTGTGTGTAATCCTCCCTACCGTAAGTCGTACGCAATTCCATCACATGATTCTTTTCTGCAATCAATCGTCGTCACCTGGGTCGATCGAGCGCCACGAGGATCTTAAATCTACACAGAAATCTTTTATAAACATCATTTTAGCACCCTTATTCTTACCCTCAACAAGATCAGAATCCCACGAGGTCTCAACGTCACCCCAGACCAGGTGACGTGTGTAGACCTGACGTCACGAGCATATGTACGCCCAGTGGGGTCCAAATGCGCGGGAACTGTGACGTAAATACATGCTCCTATGTGATGGCATTAGGTATAATCGTTTCGTCAAGTTCTTTATAGACCTACGGAGGTTAGTAGAGAACTGCAAGACCACTTGGAATTTTTTCCCAAGTTGTAGAACTTTCCATTCCAGTTAAATATTGCGTTGATGTTAGCAGATGCAAAGCTACATCTGCTTAAATCAATATATCTGATTTTTTAGAGCAAATAAACTTTAGAAAGTAAGTTCTTGAGCAAGCAGTGAAAAGAAGTTTACTAGTATGATGAAATTTCCATTCAATAACATCTCCCAATATATATTCATCCAATGATTGAGCCATTAATTGGTATGTTATCTAACGATAAAAAATAACTGCGAAAAAAAATTATCAAATTTTACCTGATTCATTTAATTAGATTGAAATTATATTTCTTCTTTCGCACATTATCGTGATGGGATAATAAAGGTCTGCTTGACCATAAGAAACATAAATATGAGCGAGTTATATTACAGGTGGCATTATGACAAACAAAGAACATATGTCTGATTATGGTGCTATCATTGTGGGAACATTTTCGGTTTGACATCAACTTGGAATTGTAATTTAATTTTTTTTATTCAAATGTTTATAATTATTTCAAAGACAATTATTATAATTTTTTTGCTATCAGAGTTAGAAGCTTCCTATAATCGAAGATGCACAGTAAACAATGTTACACTACTGCTTTATATGATAAAAAGTAATTAGAGTTTTTCAAACATAGTTAATATTAATAATCTAATAGAGTATTTTCAATAGAGTTATTGTTTTAACTCGACTAATTTAATTATCAAGGTCCTTCATTTATTTTTATCTAGTGACATGTTTACGCATTTCGTTTACCCTTGTTTTCAGGAATTTTAAAGTTAGATACAATGAGTTTGTATTTGACGAGTCTCGTACTATGTGGGACCACCGTGAGAATCGCGATGAGTTATCAGCATAATTCCCATGGATGCTTCAACACCTGGCAGAGAATACGTGTAGCATAAGTATTGTCCGTAAAAAGGTCTAATAAAATTCGAACTAGGGGTAGTATGTGTTTATGTAGAAATGAGGACAATAATTTCACGGTAATGACGTCCGGTAAGGCTGACACATGGTTATAGGTAAGTTCCTGATGGTATTATGTGACAGATGTGTTTCAACACAACATTTTATATTAAACGGATGATTTTATACCCGTTAATCAACCTAATTGTTTTATTGAAAATCCATTATAATGTTTCTGTGTCTAAATTACTTATTTTATCACCTTTATAAGAGATGAAAAATTGATTCTATTAATTTTTGATTTGTGACTCGAATCAAATTTATATTTAATTTAATCAATAATAATATTATTATCTGAAACAAACTACAAACAAATTGTTGATTAGTTTTAGTGACCTACATGATTGAAATATCAAAATTTGTATAATAATTTATATTTCTAATCACTGATAAAAAAAAATATACAATTATTGATTTGTTGAATTTTTTTTTTCTTTTTTGAATGGTGTCAAGTTCTAAAACCACGTTCACGAAGCGATAATTAAGTGATATCAAAGAATACTGTCTTACCTACAAACTTATAAATTATAAATACAGTGAGTGTAAGAAGTATTCGTACACCTAAGGTTGCAATAAAAAAAATACAAATTTAATGGTTATTTTTTAAATTGATTTTATTTAGAAGATACTAACGGGCAGCTCCAGCTCCATAAAAATTATTAATTGTGTGAAAAAAAATCTAAAAATTAGTGCTCCTCAAGTATTACAAAAAATTAATATTAACCATGATTGTAAATCATCAGTCAGTACTGTACGAAAAATCTTACGTAGTAATGATTATCATGGTAGATCTTCACGCAAAAAGTATTGGGTGAATGATATTAATAGACAAAAAAGATTAGAGTAAAACACGGTGGCTGCTGCCTTCTATCTGTACTAGCCATTTGTGTGCCCAAGTACGAACTGAAAAATTGTACACTACAGACACCTTGTGGCCAGAGTACCAACTAAGAATTCCTGGAGGAACGAACAAGCCACTTCTGGGCTTCTAGGTAAGACAGTATTCCTTGATGATATCTTTACCGATCGGAGTAAAGGTAGAATGCAAATGTCGATGAAAAAGTCTATCTCCAGACAAAGAATACTAAGGTACATACCTTAGTATTCTTTGCTCCAGACCAGCCGTCACTTGCTCTTCCCTCACTTTCTATTTTATTGACGAATAATAGTGTATTTGTCGACGTGATCAAGTTATTTTTTAAATATTAATCCAGATGGCACTCAATTATTCTGTTTTTATTTATTCTTATTTTATTTTTATCATAATAATCACATGAAGGTCCTAAGAAAATTATTTCAGACTTTGATCAAATGATGATTCATCACATAAAATCTAAAATAAAGGATTTATTCTTATTATTCATAAAGGAAAAAATTATGGATCTAATTATTAGTCTCGTGTCTGGTAAATATGAATTATCTTTGAAAAATTGTAAGTATTCTTGATATTTAATTTTACTCAAAAAGAATAATTCACAAGTAGAAAATTAATACTCTACTCCAAAGTTCAGGCACATTCTCTTTACCACCCAAGATGAATTTTGTGTGGTATAGAAGCGATAAATGTGTAATAATGAACATTTCAGCATCCAACCTACATGATTATCCATACTTGTGCAGCTTTTATAGTAGATCAGTCGACTCCATATGCCTCGTTAGTTCAGTTTTACGATCTAACTTAAGCCGGTGCAATTTTTCATAATTTCCAAGTAGTTGAGAGTCATCCAACTGCTCTACTAGTTTCAAATAAAAGTTAGCCAAGTTGTTTGGAGCTACCTAATTGCCTAAATTAACTGACCTCGTCAAAGATCCTGGCTGCAACTCACCATTAGTTTAGTTTGAGAAACACACCATTTTAAATCCAATTAAATTTCAGTGTAGAACTCGAGTTAAAGACAATATTAACGAGAATGTACTTGAAAATAATATTGTTTACACTACTAGAAGAAATTTGAGTTTTTTCTCTTATTAATTCTTTTGTTTAATAATAACTAATATTTATGTAAAATAATTGCAAATTGTTTTTATAAATGTTTGGATTTTAAATTGAATTGTGATTTGAAAATGTTATTTAATGTATTTATTATTTGTTTAGAATAATAAATAAAAAATAGTTTAAAAGGTCGTGCGCCAGACACGATCGGCTCGAGTTAGACACGTGGGAGGCATCGGTTCACGAGTTGTACCGAGTAGACCCGAGATCGAACGAAAGTAAGACGCGTGAACCACGTGTAGAGAGCGTGCCACGCGTGACCGCTTTCTTCATGAAGAGGGGAGTCTCTAAGCAGGTATATAAATTCCCATTAATGCAACAAAGTTTTCTATTCGTTTTATCCAATTATTCGTAATTTTATAATCTTTACAATTACGTAATAACTCAGCTACTAATTTGCCGTTGACTAAACAAAATATTTAAAATTTTTTAATAATCAAACTGCATAGAAAATATTTGTGGAATTTTTTAATACTACAATTGTGACTTTCTGAAAGTGCTTTTATACAGTTAATTGTTTGTATGTGTATCTACAGACTCCAAAGAACAAACGACCTTGTCGTAAGTTTTTTTCTTGAGCAAAAGATAATTCGACTTTTTCTTTTCTTTCCGACCTGTACTGTGGACATTCACAACTATGTGCCCGACGGTATTTTGATGAGGAGACCAAACAACTGAAGTTCCTTACGATGGAATTACAATTTGAATTAACCATGAAAGCCTGGACTAATGATTCTTAAAGAGCAAAACACCTCAACTTGTTCATTAGATTCTACTTGCTTTGTAAAGAATCATCATTAGAACATAGTATTCAGTAATAAAAAAAAAATATTATTGACAATAGAAAATTTTTATACTAATTGTTTTTGTTGGCTAATGTTTGCGGCATCCTTGTCATGATTTTTATCGTGGAATCAATGAATTTATATTTACTCATCCTCTTATAGTTCTTCGAAATGTCATTGTGTGTGCGGAGAGTTAGCAATAATGTAAGGAGATAGTAAAGACAAAAAAACGGGAAGTTAAATTCATTCATTCACCATCAGTTGATTCTGGATAATGGTTTATAAATTTACAACAGTCTGATAGATGTGCGTGGAATATAAAAGGTCAATAGATTAGATGATATACGTGAATGGAGTACTGGTTAGACTAGGATGAAAGAGAAGTACACAGAACACATGAATGAAAGAAGTCATCATAGTATTGATTTAGTATGTTAAACTATAGAATTTGAAATTTGATACTCATTTGCTCTGAAATTTACATTGATGCTGATGACTTGAATCTATTACAATTTACGCTTATTAATGCAATTCATTGAATTATGTATATGTATTTGCTACGGAAAGAAGTGAAAAAAATAAATAAAGAAAAACTAACTTTTCTATGATATGATTTATTTTTAAAAAAATTCCCTTTTATTGCAGTTATATCATAGAAATTGTTGGAAATAAAATTGTATACTGAGAAAAAAGTTGATTGTGAATAAGTAATATTTTTTTCAACTAATAAAATCAAAATATTGAATAGTTACAATGAAATATTATATCTCTTTGGAATTGATGCAGTAACATTTTTACAGGTTCAGCTCTATCTGATGATTACATAAAATAATTCCTGAGTTGATCTGACTTGATTTATGATAACGTATTGATATTTATGGTACTTTAAAAATAAATTGCTATCCATAATCATTTTTATTATATATAACAAAGTTTAAAATGATTCTAAGAATAATCCATTCAGTTCTAATGAACACAATACATTAAGAAATTAAAATACTTGGCTTTTAATAATTTAAATAAATTATTTTTCTAAAGATCTATGGTGTCTCAGAAAGTAAGAATTAATTTAATGAAACTTGTATTTGAGCAAACTTGAACCAAATATCAAGTTACATTTCATTCAATTCAGTGCAAAATTTGATTGTGAATATTTAAAAAATTTTTTATTGATTAAATTAAAATTTTTTTCGTCCAGCAAAAATTTCTTTTAGTGTATTACATAATTTATAAATAATAATCAACTTACTTTGAAATATGTAAAACTTTACAAACTTTTTTTTTTCTTTATTAAAAATACATTTAGAGAGACTAAAGAATTTAAAATTAAATTTCTAAACCTGTCTTCTTTGTTCACTAACAGATTTGATGTTTTCAATTCTAAAAGTGTTTAAATCTTAGTTATGAACAGCCTTGAACCGACTAGCATAATTATGACTTAAAATCCATGGAATATTTTTTTCACATCCGCCTAAATCTTAGGTCTCTCCAGTGTTCACGAGATTTGCACCATCGTAAATTCATCTTTGAAGCCCTCAGCATCTTCGTTTCTGAAGCGGAGACTTCTTACAGGCCGTTGGGATTCATTTATTATTCAGATTTATAGCCAGCCTCCAAGTGACTCCCACAGATCGGCAGGTCTTTTGCGTTTTGCGGGAGCGACTCACAGTCCCTCTTCAAACTGTGGTCGCTCGGGTATTCGACATTTTGCATACGACACGATCTTGCCCCTTCGGTTTGAATGAAACCGACGCATAACAAGCTGCCCTCTCGGAGGTCCTATCCCGCGAGTCCTCACGAGTATAAGAGCATTTCACCGTCATTGTTGCTTATCCCAACCCCACAATCTCCTTTAATACCATTGGCGATGCCCAAAAAAGAAAGAAATCAATAAATATTCTTAAATTTTTGTAAAACTTCTGCTGACCACCTGTTCGACAGTTTAGACTTTCAGCCTTCAGCGAAATTGAACATTACGTGACATGTATAAAACAAGTATAAACAAGTCTAGATGAAGGCTTGCATGTTTTGTACGTAACTTTTTTTTCTACTGTAAGACATTTTGCCATTGAGCTGAAAGAACCTCCAGTCGAGTTGGAGCAACGATTGAACGGATGGACACGTGGTAGACAGTATCGGATCGATCTGAGCGAGTGAACCCAATTACCCACCGAAAGTCCAGATTTATTATCTCGACTGAGTTCTCGCTCAGGGACGAAATGTCCTCTTGGTGGCGTCAACCTTTGTGTGGAGACTTTGGCCCTCTTGGTACACACAAACCAAGTTCAAGGAAAGAATGAACACAAAAGAGGGTGTCGTGTTGTTTTACTCCCCCAATTATCTTTCTTGACAAAGACTTTTTTGCTAAAACGTTTTTTTAGTACCTCATTTAGTCAAATCTATCATCTAAACTCAATAATTGTTATTTAAATCAGAATAATTGACATGATTTATTTTGATATCAGGAGAAACTGGATTGCATCACCAAAATGTTGCTTTTCTTTGCCGGACTTTGGTGTTTTTGTAAACGAAATAGAGCTTGCGTCAAAAGGATGTAAAAGAAAAAAATTCAAGCTGAATTTTGCGAGGCGAAAGAGTATACTCGCTGGAGATATGCAGATCAAGTAAGAGTACGTTTGGACAGATGCAGGTGGCTGTCACCAGACACAAACATACTTTACTGTAAAACAGCAAGAGAAGAACGTGAGTCTTTGCGACTTGCCGCTTAACTGTCTATAAGGGAGAGTACCACGATGCTAACTGACGCCTTAGAGGGTGCTGATTGAAGTATTTATTACCTTTTCGTTCGATCCTTAGCTGGCTTTTATGTCCATATAATGATCCGTTTTGCATGTGACTTTTGTTCTTATTCTTCATTCTGTCCAACATCTGACACACACCCTCTCTCACCAGCCCGACACTTTCTCTCCATCTCCTCATTAAACCTCATTTATTTTTAACATTGTTTTTGTCAGTTCATAAGAATTTCCTTTTTTATGAATAGTCTATTAAGAATATTTAACTATATGCTAATTTAATATATGGAATGCAAATTGAAAAAAAAAGTATTAAATGATTTTACTGATGCTGGAAGGTTATTACAAAAAATATTTCAATAGTTTATTTTCATGTATCGTATATCAATTTCAATTTTTTTACAGCAAAATAGATGTTTTTTCAACTATGCAAAAAAATAGTGGGCTGAACTGGAACGATCATTCATTTTAAATTAAATTATGGAGTCCAAAATGGAGGATGAAATAATTTATTTTTAATAATCTATCATATCTTTCAAGTTGACTATTCTTTGTCTTCTCTTTAGCCTTCGGATAATTAAAACAATAACAATTATAAACGCATTTGTCGGGCGTTAATAGTGGGTTCCCTCAGAATTTTTGTAAATAGGAACGTCTCAATTAGAGTCTTGTTAATTGGCGTAGTTTATATGGAATGTCAGTATGTTTATGGCACTTGAAGACGATCTTTCCTCTGTGAGAAGTACCTGCAACCCAGTGAAAAGAGTAATTACTCAGGAATTAGAGCAGGTAATTTTAGTGCGCGAATTACCCGTTGAAGAAACCATGAGTAAGGAATGTAAAATACTCAATGACATTCTCTTGATGTTACAGCCAGTGCTTAAAATGTCACAAAGTCAAAAAGAAGTTTTGACTCCTGTACTTTTGCTTTTTGGTGTCTCACAAATCCATCACACGACCTAATTTCAAATAAATATTTTTTCAAAACATCATTCATTGATCTTTTTTCTTGAAATGGTTTTTTTCAATGGTTTAATTTTTTAATTTATTTATTAATTTTTTTTTCATTTATTTTCATAAATATTTTATCTAAATTTATTCCTATAATCATTTTGAAAAAAATTTAGACTATTTTATAATAATCAATAGACATCAATATTTTTCAAATCATTGTTGTACATTTATAGATGTACTAGGAAAACAAAATTAAGAAAATAATGAATTTAAAGTCAATTAATTGTAAAATGACATAGGATCATAATTTTAATCGTTTTCGTTAAGATTGCAGGTACGAGCACGATATATCCTCAATCAAGAGATTCTAAACCCTAGAGGAGTAATTAATGCTCATAATTCTTCCAACGTGGTAGCTTTTTCAACCCAAATGAACTCTAGTTTAAAGGAGAGAAAATAAATAGAATAAAATACTGATGGGAACCTTGAATAGGTTCTCAGAACCAAAGATTTCTTGAGTTTTAGTCATTCTTAACATTCACAAGAAACATTTACTTTGCAATCTCTTATATATATTTTAAATTCAACGAAAAAAAGTAAATAATTAGAATTCATTCTATTTCATAGATGTAATTAATTATGGAAACGAGCAATTGTCTAGATTGGAATCAAATAACCGAGTCACTAAATGCAGCATTTAATGACATCTTAACGTAATTAAGTCGGTGCTATTTGGATTGAAACGGGTAAATTTCAAAGATAAAAATCAAAGAGATATAAATCGCACGTGTTGATCTGACGAAAGTCGAGTGAGGGAATCCAAGAAGCGGCCTCGATTCTTGATTCCCAGCTTTAAATTAATCCAAAGTGGACGACATGGCGACAAGCAGTAGTTCAGAGGACCGAAGTAGATTGTAAGATTTCTAGATGCTAACTGATACCTTTGTATCTACCGTTAAGATTACGATAATTGGATGATTATTCTGGTTTGATCGAAAATCTCGTCAGAGAACTTGAGCAATGAAAGCAAAGCTCCAATCGACTTATTATTATTTAATTAAGAAACGGATTTGTTTCTCTCATTTATATTACGAATTCATTATCATTCATTTAACACTTGAAATATACTAATTTCTCTCTAAATATCTCCCTTTGGGAATCTCATTATGTCTATCACACTCTCCTATTTTTTAAGCTCATATTATATTATAATTTAATAAAAGAAAAAATACTATTCAAACAAAAATTCCTTTTGCTAGAATTATCACCTTTATCAGTAAAAATATTTAAAATATCACCTGTAAATTTAGTATAAAAAAAGCTTTTATTGAAATACTGTTTCAATAATTGTATCTTATGTGTGTTTCGTTTTAATACAATTTTTTATGTCAGCATAATGATTTGGCGTAAAGCAAAGTTTATTGGGAGTAGTAGTTATTATACAAAATAAAAAGTGTTGTTGATGTAAAATACAGAGTACATGTGCAGGAACAGAATTCATATAACAGGCAGGCGCTGGCAGGTAAGTCGTTAAAAAGAAATTTGCCAGACTCGTGACTAAAAGTAGAAGGGGTTTACGTTCATGTTGGATGATAATGGCGCGTGCCTGAGGCTTTTTAAAAAATATTCAAGTTGACAAAAAGTTCGGGTAAAGTATATCCAGGGATGTGTTACAATGATTTGCATTTTTATGTTCATCGAAATTTTAGTATTTCACTTTGGATTTATTTGAAATTATGACTGCCATCGAATAAGAAGCATCTCACAAGCAGACCAAGTCTTTTCTAAGCACAGGAAGGGCGTTGCGTATCGTTTCATTTTGAAATCGCAAAAAAGATTCACCCTATCATTTTAAATTCATTAGGTGATTCTGAACGCGACTTAAACGATTAAGGACCCATGACGCCAAGTTCTAAAAAAATCTAGTCTCGTTTGTGAAAAACTCTTCAATTTATCCCCGAAGGTTTAACTGATTTTTTTATCCACCAACTATATATTATTGAATTTATAAATTTTTTTAAAACAGTTCTACTGTGGAAAAAAAATTTATCAAACTTCTAATCATGTGATAAGTAAAGATAATTCAGAATCGCGATTTACTTGAATTTTTGTCAAAGTGAGAATAAAAGCACATGTGAGAAAACCGCATTTTCTATTGGACCCTATATATATATATATATATATCAATTAATAGCTTTCGAATTGAATTTTACTTATTGGTCTATTATGCATAATGAATTTCTTATTTATACATCATGATTAAATTCATGGAAAGTTTTCAAAAATAGCAGAGTTTTAGTTTAAATAAGTCTTATAAAATTATAACAGCGTATTGTATTGTATATAATAAAAAGGAAGACAGAAGATAATAAATTTAAAAAAAGATGCTATAGATGGTGAGTTAATGTACAAATAATAAAATAAAATAACATATGAGTCAAGAAAGATTAGGGAGGAGCTCAAGGTTTATAATGACCCATGACCCAAGCGGTAACTCACCGCCCACGTTGCACCTGCCTCAATATCTTGTTGCTTTATTGGTTTATCACAAAAACTTGAGAGCTTTATGGACCGAAGACCAATTTCACGCGTGAACTATGACCTGAAAATTTCTTTTCTTTGCAATTTAACTATCTTTTTTTTTTAAGGTTCGAAAAAATAATAAATTAGGTACTTAATTTTGATACTTTAAATACAAAAAATAGAGAATGATAAAAACAAAATTCGGATAATCTAAAAAATAAAACAATTTATTTATTGATAATTAGTTAATTGCTCTATTTTTATTTTATCATAGAGCCCCTTTTTCAGTGATAATGAAAATTAATTGTATAGGGTTTCTAGTATTTCTGTTATCAGTTGAATGCAAATTAATTGTTACAGGTCAGGCCAAATGATACCAGTATAGTAGTAACATATTTATCTGCCGACTGCAAATGTTGCACTCAGCCATGTAGCTGAATGATTCAGAAGTAAGAGACGCTTATCATTTTAATGGATTACTACTCTCACGAATCTTGATAATAGCATCATTATGCAGAGTGCATAAATACATTTACTAACTTTAATTTGATTTTTTTTTATCCTAAAATTTATTACAAAAATTTTACTCTTGTATGACAGTAATTTAAATAGCTAGACTACTGCTAAAATAAATCATCAATCCTAGTCACTATCAAATCAATCACTTCAAGTACACAATAAATTCAATTTGAGACAAAAAATTGAACATTACTTAATTGATAAAAATAATAAAAGTTAATGAATTAATACACATTTCAAGTCATTTGAAAATTATGCTTTCTGAAAAAAATATTAACAAAAAAGATCATTATGTTGAATACAAGCAGAGAAGGGAGATGGAGAGAGAGAGAATGGTACATTGTTTAATGAATGTGTACGTGCAATTATTGAGACCCACGATTTCATTACATGAGCCTGGTCTTTATCTCATCAGCATCGTAATACCAGGGGGGAAATTGATAATTAAATTTTAGCGATTGCAGTACGATAGCTTTCAATACACCGAACAGCCTGACTTTCTGATTAATTATATTATTAATTTAACTATAATCCGTACAGAAATAATACTCATTATGTATCAATTTATTTCAATTTTTCTTCAACTACAAATTTAATATAAGCAAGCCATCGACTTATTTGAAAATTGTGTATTAATAAATATGTTTGAATTATTACTTGGACCTCACAACAAGAAAAAACAGCTGGATGTGTTTGCACCTATTAGATGATAATATTTTAATCTTTCCATAGCATTTGGTGGAGAGTAGCTGGCTTGCAGGCAAATACAAGTCTGCGATGAGTAAGGCATTATTGAATTTTAGATTCGATGCACTTAACTTTTCTTGCAACTAGCAGCGTTTATGAATATTTAATGCTCAAGAATTTAACTTTTATTCCAGATATTTATTGATAATATACCATTCCAGCTTTTTCATCGAATATTAATTATTCTATTTCAAAAATCATTTTCATTTTGCTAGACATAGATTACAGTCCAAATGACATGACCGACCTTTCTTGTAACCAACATGTTTATAAATATGTAACTCCCAGATAATTTAATTTTCTCTTAAGATACTCGCTGATATTTCTATCGTGCGGATGCAGACAGGTTAAAGGAGAATTAATATACACCGACGCTTAAAAGTGTATGCCCATCCCAATTATACACAAGAGAAGAGAATTATCAGCATTAACCAATCAACTCAAGAGAAAATTCAATTAATTAAACAAGAATTCATTAAGAGCGTAAATAATTTTGAAGTATAAAATGTAGACTGTGTATTTAATAATAAGCTTCGAACCAGATCTAAACAAATAAATATATGTCAGTGCTGGTATGTAAACTCTAAAGTAGCATACACGGAGATAATTTTTTCACTAAATCTAAGTGCAAAAATGACAAGTCCACGTTTCTAAATTTAAAATCAAAAATATTTCTGTTCAACAGTGAATTTTGGGTTGTTGTAAGTAATTTTTGAGTTATCCCTAATAATTAATTTACTAAGACACGTCTTAAGTACAAAATTAATTTACAAGAACTCAAAATTTACTATCGAATGGAAATATTTTTATTAATAAATTTCGAAACGTGCACTTGTCATTTTTACACTTAGATTTAGTGAAAAAATTCTCTCCGTGTATAGATAATAGTACTCAGAGAAAATATGCGTAAACTATCCTGTTCAAACAGTTTATAGGCACTGGCGACTTGTCTTTATAATGCTTAAGAACTTCATCCAACAGATACTTTGGTATATCTCGATTATCTATCCATCACATCCTCTAGACTCTCAGAAAAGTCATTGCTAGGTACTAATAGATTCAATTCTTCCAAGTTACTACCAACGTCACAATTTTATTACCTCATGCGTAGAGATTGCATTATAATTATTTCAAATCTTCTGTCATTTATAATTATTTTTTACAGCTGTTTGTATCTCGTGTTTACGGATGATTTTATCATACAACGCATTATTTTACATGAATATTTATGACTATGGTCATTTCTAAATGCCATAATCCTTTTCCATTCCTTGTTTGTATCTCTTGGTTATGTCATATCTTTTCTCTTTATTATTTTACTGATTCTTCAACGAATACATATTAACATACTGAGGTTTTTCTGCAGTTCATCTGCAAACTTGATTTTAATAATTATCCAAGTAAAACTAAATAGGCCCAAAATGAAAAAAAAGCCCAATACAAAACCAATTAAAACCTAGTCGTAACTTAAAGATATTTCCAATGCCCAAAAAAAGTCCATTACATGCCTAAATTCCGGAGGTGTCGAAATCGAGCCCAAAAATATTTTCTAAGTTTATATTTGACTGTTGTATTAAAATTTATTTAATAAAAAAGTGTTATTGGGACTAGAAAATATATTTAAGTTTAAATTAGGTATCTTGTTTAAAAATATACAAATATTTTTAAATGAAATTGAGCGCGCTGTGAGCCTAAAAAATAATTTCGACTTTTCAAATGAATGAATGTACAATTTGAAAAACGCAAAGGTAATTTAAGAATTTCAATAAAAATATTTATCATATCGGTAATACGACTAAAGTGATTACGTACTGAATATTTTTAATTAATATACAATATACGCTGTATATTTTATACACTGCGTGTATAAATATCATTAATTCAGTGAATTATTAATTACACGTCTCTTCAAGACACTAGAATCATACGTTTTCTTTCATTATAATAATCTCCTTGTATTGCAATTCAGTTGTGAAACTAACGTACTACAGAAAAATTGATTTAATTATGTATTTAGTCGGTCTCATTTGATTTTCTTATTCTGTTCGTGTAAATTAGTTAATGTAATATTCTAATGGATACTTCATTAATTTTAATAAAACAAATTATTTTTCAATATCTGTTTCTAAATTATAATAATAATAAAAAAAGACGAAATTGTTATGAAAAATGATTGAAAATAATTAAAAAACTTCATGTTTAAGAATAAATCAATTAAGAAAGAAATTAATAAGAAGTAATTAAATACTGAGATATCGAATGTGGAATGATAAATCGTTTTGTAATAATCTTTAAGCCATTGCGTGCAGCTTTTGGGAAGACAGTTTGTGATTTAAACACTCGCGATGACGGCAATGTATTAATGAAACATGAATACTAATGTAGGATAGACGAGAAAGACGTACGCTTGCGACCGGTTTCGTGATAAATCGTAACACGCATGTGCTGCGTTAGTCGCACCTTGTTCACATATCTTTTCTCTCACTTGAAATTAATTGAAAATTAAGCATGTCTGACGTTGCTCGCGTGCAAAAGGTCATTTTATAATAATACTTAAAAAGTCATTTGACCTATGAAAAATAGGATACAACATTATTTCATTAAATGACACAATAAATGTATAAGTTGTCTAACTATTCACTCAGTTACTTGATCGTAGATAGATTTATGCATGTAAGCTGATCTTTGTCGACCATAAACGCCGAGTGAAGTAATAAATTGATCGCGTGCAGCCATAAACAATTTAGAGAATTTCTGCTAGTAGTTAGCGTTTCTTTATTATGGTTTTTTTCTTGTCTGATCCTGAGTGAATTATTTTATAATTGTATTGCTGCCCTTAACACCAGCTAAGCGGATAATCGGTCGTCGCACTTAAAATTCGCTCGATTGCAAAGGTCTATTATTAAATGATACTTCGAATAGCCACGAAGTGCAATTAGGATTTTATTGATGGGCCTTCAGAGTCCTCGATTAGTCATCTACCAAATACTTCTAATTTCATTTCTGTTTTTTCTACAGATCTATTAGAGAAAAAAATATATATTCATCAAATTTTTTGATCCAAAATAGTACTTTAATTTTATTGATATAATTTTTCAGTATCACACTATACAGCTAAATTAATTAACAAAATAAAAAATGTCATACATACGTACATTACAATAACCTCCTAATAGGGAGTTCATAAAATCAATTAATAATATCTTTAGTACTTAAACTTGAAAACGAGTGATTAAATATTAATGATCAGTCAAATTTTAATTATAATCTATGACAGTTCTACAGATTTTCATAAAAAATCATCAATCATTTATCTTATGAGATCATCTCAAAATTTTCTTAATTTTTAACATGAGTCCTTATGGATCTGGTTGGTCTTCAATTGATAATTTATTAATCTATCAACTACAATCATAATCACTTTTATTATTAGATCAACTTAACTCTCTCTTTAGGTATATTCGAAATGAAACTACAAGTGCAGAGCAAAAGGTCTAATTTAATCGTAAATGCAAAACCGGTCGTGATGCGTTAGGTTTAAAAGTTCTCGAATGTGCGGCCCATTTTTCAAAACCATAATTGCATTTTTTATCCTGCTATCCCGAGTAAACTTACTTAGAGAGAGAAAGAGATGGAAACCTATGGACCAAACGTATTCGTGGCCCGCGAGGCAAGCATCCATATTCATGCAGAATAAGGTGCAATTAAACTTTGCAAGGTGTCAGCCTCGAAAAAGCATTAATCAACGGACAAAGCAACATTTGACGTACTAACTGCTGGAGATACCATTACATTTGGGCATCATAATAAGACAGAATTACGACGGAATGATAAGTTTAGATGTGAAAGAGAATGACTCCTCACCAAGCCTAACTTTACTTCGCATCTTTCATATTAATAACAAGAGAACAGCACCTACTGTTGAAAACATTTCATACTGCACCGAGAAAAAGAAATTCCGTAATTTTTACTTTACAGGAGTAGTAAAAAAATTACAGTAATCGACACTAAATTCAAAGCACAAATAAACATACGTATCGAATATTTGTTAGTTTTGTAAAGAAATTTTGACACTTAAAATATAATTATTTTAAAAACTAAAGTTCCATCATTACAGTAATGCTAACATCTCTCAGAGTTCCATTTGATTGTATTTCCGTTAAAGTAAACCGCCTATATACACCACATAGGTCAACCTAATTGATCTAAAATTTATTGCGTATAAATACCTCATTATTGTAAATCAATTCATCTTTTTTAAAAAAACCCTACCCAGCACGTGGCTTCTTAATTTGCTTTTGACATATTTTCAACTTGATCGATAATCACACATCTGTGCATACATAATCTGACAAAAATGCGTTTTAATTTTATCAATATAAATCATTTGATATCATGCTTGATGTCACGCAAACTTGCTTTCATCGTTTAAATGCCCCAGACCTATAACATATCCAACATTATAAATCCATGTATTTATTCAAGAAGAATGATCAGGTATCAATCATAGGATTATTGCATGAATTATGGTAAATTGATTGTTGTATCACGTTTTTAACTATCCAAACTTTGTGCACATTCTTTTCCAAGGCATATGTCGACGAAAGACTCTGAGCAGCATTCCAGAACATGTTTTTTAGTCTCAGCAAGTGGACTCGTGGCTATCATGCGTATGCAAGAAGCATATAGGGGAAGCGATTTCTCCCTGTTTAATTTATTGCTAGTACAAAGCCTTATGCAGGCGGCAATTTTGAAAGGGAGAGAACGTAGATACATTTTATACTAACTGCAGTGGTTATAAGAGAAATAGCCGCGAGCCAGGTAAAGGCTGAGATTTTGCTAAAAATATTTACCCACTTCGAAACCTTACTCAATCGAGATAGACGTACCATCAACACTTTTGCTATTTTATTCGCATCATTTTTTTTATTTCCTCAATGCTATTGTAATGATACCCGGCAGACTTTTGAAACATCTTTGATGACTTCAACGTGACACTCAGATTTTTTTTGTTGCATTTATGGTTGTGAAATTAGTGACAATTAGGCGTGAATTGAACTCATCTTTTTTCCATCATCCTTGTTTCTTTTTGTTACAATAATGACTATTGATTTTCAGTATCCATTCAATAATACCCACCACAAAATCATGTTTAGATACTTTTCTACAATCCATATAAATTAATTCGTAATGTTTGAAATCTTTTTCTAGTTTAAAAGCGACACGATTTCTATAATAAGGAAGGATTAAGCCTTGAGAATTTTTACGGATCATCAAAGGTCTTGTAGCTGACAGGGCAGGAGTGATTTGCACTTTTGCTCCTTTCAAAGGAGTCAGGTATCACTCAGACAAGACATTCAGCTTAGAAACTCAAAAAACTATTACTTTTTTATGATTGAAAGCCTTTGGCCTCCTTTTAATTTATAACACAGGATATTTATATTTTTTTTTTCTTATTGATTGCATAAATAAATCAATTGATAGATTAAGATAATTTATTTTATTGATCTTAAATTTTTGAAGAAAGATTTTTTAAATTGGAAAGTATCGTGAATTAAGGTAAATGAAATTATTATTAACATTTCGATAACCTTTATGACTTTTATAATTAATATAGAGAAGGTAATTATTGGCATCAGTGGCCGCAAAATTAAAATTTAAAAAAAAATTATAACAAGCATAAATAGCATGTAAGTCATTAATATATATATATATATATATATTTCAATAATTAATTAACAATTAGCATTGATGAGCCATAAAAAATATTAATTAAAACGAAATCAGTTGTACTTAATTTTAGCTTAATTAATAAAAGTAATAATCTTAAATTTGAACACGATTTCGGACTTCCTCATTAATTGAAGCGACGTAATTGACTTATAAAATGAATGTTATTTTCGAGATTAAATTCTAATAAAAAAGATTATCAGAGAGCTGAATGCGGTACTTAGCAGCATATTATAATGCTAAATTTTGTTTTAATGAGTTGGAAATTACATTAAATGATTGCGGATCTTGGTAGCAGTGGATATGTGCGTAAAGAGGATACTTTCTTTGGCGCCATAAACAACTATTTCTTTTTCTCACCTCATTCTTCCCCCTTTCTCACTGCCGGCAAGCTCAATATCAAAACTGGCCCCGTACATCTGCTAGCTCGTTATCTAATGGCGATTCATACTGGTTTGATAATTGATCGCGTGCACCTGAGGCGTCGACTGAATAGACGTAACCTTATTAACCACGATGGTTTGTTGTCCGCAGTAGCCAACAGCCGCAGAATCACGTTATGTATCGATTTTTGATTAAAAATACGCCAAAGGCTGACTCTCAATTACGCCCTTTTGTTAATCAAATCCTTTAGTGACATAACTTACAGGTCATTTTTGAGTATTTAAAATTATCCAATTATTATTTATAAAAGATTGAAAAATCTTTCCTAAACAATTCTGGAATACACTTATTTATTTGACTTTATCATTCATTGATAAAAATAAAAATATCAGAAAGGATCAAATTTTTATTGCAGACTACAAAAGTGTGTAGGTGGTACAGGAAAGGACGACAGAATAGTGATGATAAATTCTGCAGTAAGAACAGTGCAAGTGAACTTTGATTTTATATTCAATTCATTAATGTAACATGGAATATTTTCTATGAGATTTTTCTGGGTTGGTCTTGGGTAATATAAATAGGAAAGCAGTAACTCAGAGTCCTTTCCAACCATTTAGGTAATATTCAGTTGTGTCTCGAGCGGAGTGCGTGGGCGAGATCTACACGCTCGTAATTATCGCGCAAACAACGATAAGGTATTTCAACGATCGTTTTCACAGGACTCTCGCACCTGCGGCTTCTTATTTTGTGGCAAAAGGAGAGGAGATACATGTAACGGTGTTTCATAAATTATTGCAATGCCTCACGGGTCTCTAGCGTGAAGCGATTCGCGCCGGAGAAGCACATGAAGAAGAATAAAGACGCCAAGATTGAAATTCGAAAGTTTCATTCGCAGCACGAGCGTTAGTCTTAAGGAGTCTAAAGCGGGTAAATCTTTCTTCCTTTAGGACTTATGAGACACACTTTTTTGTAAACCAACTGCACGCACTTGCGATCCTAATCATCATGATCTCTAGGGGTTCGTTCATAAATTTCAAATTAAAATTACACCTATCAAAAGAAGAGGCAATTAATAAAAATACTCTAGGCCATTCTGACAGTGCGATAAAATTTTTGATTGATCGCTATTTCTTTCGCTTGCTGGTTTGTATTTATTCGGAACAACATCAAAGAACGTATAATCCAATTTCTCATGGTCCTTTAATTCTAACTTTTCTGCGAATGGACTCGGTAGAGAAATATACTACTACTAAACGTTTATGGTTGAGCGGCAAAATTATTTGGACGAGGAATCGAGGGCGGATGAATCCTTTCGAGCATAAGTAATAATCTAATAAATCGGCGAAACGTACACGCCCGACTCTCAGCGTTTCTCATTCGACTATCGGGATGCCATTTGGGTACCTGGGCCTGTAGCATTCCCAATTCGATGTTTACGATTGACCGCGGCCAAAATTTATGAAAATTATTCGTGACTACCCGATTTCACGTATTCATGCCATACGAAGCTTTAAATTGTCGTCAGTCTGCATTCAATCGTCTGTTCCATTGTTCGTAGAATCAAAGGCTCCACTTGCATTCAGATTTCCATGTTAGTTCTACAAGATTGACCAATCTCATCCGGAAATTCTACCCTTCTCTCATTCTTTCTCTTGCTGCCGTCTATTAAAGATAACAAACTTTAAATTATCATACTTTATTCTTTTATTATAAAACATATATAGTCCATTCAAAATTTTTTTGCAAATTGGCCACGATAACAAGCATCGATTTTTGCAATAAAAAGGAGCTCCATATTCTCAACTGGTTTTTCATTATCATAAAAAATAAAAAGAATTTAAAAAAACTTTTTGTTTGGCAGAAAAGACAGTCAGATGACTTCAAACGACTACAAGTCCTTGAAATTTTTCTTATGAGAGCCAATCTTTTGAGTGGACTTTTGTTGAAATTCCCTTGCCTTGAAACTTGTAGGGTGCGTGATTCGCACGTTTGCATCGTCCGTGAGTTGGTCCAGAACCGAGAGATAACACTAATGGTGCCAGCTGAGTTACGCGCATCTCAAGTCTTGAGAGAAGAACAACCGGCTGGTGAAGCTGCTTGAAGAAGATCAGAGTTACGTATTCCCTCTTTCTTCAGTTTCCTCTACCACCTGCTGCGATCGTCTGCCGTGGGTTCTGCTCTTAAATCCTGACGACTTGAGAGACGAGAATAGTTTTCGTGATTCAGGATAGTATGTTTCTGAAAGCAGATATTTACCTTTTTAGTTTCTTTTGAAATTCAATCAAGAATTATCTATGCTTAAAATATATTTTAATTCATTGAAGAAAAAAAATCATTATTTTATTGGGAAAATATTTTTTCTTCGACGTCTAAAGAAGAAGCCTTTCTCAGACCAATCAGAAGTAGACAAGACAGAAACGTGGATTTATAGCTTGCGGGGAGTTGGAACAGACAAGAAAGTCTCAAGTTCATGTTGTCGCAGCTCTAGAACGCCTTGTTGTCATTACTTTACGAGTCTCATTCTACTAATAATAACTTTTTTGTCTTATGTCGAGTGTATGATTTAACTAAATTTCATCTTATTCGATGTTTCTACATAGTAAAATAAATAAGAGATACAAGTAATCCAAGTAGCAATGAAACATAGCCACTCTATCAAATTACTCCATTACTACATAGAGAAAAAAATTTTTGCCATACAAAACGATATGATAATTTCAATGGAACGTTAAAATTTAACTGCAAACAATTATAGGGGCTTCATAAAACTATGCACCAAGTATAGATGACGAGGACGATAATAATTGTTCATAAATTGATATTTTCATGAAACCATATCATTTAAAATAATAAAAAAAGTTTTCAAATGATTAAACGCCAAGTATTTTAATTTCTAAAATCATTATTTTAATTAGAATTTAATAGATTATTTATTCTTGGAATCATAAGCAAAATAAATATACTATTATTATAACTATTTAATATTTTGATTTTATTAGTTGAAAAAACCATAACTTTCACGATTAGATTATTCGCAAATAAAAATGATAAATTTTATTTTATTCAAATGATTTTATTTCTTTTCAAGATATATCTAATATAATAAATTATGAACATTCAGAAATTATCTTGTAAGTAATTACAGCGGCATTCGAACCATATCTATATATTTATTATTGCCATTCGGTTTTAGTAAATTATTTGCTAATGACCGAATACCGTTGGCTAATTCACACATTTCGGAGTTGATCGATAAATTAGCCAGTAAGAAATACTTGAGGTTATTCTGTAATTTCAAACCAGTTCATAAATACCATGAGAGGAGTGCTAATTACCAATAAGCAATGAACATCTGAATGATCAAGATTCGTCTCATCAAATGGTTTAAAACATTTACTTTCCACAATCGACTTTGTTATTGCTGTAAAAAATCTCTCAAGTGTCGTTCCTTCAATTGCAATATACTTTGTTTTAATTTATGACTTAAATTTTTCTGGGTCGTGTATACTTTCCCTTAACGTTCTTATCCGATTACCTATAATGGCCTGACAGCGAATAATGTGTTTTTAACGTAACAGTCGTGCATTTAATTACTTTAAATTACCTCGGAGATCACACTTGAATGCATCGAAGTGCAAATTTAATTACAAATATCTGCTGCTTCTAGAGTGTAGGATTCCATCGGCATCTTCTTTGATGAGTGTCGGCGTACTTTGTGTCTTGGCAATTACTGTGAAAAATGATAAGGATAATTTTGATCTTGCTAAAACCACCGGCTAAAATAAATAACTATACTCCTCCATTCTCATCCACCTAAAACTTAAACAATCTTCTTCATTTCAATTCAACTGTCAGACTCTAACGAAGAATAAGAATTTCAGAGCCAGGCATCTCGTTAGTGTCTCATAAAAATCTTTTATTTCACATGTATATAAATACATATTATTTGTTTTTTCAATGATAATTGAAAAGTTGAACGATATCAAGGCAAGTGAAGGTTGACTGATGTTAGAGTAGACGTAGGATCGGTTGAGACAACAGAATTATATTATTTTTTGTCTACTTTTGAATGAAGAAGGAAATTATATATTAATATATTTTAAATATGTTTGTTTGAAATATATTTAAATACATTATTAAATATATATTTATAATATATAAAAAAAAATATATATATATTTTGTCTACTTATTAATTAAGAAGAAAATTATTATCTTTTTTGAATTATATTTGTGTTAACTCGGCACCATAGTTGTTCCACTATTGTTTCTAATTTTAACTCTTTCGTTGTAAAATGGAAGATGAAACATCTTTGCGTTCTTAAATTTATTATTCTCTTTTTTTTTCCTACTGTCAGACGTTGTCCTAGGACATAAGGCTCTAAAAAATTTTAAATACATCAGACATTGTATACTAGACCCACTGTGACTGTAGACAACGAGAACGTCAGTGTATGTATATAATTGATTTAGAAATAACTTTGTTTTTTACCTTCATCATTTAAATAAAACATACTTTTTGGAATTTTTATATAATAATCTATCTCACAGTATTGAATAACACTTGAGAACCCTTGTCAACTATTACTTTGATATTGAGTAGGCGTAACGTGGAATTTGAATTAATAAAATTAAATGATGAATATTTTTCATTTCACCTTTCATCTTTAGCATTTTCGAGAAAAAATTTATTGTTTTCAATAATTTGCATGCATAGAAAATGTTGTCAAAACAAAACCATTAAAGAGATAAATATATACGCAATAATTTTTGTTTTTTGTTAAATTTTTTTTCCATTTCTTCTCTGATATTTTTTTTTTATTTTATATATTGAAGCGGTACAAGAATTATAGCACTATACTCTCGTCGTTTTTCTGGCAGTCACCAGGCTCATTACGCAGACCACGAGCCCAATTAAAATTTGGACTCCTGGGACACGCGATCAACCATTTAGGCAATCTTTTGCACTGTAAAACCCAAGAGAATAGCTTAAGAGTGTCACTCCAATGAGTTTATGAGTTATCTCTGGTCCGATGAATAAGTTGAAGAAGTTTGTAAGGCTTCGATGTGTTAAGTGTAAAATAAAATCAGTAGGGGATAAACGTCCAATTATTAAGTGAATTCCTTCCGGTCTATTTTTTTCAAATTTTACCTATACAATTATTACACTTCATTTATCTTATGACCATTGTCCAGTTCAATGTTTTTTTTTAGTTCTCTTTTTCTTCTGCTCACCTATTTTACACGGTTGACAATAATTTTTAAAAAATAGAACGAACTAATATTCCATTGGAATGACCCGAGAGAAACATTTTCCATGTCATTCGAGCTATCAAGAGGTTAAAAGAGCAGGAAAATATCGTTGATAAACGAGCGATTGTCCTTATGAACGTTTGCTACTTTTAATGTCACGAATATCAAATATGTTTTACCGGAAAGGAATTCTTATTTTTTTAAGGATTTTTTGATTTTAAAAGAAACAATTTCAAACATTAAAGTAGACTTTAAAAGTGGCCAAAATAATAAGTACCTATATTCCTAGATCAAGAATAATTTCATCCTCAATTAAAATAACGCGAAAGACGTAGGTTCTTCATTCTGGCATCCCTCTGTGATTATGATTAAGAATGAAATTATTCTTGATCTAGGAATATTGTGTTTCAATGAAGTTTTGATGCAACTGACAGAATTTGAAAAAAAAATCATTTCTCATAAAAAATTTTAATATTCTCTAAATCCAGTAAAATCGCGAGGATTTTTATAAGCTTAAGGATTACCTTAAGCTTTTTTCCTGGACTGCTTTAATTATTTCATGTCTAGAATATATTACGACGTGAAAAAAAAATGTAATTTAATTTTTCATAATAACCAAAAAAAATATTGACATTAAAGACCTCAACAATTTAATGGCATCAAGATCGATTGCAAGCTTGGTGTGCAAGAGGTTCAAAAATTTTTTCCTTGTTTATTGAAAAATTTATTCCTGGATGACAAGTTTCGTATAGTAATAGAATTCGATTGTCAAAGGGAAGAATTATTATTAAAAAATATAGTTTCTTTATTGATTAAATTTTTCATTCAGAATAATTTTCAATATTGAATAATACTCATTTCCCAACCTACGTATTATTAAGAGTAGATATGATTTACTTTATTTCCTGATATGATATTAAAAACGATATTTTAACCAGTAAAAGTTTCATTCTTTTAATAAACAGAAAAAATATCCCTCAAGATATGCTGAATAAAAAAACGTTGGTAAAAAATATTCACAAGAATAATATTTTCAAGAGGAAATTTTCTATGCAGATGTCTTTGCAGAAGTATCTTTGTAAATGTACAATAAAATAATTGATGAAAGGATGCAGCATCGTATTAAAAAAGATTAATGTTGATGATAAAGAAAGAGCAATTGTTGATTAACAAAAGTTTTCATATTTCCATCAAGTTCAAGATTTGCAAACTTTAACAAAAAAAAATAATAATAAAACATCAAAAGAATGTTTCTTTATGTCATAAAAAAATGTAACAAAAAATATCTATGTAATTTCAAAAGTGACACGTTTAATAATCATAATTTATGAGGATGTTTTATAGCAGTTGAATCGATTGGAACGTGTTGGAACAAAATTACACGAGCAGAGTAGTTTCAATAACTGGCTATTAATTACCTGGACACATACGTTGGACATGTAACGACTCTTTGTACAAACTCCACGAAAGACTTGTTCATCTTAGCTTATAATGCTTTAACACGTCTTTAATAATCAACATCGACATAAACATATAGTTGATTATTTTTTATTCAATATATTTTTTCAATTAAAATAAATGTTAGTCTGCACTGAAAAATCATTTTAATTACTGTTATAAATGTTATTCATGAATAAGGACATAAGTTATGTTGTTAATAAATAGGAATAAAAATAATCCTCTTATATGTTTGGTGCTTTTTGATGAAGACTTAAAAATTATTGCTTGAAGAATACTCAAATATTTCTCCAGTCTTCTTTCTCAAATTGCTTCACATCGATTTTCCCTTCAATATGACACACATAATCTCACACTTGGATTTCTTGTCAGGCGCAGTAACTTTCGATGCAAGCTATAAAAGTAACATGTTTTCGCTTCTCGCTTTTCCATCACTCTTGGAGCTCCATTGTGCTTTGACGTCTGTGTACAAAATAGCATTATTGACACATTCAGAACTGTCCATTAGCAAAGCATTGTCGCTTGTTTAAAACCCATCTGAAGGCACATTTGCTGTGATGATCCCGTTTATGTTGAGACACGTTCAAATTTTAAAATTAGATTGACGAATTTCAGTATCAAACATCATATTACATCAAATATTCATTAAATAGCATAACTGTTAAGTCACGTTCTAGATATAATAGATTTTTATTTCATTCTCTGATTTTTTTTATTACGATCTCAATTTAAAGTACAACGAGATGTCGAATTAAAGAAGGGTTTTGAAGAATGTGGAATGCTGGACGTGATCATTTGTTGGATATAAACGTGAGCGTGGCCAATTGGAATGCCAAAAGTACTTACATCTCAAGAGTAAAGTTGAATAAAAATCTTGGACTAATTAAATCCATCTTTTAATTAACTTGAAGAAATATTTCGGCCATTTTATTTTGTTAGGGAAACAAGTATTTGTATGATTACAAAGGATAATTAAAATTAATTGTATTTTTTGTTGAGTACTTTATAAAAAGCCTTATTAAGAGTTATAGTGAACACCTGTTAAACAAATATTTCTAGAAAATGACCTTTGCCCACTTGAATTTTGTTCATTAATGAATTTAATGTCACTAATTTCATCAAATTATTTATACTTTTTCTTAATAAATTACTCTTTAATGAACATGTACAATCGACATTGATATAAGTCTTCTTGATTACTCCAATCTTTCAAAATAATTGACAATAATTGCTTGGAGATAAAAATAAATATCTGAAAGATAAAAAATAGTTTTCAAAAGTGAAATTGTGCGATTTCTAGTAGTGCAATTCTAACAGTGATTGAGTATTAGAAATTGTTGGCCTGCTTTTGAGATTATAACAATAATAAAATATAATTAAGGATTAATTATAAGAGTGGATATACATTAGATGGTGATGCTGGGAATCGAACTGATTTGTATAGATGCCCTGAAGCGTTCTGGTACCCCGAGTACATTCGATACGCCGTAAATTTCATCGAGAACCTGCGCTTGGTTAATCTACCTTCGAGATATCGTTGGTCAACGATTTATAGTTCACGATTTGGCAAGCGGTGTGACCTATTGGTATCGAGAAATTAAGAATCCCCTAGTCACGCTCAATAATTTTAATTGCCGACTATTGTTGAGTGTTTTAATAGTAAATTATCTTACATTCAAGCAATCTTAACAACAGGATCTAAGACTTTAAAGAGAATTAAACGAAAACAAAAAATTTGTGCTATGACAGCAAACTTCTCATTTACGTACAATTATTTTTTAACCTTTTAAAATGCTTTCAAATGTCTCAAAACATGAAGGTATGACAAAATTACGAATTTCCGAAAAAAATTTTCTATAGGAAGTTAAAAATCATATTTTGATATATTTAAAACGAGATCGTGAGAGGAATTTTTTAGGAAAATTTTCTAAAATATTGTCCATTGCGGTAATTATAAAGAAAATTATATAAATCACTGTCAACGATAAGTAGAAGGCGGTTTGTTCAATATATCTGGGTGCTTGGTATCCGCCAATAAAACGTTGGGTAATTGGTCCTTAATAATCTCGTCATGAAGAGAATTGCCCACCAATCGGACGACTGCACGTAGTCTGTTATTATCTGCGACGATTTAATTACAAAATTAATGCTGTCTATTAGTGATCTGGGGGCGAAAACTTTTGAGAAATATTATCCTCAAGTAAACTTACATGTTTTCATATATGGGTGGCGAAATACCCTCGGGAGTATCTCAAGTCAATGAAGAAAGACCGCCAGCGTGATTGTCGCACGTGCATGGAAGATTTACGGGAATTTATCGAGACCGCTTGCGTGTACGTGATATCGACGCAATGTAGTGCCGATAACCGAGCAGGTGAGCTTGTTTCACTTTCGTTTGGCGGTCGATTTGTCGCACCTTAAACATCAACGCACAATTATGTCTTATGATATGGGTAATTCTTTTCACTCATATCAACAATTTTGGTGATATGTTACTGGCATTTATCTCATCAATAACATCTCATGTACCAATGTTTTTATAAAACCATAAAAATTATTAAAATTAATCGGTTTATTTTAATTTATTGGTGCACATTTTTTGAATTTATATTAATAGAGTTATTCAATAACTCAGTTTATTTTCTGTTAGAAATTTTTTTTCATCACCATTTTTCAAGCTCAAATATTCATTATTTTTTTGGAAAGCAGATGTTTTTTGTCACGTTGATAATCGTATTTGAGTAAGTTATACTTTCCTTACCGAGGAAAAAATGGAAAAAAATAGCAGCGATGAAATAGAGTATCTTGGAAATTTTTTCAATGTCCTCAACGTCATCAACCCTCTCTTTGTGATTTTTTTCTTCCTTACTCCTTGTCTCCGCCCTTGTTGTTTCTCTCATGGAAAGAGAACTGCCATTAGAAGTACTCTTTTCTGTGTAATTTGACCACAGGCATTGTGGACCACACTAAGAGGTATAGCAAACTCAACAGTGGTTCTCACGATATAAAAATCATAAGAAAACTCTACAATTTTCATTCGTTCTTATTTCAATAATTATTTTTTTACTTTATAATTGGTTCGATTAGTTATAATAAAATCGATATTTATTTCTCTTGATTTTCTTTTCGTTTATACTTTAATATTTTTGCAAAAAAACGTTATAGATTTCTTTACACACTAAATTTCGTCTAAATTATTAATAAATTAATATTAAATTATTTAATAATAAATTTTGAACTTTTCAATTTTAAATAAAGAATATATATAGGCACGTGGTTTCACATATCGTGACATTATAGTAGTTCTTTTTACTATAAAATATATAATTAATTGTAGAGTGTAACTGATAACCACTGTAAAAAAAGGTTTATTCTCTTCAGAGAAGAATTGCATTGCTCTAGACTCTTCATCTACTTTTCATTCAAGTCAAGACTCATCAAAAACAGATATAATTATTAAGATTAATACCATTATCATCTACCTGAAGTTTTATGTAAATGAAGTGTTATATTTTCGAGTTTACGTCAATTAAGTTGAGCAGAAAATTTTTTTACGACTATGAATTAGTTACTTTTTATACAACAAAATAAACGAAACCCAATATGATTCTTTATTTGAAATTTTTAATTTAATTTTTTTCAATACTATTCCTTAATTGACGTCTGCAGCGTGTCGAAGCGTTAAAGTTAATCTTTGCTGCGTTTACGATCGCAAAAAACCATCGACTGAAATTGGAGACGTGCCTACTAGTCGACCTTGCACTTCAGGTCCTAGGAGCAATATAACCAATAGGATATTGGCGGCTTTGGATCAAACGCATTTTCAAAGGGTTGTCGAATTTTTTTTCTATCCATTCCAGCTTGTTGGTAGAATGGATTTCCAGGATAGAATTCGTCTGGGTGATAATCCTTACCAGCTACTGGTTATTAGTCCTGTGGAATAGTAGCTTGATAGCCCCCATGTTCAACATCTACGGTATTTGAGAATTTATTTGTAATGATTAAAATATAATGAAGAAAGAAATATAAAAGCTATAATTGATATGAGTGTTGGGTTGATATGATATGAAAGTAATAACTCTGAAAAGCGAATGAAAAATATTTAAAATGTAGTAGTGCAGTTGTAATTAAATTTTCCATTGTTACCAAACTAACGGGCATCGGCTAATGATTAAATGTCACATAACGTACGAACATTTATTGTTTGGGTCATTTCCAATTTCCTCGAATCCTAGAAACACCAAAAATATACTATTCTATGTCAAATGTAACTTTTCTTTTTCGAAAATTCTCAATTTATTTTAAATTATTACAAGTGGCGAGGAAGTTGGTCAGCATTTCTTGTCGAACAAGTACACCAAAATCAATTTTCTTTACTCTCATATTTCTCTTCTTTACAGATAAATCGTCTTGGCATTTTTGCAATATAACTTATATACTTAATAAAATAGTTTAAAAGGTAACAAAGTAGAAACCAAGAAGCAACATTTTCACTGTTATCACAAATCTTTAATTTCCTCGTGATGGCTTAGGAGTTTTATTTCGTTTCATTCTAGAATCGATCTTAGAACTGGGCTCATTGTATTCTAGAAAGAAAGTTCGGCATCTTGCATCAAAGGGCTTCACCAAGAGCTGTCTGTAATTACAGACACGAGGCGTGGTTCAGACGAAGAACAATGGGACCGCTGCTGATGCGATGGGATCTAAAACTCTTTGCTTTCGGCTCCTCTCTTGCGATCTCATCTCACCGCCAGTGAATATCGATCGCGTATCGATCAACGATAAGACATTTTAAGGTGCTAAAGACTTTTCACATTGGCTGCTTACATAAATTAGAATCAATCTTCTTGAATCATAACAAATTAAAAAATATTCTTCCACGTATCATTATGGATTATTTTTTCAATCAATTTCCAAAGAATTTTAAAATAATAAATTATTAATGATCATAAATAATAATTGATGCACCGAGTTTTATCAAGCACGTAATGGCATGCTGGTTCACCTGATTGAGAAAGAGAATTGGAGGGAACGTCATTGGGAGGGTCCAACTGTCAAATAAAAAGACGAGTTGAATATGCTGCACGATGGATTTTAATTGAATTCGTTCGTTGATTTATGCACCAATTCAGGTGTCAGATATACTGTTAATTCTCAATATAATTAGAATCATTATAAATACTCCAGCAGTAATCAAATTACATTTCCAACCTATTTTTATTCATTTTTAAGTCAATCAATAATTTCGAGGGGAAAAAAGTTTATTCAATTGAAAAATACTAATGAAAGTTTATGTTGATAAACATTCAATACATTGAAATAATTCAATCAAATAAAATTTTATTTGATATTTATAGAAGTTTTTCTCGTTAAATTTTGTTAAAAATTATTTTTTCTAATAGATTGAAATGAAATATATATAATTTAAGTAATGAAAGGAAAAATAATTAAACGACAGTTAAATATGATTGATATGAACAATAATGAAAGCACAAATCACCTTCTAAAAATTGAAATGACAAGTCACGAATTAAAATGACTTTAGACATTTTCTTTTTTTTTTTTTTTTTAATTTAAATATACACTGAAATAGAATTAATTAATTACGAATAATATTTTTTTGAATTAATAACATTAAAATTTTGAAGAGTCAAAACTGGATATTTACTTTTCGAATAAAATTTAATTAAATCCAATAAAATACGTTATTACGATATATGTTAAATTATTCTTATTAATTAAATGAACATTTTTTTACATAGCAACAGTTTTTTTCTTAGTGTATAAAATTAAAAAGACTGTAAGTATTGAAAAAATAATATAAAATTAAAAATTTTGTAAAGAGAACTTGAAGGTAATCCAGACATTTAAACTAGTGACCTTGTAATAAAGAACGTTAACAGCTCAAGTAAAGATCATTATAATGATTGATAATTCAGCTGCTCTTCATTTTTAGGTAAATAATTTTCATATAAAACATCACGAGATTAATTTTTCACAATCTCTTTATCCTAGGGCACATAAATAGCACCTGGCTTCGATTACTTGAAAAACTGGTTCATAATATCACCATTATAATCATCATTATAGGTAAAAATAAATTTAATGATAAATTTTAAATGAAATTCATTCTTATACGAATATTGTTAAATGAATAAATCGATTTCACTTTATTTTATCTATATTAAGTCGTGGGAACTAAGAGAGAGATTTTCTCAACAACTTTACTGGCAAATAACTTCTCTTGTTGATTGCCTACAGCGTTGGGATATGAGTTAATAGTTTATTGAAAATCCAGTCTTGTTGAAATTGAATTTCAATGAATAATTTTACTATCCTCAAACATCCCGTTAGATTAACGTAGACATAATGCAGAGATGTGCATTTACATATCAACACATCTATAGATGAAAAAGTATCTTTCTCACATTAGTTTGCAGTGTCTATTGGATCTTCCGGGTGTGTCTATAGTGTCTTTCTGCATGAGGGTAGCACGTATTTCCGTCGAGGTTCATTTGTTTTCATAACGGGAAGCCCCATGACTATACTGGGGAGTGCTTGCAGGTTTTCTCTCTTGTCTGGCCAGATAAAAACAGTGGCATGGAATGATTTACCCATGAGGTAGCATTCTCGTAATAACGACTAAGTAGGATCTTTATATTCTTAGCCCGAAGGTAGAATATGCAGCATCCGCGAACCAACTATGTGCTGAACTGACGAGTAAGAGTGAGAGCTGAACAACTAACTAAAGTGAGTCTCATTTTAATTAGCATCAGCTGGTGCGACGTGTACTTAACAACTCCCGCTGCAACTCTTCTTCGGAGGAGTCTCAGGCATCTTCTGTTGAAATTCCGCGCAGGATGTTTTATTCAGAGACACCATGGGCCTCTGGCCAAAAGCATCTTTCTCTCGCTCTTTTTCAGCTCAAATGCTAAGAGTCAAGTAGCCGCTACCGCAATTTGCATACAATCCACACTGATTCGGCACCAGAAATTTTAAAAGAATCTTACTGAAAGGCTTTTGCATATACTTGTACTACTACAACAACAACTAGATGTCTTCGTGATTATTTTTGTTGAATTAAGTGAAAATACTTTTCAGGTTTTTTTTTATCTTTTAATAAGATTATTTCTTGCAAACGAAGATGGATACCCATGAGTTCAGGCAATTTCGCCCTGTCACCCCAAGGAAAGACACCTCTCAACTTACCCATCTAGAGAGAAGATAGAGAGATGCCTTGGCGGTGATGTGCAAACAGAAGACTGCTCTTCAACCAAACAAGCCACTGCTAAGAGCGACGAATTCCTTCGCACGCTTGAGAAGAGTAGGAAACGAACTTTCTTCCCCTTGTGCTTGATCTTGTCGAAGATTCGAAGCAGTGAAGAGAAAGAATCCAATGTCATCTGTGTCACTGACTAAGTGTGACACACAGTTTTTAAAATATATCTTTTTAAAAATAATCATCATCATTTTTATTCCATTATCTTGAAAATAAAATTAATTAAAAAATTTTTTAATTGGTTGCTACTTAATTGACAATAAAAAAACTTATTATTATACTTTCGATCAACTATCAAATGAAAATACAATCAAAATTACACACGTGTTTGATTCAAATACATCTGGTCTAGATGAAATGCCGAGAGATATATTGATAAAACCTTTTGTTTGCAATGGATTTAATTAGATTATGAACAATAAAACTGTAGTTAAGCTGTAGAATATTTTAAGAGCCATTAAAATGCGACTTACAGCTGCAAAATTTTATTCATAAACACAAAAAACTTAAAAGTATTTTACAAACATTTTTTCACAACTCATTTCTCTTTATTTATATTTTTTTAACTCACTTCACTTAAATCTCAAAATTCCTATTGTGAATATTAATAATTTTATTTGATGACGAACAGATTAAATGATTATTTATTAGCTTTTTTTATATTGTGATATTAATTATACTAAATTACAATCAAAGGTGGTGAAGATTACTTAATGAATAATTCTCTTAATTAACTGGATACCACTAGATGACGCACGATAACCCCATCTTTTCTTGTATATGATCTCGTACCTATTGGATACAATATCTATAAGAAATTTTGCATTATTTTTTTAGGATTAGAAATTGATTTCTCATGAGTTCATTATTCCATTAGGACTCAAAGGAGAGGAACTAAGATTCCTATGGTGTGTTTTCCGTGTATGTATCCACGCTTTCACAATTAAAAAAGTGAGTAAAAACCTGCCTGTATCCGTTTTCTTTTTACTACAAAATAAGCAAAATCAAATCCTTATTGATGCTATATTAATTATTATCCAGCATTAAAAAGTTTGGTCAATTTACGAAAGAAATCTTTTTCCAATGGAGGTTGTAAATCATAGAAAACATGCGTCACGGAAGACAATTTTAGAATAAACGCTAATAGCAACGTAATTCTATTACTTCTTAAGACTGAACGCATGTCAATTGAAAGCATTGAAAGGAGATTTTTTTTCTTCTATCAAAGTAGGGGGAAAACTCATTAGTAGATTTTTCTCGAGGTTTATCGATGTTGAAGTTAGTACAGGTGTTGTAGCAACTTAGTATAGAGTGTACTTAGAAGCTATCTGTATGTTTATTATGCAAAGACAACATATGCTGCAGGCAATTCCCGATCGTTTGCGCTACCGTGTTCACAATTATAATCACTCACTCCGACTTACCTTCTCATTCAACTTACCATTCTTGTCTCGTCCGTCCTCTTAATCTACGTCCTCACGTCGCATCTCTCTCAGCCATTCTCCCTACACACGGACACCCGGTCATTCTTAAGTACCAGCGAGCTCTGATCTAATCATGCATGTTAAAATAATCCGCGAGTAAAAGCCAACCAAGTGAAAGAGACACCGCGAGTGTCGTGAGAAGGTGCATAATGAAGAGAGAAGAATTGTGGGTGGCGATAAAAGAGTAAGAGAGAAATAGAAAGCATCCAGTTGTAAAAGGTGGCGTGCCAGGCATACATTATTCATTAGTCCAATGCAACCTGGAGGGCGTCCGCTCGTCGGATTGGATTTTGATGAATTTAATCTCGAATTTGCTCAAGGCTGTACTCCCTGAGTGGGATTAACGAGTTTTTTCGTACCTTCTGCTCGATAAGGCCTTAAGGTTTCGACCTCTACGCTTATATTGTAATGCAAACCTTTGCAAGCTGAAATACAGAAGCATCTAAGCCTTGATCTATTTGGCAACCTCATCAATCTCATCATCATCATCATCATCATCATCATCATAATGAGATTTAGCTCCTCAAGATATCTCTGAGATCACTGCAATTTCTTCTGTTCAGCGTCAGGTTTCGGATCTCCCAAATTAATTATCAAGTCTTTTGCTCTCTCGACTGTGACAATGATGCATCGGACGATTCGTCAGAGCTCCCGGAGAATCCATGAGGCGTTGAACAAAAAGACGAACGACTCGTCATTATTCTACATCATGAGAAAGAGTGTTGACCAGCTCTAAAATAATTCCTTTTTTCTCCTTTTATTTTGCAAGTCAACTCTGAAATTATCTCGATAATTTTTTCATTTTAACATTTATTTAATGTCCAATTAAATTCCCAATTTTTTTTAATGGCAATCATGAAAAATGAATAACTTACGCGACTTAGTTTTAATAATTTTCAAGGTGCAATTAATTAATAATAAAGTAAATTAAGAGATATTTTTTTGAGAATAAAAGGTAGATAATAATTCACAACAACGTGACGTCAAAAGGTTATTTTTGGGTAATATTGTATATCTGTATGCTATGTCGAATCATCGGAGTGATATATCACGAAAAGTGAGTTCTCCATTTGGTACATCAGCCTCAATACTTTGGGATGCAATAATAAGCATTGCGCAATATTCATTGGCCCAGCTAATAAATCATCAAGTAATCGGTTTCCCTTTGAATAACGAAGAGACTAAAGAGGAGAAGAGATACGTGGGTGCATTTTACGAGTTCTTTTGCGAATAGGCTGAACATCTGTTGTCCTATCCTGAAAAATAATCGACGACTTTATCGCACCTCGACAATACAACGCCTTTGGAATTAACTCGAATTCAAGAATGAATCAAGATTCGATTGATTGGAATAAAAAACTACCAAGCCAATCCGAGGGTAATTGGAACATGTATAAATCTTATTGGAGGACAATAGTTTTTCCAAAGAAATATTTACAATGCATCTTGGTATCTGCAGCTGCCGCATACGTCTCATTAATTAAGCCTGTTGGACCTTCCCTTCGCCTCCTTTTCCTTGTCTACCTTCCACCCCTTCTTTGCCTCGAGCTCTCAACGAGTACTCATCCAGACGAGCTCCTCCTACACACAACTCCATGCCCGTTACACTAACACCTTCAATCATTTGTGCTCTTCTACAGGCTCCTGGTCAGCAATACCTATTTTTTTATTTTTAATAAATATCATTATTTTATTTGTGGAACTTAATTTATGTATGCATGATTGCTTTAATTTTATAATTATATTTATCAATCCAACAGTTGTGATATTAATTGTCCAAATCTTACTAAATCTTACTAGTATTTTAGTATATTAAAATATTTCTTAAGGTTTTTAATGCGGATTTATATAAAATTCAGATAAAAAAATATCCATTTATAATTTTTATAAGAATCAGTATTCATTGTTTTACTAGGATGATCCTGGAAATATTTCTTTACACTTAATAATGATGATTATTTTTATTGAAATATCGTGTTGGAAAGGGAATTAATATTAAGATGGTTTGATTAGTAAAGCCTTAAAAAATAAATAATAAATTTAATTTAAATATTAATTATTTTCGAGAAATTTTTTTTCCAGGCTTGAAAATAAGCTTGAATCCAGATTATTACCTTTTTTCTCAACATTTATTTTTTCTCTGTGTTATTATAAAATTATAATCCTTTTCTTTCAGCTAAAATGGAATTACAGTGATTGCATTGCCAGTATAAGATAATTTTCCCACAAGGAAATTTTCATTTTAATGATAATTCCACTCATTGTACTTAATTACTTGAAAATATAAATTTATGTTTTATTTAACGAGCTATTTGTTTGTCAGAGTCTTTATTGTATAGTCTTGAAAGCCTTATGCAATGAAATAGAATAGCATCTTTGGCTAAATTAGTAAGAAAATGAAGCGAAGCGAAGAATGCTAGTGAGAAAAATATTTATTTACGATATAATCATAAGCGTGATATGCAGTAAAGTATATAAGTAGGATGAAAAAGCAATAGCCAATGGAATGCAAGTACCGGCAGCAGCAATAACAGCAGCAGCTGGCCTATAAGACGTCCAAGTGCTCCCGTTATTGATTTACGTTGATAGCTTCTTGGCTCTTCCCTTACACATGATCTTTGATACCCATCCGAAGACGTGCTCATCTGAAAAAGCCTAAGTACAACCAACATCCTGCCAAAGGATCCTTGACTCAGTGTAAACAACCAAAGTTGTAACTACTTGTGTGGAGTTCACTTTCAAAATGTTTTATTTATGACTCTGTCTAACTCACAATCAACTTTAAAGTGTACTTGATTATTATTTCTTTCAATTTTAAACATAAAATTAATATTTTAATCTTCCTGTTTTCCCAAATGGAATATTAAATTTGCTTAGAGTACACATCGCGTGGAAAACAGTGTCTAGTAAATTTTGAAAATGTAGTGCTGCTGTAGTTTAGTACATTTCTCAAGTTTCAGGTTAATTGCACTTATAGTAACTGGTAACTAGATAATTTACTCTATTTATCTTAATATCGTGAATTCAAAAGGACACGAGATCATTTGTTCAAATGCATGAGCAATTACATGAGACTTCTCTTGCATAAATTTTGAATTTCAAATGGAGATTATATTCATCTTTATTCTATCCAGATATATACCTGCGAATTCTTTAACAAAAGTATCAAATAAATCTCATTTAGAGCCTACCAATTTCTGTACTTATTACTGGAATTAAATTTTTTCCCCTTTTTCGTTTGTGAATTAAGAATTAAATAAAATTGTTTATACACATTTACGTCCAACTTTTTTAACTCTAAAATTCATTAAAAAGTATTTAAAGTAAAATTAAATATCAAAAACTATATTTATACATTTTTATTTTTTTTTTAAATTACCTTTTCATGGACAATAATGATTTAAATTCCCTATAAACCAGACTGTAATTTCTTTTATGGCAGAAATAAATTAAAAAATTAATGTTCATCATCCTTTTTACCACGGTTATTGATTTTTTTTTTAATATCCATTATGACAAAAACAATTATTCCTTATATACCACATAAATGGTTGAATTTGTGAAAAATTAATTATCATTTATGCAACTAGTTGAAAAATTTCTCAAAGCACAAAAAAAAGCAAGCAATAATGGCTATATCAAAAATGGTATTTTGCCACAGGCGAGAGTGATTTAAAATTTTTATAGACAAGTCTACAATTTATTTTATAGCTACAAAAAAAGTAATATAAAAAAAGGTTTATCATAAGTTTGAAGCAATTATTGAACTGCCACCATTTTAATTCAGCAGCTTTCGGCATAGCAAAGCTTTTGCAGGTTCATACATCAACTTCTACTAAATTAGTTCATATAATAAATTTTCTTTGTGGTCTCTTGAGGACTTCTTATGTTGGTAGCAGTATTCTGTATGCATAGGGTAGCGGGTCGATTGCTGATGTGCTGGCGTTAGCGCTCTCATAATCGCTTGAGGCGTCGGGTAGCATCTTTGATTCCAAAGAGATACGACCTATTGCCAATATCATAATGCTCTTTCGCCTCTGGGCCAAATATCGATGTGTAAAATGAAGATTCTATCACAAGTCCTTGGTATAAACATGGTTGGGTCTCGTTTGTACCAACATGAATCGCAGATACTCTCAAGTCGTGTGATGAAATTTCTTCGCTTCTGTTTTACGTCTTCTCATTAACCGTGACACGCAGAATGAACCTCTGAAACAACTTCTGAGACTTCTCCATTACCTACCATCATACCGGCAATGTAATCTACTTATTCTCCACGGCGATCATAAACTCATCGTTCGCCACAGACGTATAAGTACTCAATGATAATTTATATGAAAATATTTTAAAATACTTGACACATGGCATTCGATAATATTTTATTTTTTTTTATGCTGCCTTAACGCAATCATTTTTTTTATTGATACGACCGTCGACGGGTTTATATCGATAATAAATAATACGAATTTTTTGGTAATAGAAAGGCAACCGGTCTTTCAAAATATTTTTTAATACTCATGTTGTGGTTAAACCAATCATTCGTGTTATTCAGCACGAATGCAGCACAAGTGATAATTTGCGATACGATTAAGATGTGGGATTATAAATCATGTCTCGACATGTCCGAGAGATTCACTCGTGTGCGTGACTCGTCAACATACAGGACCATTAAGGCAAAGTAAAATTCACACAAGAGGTGCTTAAATTCACTTTACTAAAAATAACCATTCGAAAATTAAAAAAAATGTTATTAAATTCATAAATTATTTCATTGCTTAACCACGATCACAATCTACAGATATTATGTGAATTTTATTGAACTTTAATTTTATAATAAACGTAAAATTAAGGAAAAATATTTACTTACATTATACAATATATTTACTTACAGCATTTCTTGATTGATAAAACTTATAAAATCTTTGCAAGATCAACATTTTGTAAATGCACTGCAAATCCGAAAAAATTCGATTATTTAGTAATAACATAATTGTAATGTTTAACAATAAATCATTTCATGTTTAACGTTGTAAACACTTTAAGTGTTTAGCATTTTTTTCTAAAACTAACTTTTTCAATTTTAAGTGATATTGACAATCCAACGGTCTCCTTACCTTTGATTATCTCTACTGCCTAAATTGAATCATTGGACAAAGACTAACTATCTCTTCCTATTTTAGCAATGAATTTAAATAAACTGTTTTCTTAGCAAAATATTCTAAACTACTGAATTATTATGATTAAATTTAAATTTGATTTGAAACTTAGTAATTCAGTGTATTATTATTACAAAAGAACCTATCATACCAAAAAAAAGCCGGCAAAAAAATTATAGTTGTCTGCGCTGATAAAAAACCTGATTTCATTATCAAGTTAAATATGCACATTTTAAAATTTAAACATCGCGTGATTTTTTAAGAGCATAGGTAAATTTCTAGACCCTTCATCTCTGACATCTGGCACTCGGAAGCCTCGTTTGTTCTGTTAAAATCAATGTAATTGGATAATAAGTCCAACTTTCGCGCTGGATCCGTAAACTGGCTGATGACAAGGTGGACGATGTTGAAAGATAAACGGTGTATGCATTCTTAAAACTCTTAAGGTTTTTGGTCGATTGTTGAGAAGCGTTAAGTCATCAAAGTCGTAAGTATGGTGGCACTGGACTACTGGGTAATATGTACATTCCAAGCCTTTTATTCTTTAACTTGAATTATTTTCTCTGTTGCGCCACTGTACAACAATCGAGTTCTCGAAACGACTCGTACTAAGCTGTAATTTACGCTTCATTATGCGAGCTTGAACTAACAAGACTCGGGAATAAAGAACGAGAAAAACGGACCTTTTTTTTTACCTTTTTAACCTATCTTTTACAGTCTCGTTTGCATCAAAGTAGTTCACGTTTAAATTTATTTCTTAGTTGTTTTAGTCATTCAATGTTGAGTTAGCTTTTAAATAAAGAAACTTTATGTTAATTCTTCCATTGCCACTGTATCTAATAATCTGCTTTATAGAACTTTTAATTATATTGTATTAGGAAAACTTGTATTATATTTTATCACCGTCAACTTTTTTAATTTATAAATAATGAAGTTTTGATATTTATTGCTTTTTAATTAGAGCATATTTTAGGTAAGCTCATATAATGAAGAATGCTTCCAAGTCACTGACAGTTTTCCCATTCCTTTTGGAGATTCACGAATGCTTGATACATATTAGGTGGAATGCAGTGGGAATTTTGCAAATGACAATGGAATTTAATAGTCATAATATGTGATCTGGTATTTTATAACTAATTTTCATCAATAATTTTGAAATTTTTGATGTTTCATAACTACTGAAATAATCTTTTATTGATAATACGTGGAAAATTAGTTTCCCACGTTTATTTGAATAATAGTGGAAAAAAATTTAATCAGATAATTAAATCTCAAACAATTTAATACAATAAAAATGTATTTTTTTTATTATCTTATGAGTTTAAATAGTTAAAGAAATATTGTTTTTCAAGGCAATTACAATTTTCTTAATATTTTAATTACCCTTAAGATTGACAGAACTAATTAATCACAGAATAAGACGAACACTTAAATGCAAAAATAATTTTCACTATTGGGCGCGGAAGCATTTTCACAACACAAAATCTCATTAACCTTTGACATGATAATAAAAAATTACATGCATACATTCAGTGTGTTATAAAAATTGTAATACTCACATCAAAACACGCATCCTGTATCGTTTGGACATGACTGTGGGCGTAAATCATGACCTATGGCCAAAGCACCTGCTTGACCTCAAACGAACATCGACACTCGATTCTTGCTTTTATGCGTGTATCTGATATCTACATATTTTTAGGCAATACATCAATAAATGTTGAACATGATAAGTTGTATTATAAATTTTCAGAACATTTAATTGACTTTCAATATCAAAATTATCACAGCAATAATATTTTTACATTCATACTTCATAAGTTTTATTGAATCGTCTGAAATCACTTCATTTTATTTTTTTCACAAATAAATTTGAAATAAGTAAATTTCTCTGTAGTTGTATTTCGCCGAATGATAACAGAAACATCATGAAATCAATAAAATGTTAGGAATGTTAATGTATCGGGTAAATATACCGGTTTATGATAATCGAAATTTCATAAGAATTTTTTAGTAAACAGTATATATTACATCTTTTGCACCATATGAAATATTAAATGAAATTTTTTTACGAACATAGTAATTAGCAATCACACGACTGCTTATCATTAATAGGAATAATTAAAATTTTATGGCGAATAGTAACTAACTGCACTTGGTAAACACTGCACTCGACTTTCACGAAAAACTGTCTGATTTTAATATTTTACATCATAAAATAAAAAAAAATCTCTCAACCTCATAAAAAGTCATACTGAATTTTTTTTATAAATAAAATTGACTAAATGTGCTGTTTTTAGTATCTAAAAATAATAAATTTTACAAAGATAAAAAAAAAAAAATATTTTATTTCTTTTAATCGAATCGCTGCAGGTGTTCGGATCGAATTGTTCCTAATCTTCAGTACAAAATTACATTAGTCCCGGACGTAACGCTTCGTTATTTATCTTTTGCTACATTAGAACTCTAAAGAAGCGTAAGAGTGTTTAAGCATGTTTCCCATAGTCCTATCTTACCATAAAATCCTATCCAATCTACATTTTCAGTAATTTTATATTCTAAGAGAAGATTTCGCATTTTTAGAATTTTTTAAAACTCTTTCTGTACCTGAGATTAAGAATCGATATATTTTTAATGTTAAAAATAAATCAAAAGTTATAGACAATAAAAAAAAATATACTCCCATGATTTATATTATCAATCTGCATAATGGGAACGTGGGATGATACGGTTATTACTGTTCGGCAAAAGGATTATTGTAATACTGACCTCTGCCTTGAAGCAAACACGAACATCAAGGGTCGCGTTTGTAAAGAAAATGTGCTTCAATAAAAAAGTTAACCACGATCTTCAATATTGGTTGTTACGTGACTTTCAAATCATACGTGATATTCTTTTTTTCATCTCTTTCGAAATATTGTTTCAGATACAAGCCGTTAATCGATTCAATTGAAATGAATATGTATTGATAATCAATAAGTTGAAAATATTTCGAAAAAGTTTCTGGGTACACGAAGAGAATTTTTTCACTAAATTTAAGTGCAAAAATGACAAGTACACGTTTTGAAATTTTTAAGTAGAGATATTTCTGTTTAATAATGAATTTTGGGTTGTTATAAGTTATTTTTGCGTTATCCCAAGTCATTATTTTACTAAGACACCTCTGAAGTACAAAATTAACTTACAAGAACTCAAAATTTACTATCAAATGGTGATATTTTTACTTATAAATTTCGAAACGTGGACTTGTCATTTTTGTATTTAGATTTAATGAAAAAATTCTCTCCGTATAGAGAATAGACAATTTCGATACTATTAAAAACAATGACACGTACAAGATAGTATTAATATCTATGACACTAAAAGTTTAGCCACAATTTTATTTGCTAATTTTTTGCTATTTTATCATAAAAATTTGACATTTATTTTTTTTTTTTTTCACTATTTTCTTTTTTCGAAATATAGGTACTTGCTTGAGTCTTTTTAGATCATTTTTGCCACTTTCGAAGTCTGTTTTAATATTTTAAATTTTTCCTTTCGGTTGAAATACTTTTTTAACCGTCAATATTTTTTTTCTGATATTTTTCAAGAACTAATGTGTATTTGGAGCCATGGAATTTTTAAAAACGGTCATGTCAAAAATTGATATTGAGATTAAAGTATTTATTAATGTATTTATTGTGTAGTAAAATGGATATTAAAAATTATTAGTGGAAAATTAGCATAAAAGAAAATATTAACTCCAACATCGAGTAAACTTTTGCTTTTTATTTTCTATCATTATTGATGGCTGTTCATATATATGTCTCGTGTATTGTCCTCTTGGAGAGGATGGTCTATTCTCCACGGAGATCTTCAGGATCATAATTTCACGATACGGTAGATTGAGTTTTATGAGATAGATCGAGTCTGTTAGAAAATATGTCCAACGTCAACAAACGAAAAATTCTATTCACCAACTTTTTCAAATAAATTTCTGGTCTATTATAAAACGTTTAAAAAAGCAATGTCACCACTTATGCTATTGTAAAACACAAATTCAAATAAATATCTCTCGTGAATAGAGGAAGAAAATTCAAGCCATGTATTTGACATCGTTCAGTTAGAAGTAATTGCTGGCATTTCATGCAATTGGCCATAAGGAAGTTAGCTCAAAGTCAATATATGAAAAAACAGACGTACGTAAGTACTGACTGAGATTTACGCGCGCCCTCGCGACGAGAAACATGTGCACAAATGTCTTTAGCATCGTACAAGTACCGCAAAAGACATAGGCAGTTAGGAACGAATAATTTTTGCTACGTTACACAAGCTGTTACTGTTGCTCTAATGACAGCTTGCCAGATTTTATTTCAACTGTTTTATGATTATTACCGAATGTTTCTGTTCTTATAATTGAACTTTCTTTTCTTCTCAATTAACGCATTACCAAAAAAAGAAACAATAAAATAACTAATTATTTTCATGATGTTGAATTACAAAAATTTATGATAAAAAATTAAGGTAATTATTTTTATTTTTTGTTTTTTATTCTTAGAAAGATTACAAGTAATTTTATTTGAAATTGCGAAAATAAATCGGACAATAAAATGTGAAGAAAATTTTTAATGGAGAATCGTAATAAGCATCCATGGATCAACTAAACCATTTTTTCAATCATTAAATTAAAAAAATTAATGATCAAAAATGAAGATAATGATTTTTTGATTTAAGAATACTTTCGACATATTATTTCCTAAAATATTACAGTTTTCGACATGCAATCATCGATAAAATTGTACTCTCATGTAAGTATCATGTCATGCATGGTATCAATTTTGAGAGTGAAGTATTTTTTTCTGAAAGTTTGCAAGAAAATTACACAGGCTCACAGTTGAAGGAGTACACACGACCAGAGTAGTAGGAGGAGAATGAAAGAATGTACGTTGAAGTACAGTAGAGTACGTGATTACTTGGAGCCTCTGTAGCAGTGGACGTAGCCGAAGGGTCGAGGGTCGTCCCGCCTCAACTTACCGGGTAGGCTCCAAGTAATTGCTAAGTGCATCACAGGAAACCGTGGATTCTATATGAAAAATACTATCGCTGGGGTAAACAACCACGATCGTGATACTTCAAGTAGACAAAGACGCTAAATATCGATTGGACTTTGCCAGAATTACGAGATGGTATCATCAGGAAAACTTGCAAAAGATTAAATCTTAGCAATTATTTAAGGTCTATCTTTTAAAACCGATTGTTTAAAGAAGAGAACTTGATGGGTAATTGAAACCAATAGACTTAAATGATCGATGATTGTTCGAATTATTAAAAAATTTGTTGAATTATCATTGCTATTATTAAATTCTATAAATATAAATAAAATATTGTTATTGATAACTTGATGTAATTAAACAATTCCATATTATTTATAACAATCGCAATTTATTGTAAACAAAAAAATTAAATGAAAATAAAATGCTCCCAGATACATTATTTGCAATTAAGGTGGTAAATTAATTTTATTTTTATGCTCACTCGCCGGCAATATGTCAAAAAAAAAACATTAAAATTTCTCTTTAACCTATTGAGACGTAAAGAGTACAGATAATGTCTTGAAATTATTCTTATACTAAGGAAATTGGTAAGGATAGTAATTTTCCATAAGTACGAGCGCAAAGTCGCGGCAATAATGATCGTTAAGTAATGAGTGTCTGATAACGTCCAAATGATCTCAAGCGTTATAATCATGCAATTCGCGAGAAGCATTACTTATAAGTTATAAGCGACTTGCCTTGCATCAGTTATGTACCTCTTCTTATTCTTCTTTACCTTCCTTATTCTATCGCTTAATCGACCCTTCATTCTCTCTCTTTCTTGTACTTATGATTCTTCTGACGTATCTCTCATAATAACTTTAATATTTTTCGCTCACTAGGTCAAACATTTAAGCACAAAATTGATTTTATCTTAAACATGCCATATATTAAGTCAAACGTCATGTCTTATTGGTATTATTCCATTTTTTATCATTCTGATTTATGAATCGATTTCAAGAAATATATGTAATTACAATAATCACGTCCAATTTTATTGCTTTTGAGTCATTCATAATATAAATTAAGAATATATAAAATATCACTCGAACACATTTATTGATTGTCTAAAAAGAAATTTAACTAAAAATTCAATTAAAACAAATTTTTTTCTAGAAAAAAAATTATTTAAAAGTGCTACCTTTGGTGATTGATATGCAAATAACTTAGTCGTTAAATCCGTGCGAAAAAGGACACGAAGGAGGTGTGACCATTTGTCCAGACTACTGAAAGGGGTGACCTATTCGCCTATGCATTCAACAAAAAAAAAGTAGATAAAAGCTTTGCGTTGGATGGTCATCGCTCGTTAAAGTGAAAAATTACACTTTCTTACGTTTGTCTGCAATTTCTTTTACGTCCCAGATTGAAATTCGACGTTACATCTGCACTGGTGGTCAGCTGCCAGGTCGAGAGCCAATTAGACTCATGAGAAAGTGGTACACATCGTTCTGATACTTACCTACCAAAGGAAGTCTTTTTAACTATAATTATTATCATAAGCTTGAGCTTGAGCAATAGCCATCGTCTGTCTTTGAAAAGTTGATTCTTTTATTTTAGAGAGAAAGTGACAGATTTGCTGGGGTAAAATAACCGTGGTATTTTTTGTGTCAATAAATTTCATTTCGTTTTAATAAAAAAGAGGATGCATTTTGTTTAAAATCCTGCTTGGCATTGTTTGTAATTTTTTGAAGACTATGTAGATGTGAATTAGACATCCGGAAAGCTTTTATTATAAATCCTGTTAGCTTCCGAGTGAGAGTACCCTTGAAGATAATTACTATCGTGCATTTCAACGAAGAGTAGGTTGTCAGTCTCGGGCACGATCTCCTGATGTCTTGTCTGGTAGCAAAAGGAATAATTGGATGTTTGGTAATGTCAAAGGTGAGAACTCCGTTGTAATGCACTGTCCTAGAAATAAGTCTTCAAAGAAATAAAGAGGAGAATGAAAATATTTTCCACTCATTTTTATAAATCTTCAAATGGATTTTGCAAAACCAGTTGGAAAGTTGTTTTATGTGGAAGAAAACATTTTGATTCTTGTCATACAAGGATTTTATTCATCGCTAATCCGCGATATTTTGAATTTCATGTATGACCTCTGACTTTGTACAAGATATTCGACGTCTCGTAAAAGTCGTTGGAACTATGGAGGTTATGGTAAAATATAAATATGAGAAAAAATTATAAAAAAAAGATAGTAAAATAGTATTAGTTTTATTCGATTAGATTTATTGATAAGTGTCAATGGAAAATTTAGAAATAGATTTAAAATGTTTTGTTAATCATTGAATTTATTTTAAGAAATATATCACAATAACTCAAAATATATACTATAAAAAATTTTTAGATAGTCTTGTATTGTATCAAAAAAAAAAGTGCAGATACCAGAAATAATATCGGTCACATGGAAAAAAAATCAAACAATCTCTACGAGATTTGTATGTATTCTTCACATAACTATAGAACACAATAGATCAATAAAACACCCAATATAATGAACATGAATGGACGAGAGGATATTTCACATTACCAGAAAAAAAAATTAAATAAAAATGACCGGATGTAGATAATCTTGTAGATCCACTATTTGTTTATGAAGCAATAGAGAATAAGTAATGAAGATTTTGTAAGTAAAAGTAAAATGCGAAGATGATCTTCACATAATAGTTCCTGTAAATTTATGGAGCAAAAAAAATTCCAATCTTCATCTAATTCAGTTTGAAAAATTTGGTCTCAAATTATTGTGTCAAATATGACACTTTTGGATGAACTCTATCGACTTTCATCTCCGAAATGTTTTTTCTATTGAAAATTCTTATTGGAAGAATAATTTCCAACGGTCTAGATGTATTTAAACATCCATCTTTTACAAACACAATTTATGAGATGAAGTTGATATAATTCTTATTTTTTTTCCATATTATTTATCATTTATAAAACATGTTAGAAAAGTAATAAGATTGAAGAGTATCTCAACTGAAATCTAAAATTATGTCAGTTGTCATGAGTTGATATTTAGTCTTTTAATTATATTTCTTGATTTACAAGATTCTGCTGTTAAATTGAATACGATGGGGGAAAACAAACAGGTAAAGTTGAATGTGAGTTGGTTAAAGCCAACGTCTGTCATGTTGAGTCTGAACGTTGTCCAACCGGATGGCAATTTTGCTTTTGTTGGATATAAAATATATATAACAACAACAACATACAGGATGACTAGAGTGGAGGCACGTGGCACCATGACTGGTTTCTAAATCCAACAATTCGCTTTTATAACCAAGATGAGATGAAAAGAAAAAAATATAAAACATTTCTGCTTGTTTCTGCGAATCAAAACACATCGACTGTTCAAGTAGCCAACATAAATACAGTAAATTAAATGATTCATTAAATGAAAAAAACCATTTGTCAAAGTCTTCTTAAGCAATAATACTAATGTTTTAATAATAAGTCAGTGTCATGTTCACAAATTTTGCAGACTCATGCTTCCTCGCTGACTCTAGAATATTTTTATTTTAACTACTAGGAAAGTATCTGTATATTTTATTGGACATTCTCTTCATGAATAAAGCTCTTGTGAGATGAATAACAATTGAAGCCAAACTAATATGAATCACAAATGTTGAAAATACAAAAAACCGATATAAACGAGTAACTAGTGAAGCAACTTGAATTATTTTTATTATTCATCAAAAATAAATGACAACATGAATTTTTTGACAACAAAGTTAGATTGTGAATAAATTGTCAAGACTATTTGAATATTCTTGTTAGTAAAAATTTTCGTGTTTTATTTCAAGAACGATGGCTATATGTTGAAATGGAAAGGCTTACAAGGGTCTTTTTATCACAGTTAATTTTTCTTTAGCATGAAAAAAGTTGTTTCCCCCGCACCCAAGACATACATACATGATTTGATATTTTTATTTGAATTTTATTGTTATTTAACTAACGCGTACGTGTGACTTAACATGAATTAGTCTTCACGAATTACCGAAGGAGGATTATCACATGACAAAGAACGCGCGAGTTTTATATTCGTAATCCTTTGGCGGAGGTCGGTACCTTTGATGCGCGTGCGTGGGCACACAAATCGAATTGCCTTGCGTTTCATCACGTTTCGTTTGAAATCGTTGGTATTCCCTGAGGATGAAGCGCCTGATTACAATTTATGTATCACCAGTCAACGATATACCTTTTCTCCTTCATCTTGTAGTCCTTCTTGTACTCCACAGACTACTACAACGTAAGAAATAAGCTAAGCACAACACCAATTTCAGCAATATCCTCCTCGCCTTCTGCTTCGGTATCCTCAGTTTATTTTACGCAAAACCTTAGGCGAAAAGTTGCACAATTATGTTCACAGGCAGATTGGTAGTAACTTGCTTGCGCATGTCAAGAAGTTGCTCGGTAGAGAATACCAACCTCAAATCGATCGAGTACAAATTGCAGTTCATATTCCTCGCGACTCGTATGCACTACATGTATGTGCGATGTAAGTTCGACATGCTAGAGGCATGTTTTCTCAGCTGGCGCTCAGGATTCTGATACCAGTGATCGCACCAGATTCTCTTTAACCCCTGAAAGATCTTTTTAAGACACGGTCGACTACCCACAAAGAGACCTCATTTTTCATCCGAACGTTATTATGCTCTTTACACAATATCGTTTTACCACCCTCTCTAAACGACTCATTTTAAAATCCATCAGGTACCAATCCACCCCATACATCTAATTGTGTATTTGCTCTTGGTTGCAACTCTGAAAAACACGTAAGACATCAAAACGATATTGTGGTCTATCTTTTACAATCTAGAGAGAGAGAGAGAGAGAGAGAGAGAGAGAGATTTTACCTTTAATTTGTTGTTATAGCTGCTTGCGACTTGAGAATTGGTGCATTTGTAAGAGCCAAAGATCCTCAAACATTCATTATGTTTTCGTAACACGTTCGTGTGCCACGAAGCTCACGGCTTATTCTCTTGTTCCTTATGTTTGCTCTACATCCTGAGAAAGATTTAAACAAGATCTTCCTCGTTTTCAGTTTCGTTGCTTTGTTCGTAATTCAGAGAATTAGATTTCTCTAAATACCACCACCACAAAACTTTAATAATAAACTAAAATAAAATGAGACAACAATTTAAATTATTCAGACATAATAGTTTCTGCTTTTAATTTATATTGACTTTGCGACTATTTTTAATTCTACAGTAGGAAGTTATTGTAATGGGGTGGATTGTAATTTTGTAATTTCTCTACATTTTGGGACATTTGAAAGCATATTAAAAGGTTCAAAAATAGATGTACGTAGTTACATTTGTACTAAAAGAACTAAAAAATGATAAAGTTACGGATTTGAGTTAATATATAAAATTACTCAAATATATCTGCTTAAAGTACATAATAGCATTTCAGAGTAAAATGTAAATTTAAATAGTTATTAGAATTTTTAAACTTTGATTTTCTAATATGTTAATAGAAATGTTCATTCACCAGAATTATGAATTATTATTATAATCAGTTAATGACAATTACTTTGTTATCAATTCTAATTTATGAAAGCTAATTCTATAATAATGAGAATATGTCGATATTATTTTATTCAAAGTAATCCGTTTGTAATCTGTTTGTTTTTGTTCTCGTCATGTTGAACGTATTTATTGTGCTCCATTTGTTACATTATTAAGTATAGTACATGGATGATTATTTGATGGATCGTGAAAATCGAAAAGCTTAACAATGGTATCGAAAATTTAATGAAGCGTCACTCAAATGCTGAAGGAGATATCTTCTGTCTGATTGAGCAAATTCATTGGTGTAAAAATTGATTGTATACTCAATCTTAGAGCGACGTAAATTCACTTTAAAAATCCCCAATATTGTTTGTAAATGTCGTCGAAAAGGCATACTGGTAATCGCGAGAGGGAAAAACAGGACCCATACATTCTAATAGCAATTTATCTTTATCCATTACTGCTGATTTAAAGTCTCTCTCACTAATACTTCCATCACGATCAACGTCCAGGGCCTTTAGAATTAAATCAACAAAGTCCTAGAATGTAAGTTTCAATTAATCAATATCGAGCTCATTAATTAATTGCCTCATTAGATATTTTTCACCTTCAGTGTTTCATCAACATTTTCATCAGATCCCAAGCTTATGAAACATCCTCTCATGTTATTAAAAATTTGCTCTCTTTTTATTTTACCCGTCATCATTAAATCGTAAACTTTGAAAGTGAAATTAATTCTCTCTTCTAAAGTTCCCCTCAATATAACTGAAAAACCTCGTGCCCATTGCTCCATATTAATATGTAAAGCATTCTGTTGAATCATTGCAGAAAAAACTTTGTCTACTAATAAATGTCGAATATTTTCTGTATAATCAAGACCAGAATGAAAAATATCCCGGAATAGAGTTCTTGATATTGATCCATGCTCTTCACAAATTTTGTAGTGAATAAGAGCTAGTGCTACAATAAAAAAAAAACTACATAATCAATTAATTGAAATTTTTTGCTTATTTTTCAAGCCTTTACTACTCCAACAGTCTTAATATTAATTAACTTTCAAACATGAAGTTTCGATTGGAATAAAAACCTCCAAAAAGATTTTAATGTCATGGAATACTAGTAAGATAATAAAATAATTAATTAACTATTAATTTTTTAATGACAAATATTTACCTTCAACTTCTTTCAAATTAAAATGAGTTTCTTTAGCTAATTTTTTAAATAAATGTAGATTTTTTCTAATGTACACTATTTCCTTGGACGATTCATTCAGCATGTCGATTGGAAGTTGTCGTGACATTTTTATAATTTATTTATATTCTATTTCAAGCAGTGTTTATGATAATTTAGGGAAAAAAAAGATTTTCTTGTAGTAAAAAATATCCATAGTCAAACTAAAGAGGTTAAAGTGACAAATAGCTGACAATCAATCTCAGTAAATTTTAGTATTTAAAAAACATTTCTCTAAGACTTTCAAATGATATCATCAAAAAATATTTTTTCCCACAAAAAAAACCGGTAGCTAGTATTTTTATTCATCTCTTTTGCATTTGAATAAACCACTAAACATAATCCTAAAAAATTGAAGATTCAAAGGTGTCGAGATCTCTTTGGAGTTGAGAAAAAAATCATTATGAAAGTTGGTAAGAGAAGTAGTAAAGTTTAAAAAGCTGTTACTCCATTCCCTGGATAGCCATAAAGATGGGAGTATTTTTTTCATGGTGACCAAAAGATCCAATGGTTTCTACAGAAGCTATTTATTGGATAAAACCGCCTATAAAGTTTCACCTAAGTATATCTAATGACATCATTTCGAGGTGAATGCAATAAACTGGTACAAAGCATTAAAGATTTTGATGAGAATATAAAAAAAATATGGAAGTCAAGATATCTCAAAAAGGTATTTTAAATTTTAAATCCTTTATTAAATCGAAAAATTATGAGAGAAAAATATGTTTTCTCAACAAAAATCCTTCCTTTATTTGATTGATAATTCCTTAAGCAGGATTTAACTGAAAAATATTTAAATACTTGGCTAATAATAAAATATATAATTTATATTTTAAGTATGAAAGCAAATGTATTAACAACCTGCTCATTACGCAGGATAAAGATAAATTACCAGTACAGATTTTTCGCAGAGTAAACAGGTCGAGATGATACCGCATTGTTTCACATAAGTGGACTCTGCTTGAAAGAATTCTTTGAAACATTTTATGAAAGGACGCTTGAGTGTATAGCTTGTAATACTAGTAAGAAGAACAAAATGCTCCAACTCTACAGTGCAATTTTCCTGTTCATTCTTGGGTTCACTACTGTAATCTTTAGCTATCTAAACGTTGCGAACGTTCTAAGGTGATGATTTGTGACCTCCCAGCAGTCGTGCGTGGAGGAAGAAAACCAGAGTCTTGGACTCTACATTCAATTTCGTGGGGCGTCAACCCACTGACGTTATGTCCGCCCATCTTATGAAATTTCGACGTCATATAAAATGAATTACAATTTTTTTACAACTCATTTTTGACTCAGAAAAATCGTCTTTCTTTTTAAAACAACTTCAGTTGTCAGACCAAATTGTTTTGCACAAAGCTAACCTAAGGGGCCGTATCGAAATTTGTTGATAAAAATCTTTCCATTACTTCTGCGAATTGACTTCAAAAAAGATGGAATAAGATTAGTACACATAGCTTGAGGCTAGATGATGTAAAAGTTAACATTATCTGCCATTTATTTAAATAAATATTTAAGTACTGTTTCCATGTCCACTCTCACATGTACTCTGCTGATAGGATCGTTGCAGTGTAGCATCATAAATTCCAGTATCATCTTTATTGATCATATTTATCTAACAGATAATTATGTTCGATTGTCTTAAAGTCAAATAAGAACAGAGTGAGATAATGTAGCTCTTCAAACAGAGATTAAAGATATTCGTAATGTCCTGCAGCCTTTTGTTCAACGTTTAGTAACCTAGTCAACACGGTCAACAATTTTATTTACGACCTGGTGGTCCTGGTGGAGCTGCAGTGTGGGTGTTGATGCAAGGACTAAATAACAATTATAAAATATCGCTTTAGGTAAACTTTTACGCGATACTAAAAAATCAAACAAAAACTCACAATAAAAAATATTTTACTTCATTATTTTGTGGTGTTATAAATTATTAAAAAAACATCCTAAAGATCACTCTCTTTTGGCCCTTACCTAGTGCAATATTTGCATGATTATTTAAAATAATTAATTTGGATTGGTTATAATAAATTCAATATTTATTTCTTTTAATTTCCTTTTCGTTTGTATTTGAAATTTTTTTTTGAACAATTTATCTTTCTTTGCATACTAAATTTTGTCTAAAGTATTATTAAACACAATATTGATTGATAGAAAATTATAAAAAATATTTCTTAAAATAAATTCGATGATTAACAATACATTTTAAATCTATTTCTAAATGTTACATTTCAAATAAAGAATGTATGAGATCGTAATGCCATATGACGTGAAAATTTATATGAATTTTATAGAAAATGGAATGCATAAATGTGCTATTTCTTCAGGAAAAACAATTGACAAAAATGTTATTTGTGCACCGACAGAGTATTATTGTTTTTTTTCAATATGATCTCGATAAATAATAAAAAAATAAAAGATCCATTTTAACGACTTTCTCTGCTCCTCTTAAATTTTGACGTGTTCAGTAACGAGGATAATAATTTATGCGCGGTAAAATAAAAAAAAAATTTAACAAATATGAATAAATATTTTTCACTAAAAATTATTTGACGGAAGATGAAACTGATTAATTACTCTGCAATATAAATAGAGGTTATTTCTTTGGGCATTTTGCTGAAAAACACACCACACTCGGTATTTCATGTGTGAAATATATCATCGCTCTCTGTATTATCTCTCGTTGTAGATAACTCAGTTGAGATCATTTTATTCTTCAATGAATTCAGATACTTGTAAAAGTGTCATGTGAATTACTGTCATCAACCATTGTTATCCAATAAATAATAATTGAATATTTTAATGAGTTAAGTGCTTTTTTTGTTAAAGACAACTGACAAAGCTATCAAAAACTTTCTTTTCGATAAAACGATGTTTCAAAATATTTTGAAGTGATGCTGATACTTTCAGTTGCTTTTATTCACAAATTTTAACCTTAAATATCTGTGAATAGTCTTCTAAATGATTTTTGACCATTTTCTCATTCTCTATAACATAAATATCATTTTTCAATTTAGAATACGCAACAATACAATGAATTTTTCGATTATCCGTGGAAATAAAGTTGGAGAAATTTTTTAAAATAAATAAAATCCAGAAATGATTTCATGTCAACAGTTAGACTGTTGGATCCAACAAAAAAGACGTCGGCTGACCAACAGCGGGTTTTAAGATGTGAACAGAGGATTGTTATGTAACAACACAGGAGTGAAATGTATGACAAATGTCGAAGAAGGTTCGAACTAAGTGAACCGTAAATTTAGTGTGTATTCGATGATGGCATTCGTAACGATTTTTTTTGTGGCATTGTGTTGTGGACACCTTGGACCTCATGCCAAGTTATTGTACCATCAGGATCAACCTTTACGAAGATTTAAGATATTTTTTTTCACGAAGATGAAATTCGTGTGTGGCAGACTTGTGTTTTTATACTAAGTTATTTTAGACGATTTTTTTTGTTGGCTTTTGGTAACTACTGATAACAGCGTTTCTTATTCAAAAACCATCTTTCAATCTTTCTTCAAATAAATGATCTAACGTTTCTAATCAGCTGAAGTTGTTAAAGCTCTCATGTCTGCGACTTGTCTGAATCTTTTTTCACTACAACTGCTCCATTCATTTACGCCTCTGACGAGCCTCCTATCGTCTCTATCAGGACGAACTGCCACTGAAAAATCGCCATCACTCTATCGGTATACGTCTCACCTAAGAAAAGTCACTTAAGAACTAATGCCTCATGTTTTTTTTTCCTGCACTGCAAAACGTAGTGTTTTATTTTAATGCACTTAAAGTGTTTTGAAATGACGTCACCCATTTGATTAACATTGTAGTAGCTTTTTAGACACTTCGAAATGTAATAAAATAAAACACTACGATTTGTAGTGTGAGAAAAAATTAAAATAAAATTTCAGCTTTGAACGTGTTCAGATGAGCTCTCTTTTCAATTGAAATTAATTACTTCTGTCAAAAGTTACATAAATAGAATTTTTCAAGATAAATTTTTAGAGTAAAAAATACCTTCTATAGATTAAGTCGTAGTTACATAAAAGGATTGGATTTTTTTTTCAATGATATAAAGGCAAATCCAGGTGTTTAGTCGTCGATTTTAAGAAACTACCATAAGAGAATATAAATTGTAAGAAAATGTTCAATGTGTAATGTAAAAAGGAACACATTTTCAATTTTCGGTCTGGCCTATATCCAATCTATGCTCCGAAGAACCCAAAATGCTACTCTATTTCCTTGACGCGTATACAATCACGTCAGATTAATCCTGTTAGAAGATGCTCCACTGCTCTGGAGACACCCTGTTGTGAGGGTGGAAAGATGTTCGTGCAAACGCATACATGATCCTACCAGGAGTGGCAATGGAATAAGGTCTTATGTGGGCCTCACCACATTATCCTACTGTGTACCATAATATTATTAAAATATTTAATGTTACACTATTACTACCATGAAACTACTTATGACATGAGTAATTACTTGATGGCCCTGCTTTTATTCTTTTACTCCCTAATAATAATTTTTACCTCGAGATCGTTAGAATTAAAATGTGTAGAGTTTTATTATCATATCATTTAATATAGTTTTAAAATATCTTGAATGAATAACTATGCTTCGTTAATTCATGCAAATTAATTTTACTTGAAATAATCATAACTTTGATAGAAGATTCATTTAACTTTAAAAGATTCATTAATTAGTCTTGAAGAATACCTTTTCGCTCTCCAATAAAGTATTTAAATAATTAATTCAACTCGACAATTTAATTCACTCACACTTCATAATATTTGACTTCTCGATATCTTAAAGACTCAATTGCAATTCTATTTTTGACAAAATGATCTAAAATCTTCGTGGAATATTAACGAATTGAAAAATAATTCGATTCGAGCTTGAGAATAGTTTTTTTTTTCGTCATAAATAAATATTCTATGGAAGTTTATTTAAATAAAAAATGTAGATCTATTCAATTTTTTGAAAAATTAAATTCTTCGGTATTGAATAGTATTAAAGTTTAACAAAGAATTTATTTTCATAAAATTTGAGTTGTAAATAGGATAGAAAAAATTGATTTGTGGAATGTAAAAGAATAAAAATGTGATAAGCTCTTCCTCCCTCTTCCTTTTTCGACTTTTATAATCATATTACTATTTTCTCTTCTCTCCGTTATTCGTCGTACTTTTTTCGTCATCATTCTCGCCCTGTTTATGAAACGTTATGAAATATAAAACCGTGAAAAATTCACAAAGAGGATTGAGTACACAGCTTGGAATATATATATCAGGATATTGCGTTAGCTTCCAACATTACTTTCAGATATATATACACAATGTACTCGGACGCAGTATATTATACAACAGAATTTAATATTGTTAATCTAAATTTTTATTAAGCATCGAAAACATTTAATCCAATTGGTGAAATCTAATATTCGATTGGCAATGACAGGATTGAGTCGATGATTACGTTTGGGTATCTGGTTGCTTGATTAATATTATTTTAACATAAAATTAAGCCTCTAGTAAATGCCAATATATTTTAATCCGTCAAGAGTTTTACGAGAAACTGGATATCTCCGTTAGATGGAGATTTATTCTTCTTAAATTACTGATCGATTGTATTAATCCAGGTCCCAACTATTTTTTATCCTGCATCAGTTACAGAATGATTCTTTCAATAATATTATGCATATCAGTCTGAATGGTGGATAAATTTTTAAATTGTGTACACAAAAACAGAGGATCTTGTCATCATATATTCTTGAAAATTAAATAATTGTGTACATAAGATTAGATTGAGATTAAATTTATCATGCAACAAGGATGCTTTAAAGTAGATTATGAAGTACTAGGAGAAAATATCATGCAATCTGTAAACTGTATCTAATCCCATGGTAAATCTCTAAAAATGAGTTTCATTCTCAACTAACGTGGAAAGATTGCACAGTCTTCTCTTGAATAAACTTAAATTATTTCAGTCAAATTTATATTTTATTTATGACTGTGTTGTTTTTTGTTATCTAATGAATTTGGAGGAAAAATGATTCTTTGTGGAAATTTCGATACACATCCTCATTATTGAAGCTTTGATGAAATCGTAAAGTACCTTTCACACTTCGTCAATTTATCAAGAACGTGACTGAGTGTTAATTAAATTTACGCATATGGAATAATAAGAAATCCTTATATGTATATGGTTCTTCGTTACCCGGATCTTCTTTAACATTTGATGAGCTGCAGAGATAGTAATCTATCTTGATTCAGAAATTCTCCGAGAGTATATTGTACCTTGTAATCCCATCGGAATTGATTTTTATATCTTCATAAAAATTGAAAAAAATGAAATACTATAGAATCTATAGAATCTATACTCAGTATACTGAGTAAAAGAAGTAGAATAAATATTATATATAGTCGGATCAAAAAAAGAATTTTGTATATTTTCCACATAAAGAATAAAGGAAGAATTCGATTTTAAAAAAGTAAAATTTAGTATAAAAATAAAACATAGCAAGGTTAATTTTTTTTTGATTTTCTTTATTTAAATTTTCTAAGAAAAATTAATAAAGATGTGGATTTTCCTAGTAATTTAATAACGATATCAGGTGTGTCAGATCTTATTTTCATTTGAAAAGAAACTTCAAACGTGAAGAAAAATCATACAAAAGGAACAATAAACAGACCGACCACTGGTGTGAGCTAGAAAAAGAGTCAGCATTGTTTTTTTGTTAAATTTAGTAGCCAATTGGGTGGAAATGGAAAAACTAGAAAGTAAACTCAATGCTTGTTCGCGTGGCGTTTTCGTTGTATGTAGCTACCTACCACCCGTGGATTGAGTTTAAGAACAAGTATGTCTGTACAGATTCAAGATTGCTGAGGACACTGCATTTGTGATAGGAAGAGTCCTTGCTCATCTTCTTTCTGCTTGAACCCATCTCTCTACGTTGGATATTTTTAAGCAAACTCTACACGGAAAGAATTTTTTCACTAAATATAAGTGCAAAAATGACAAGTTTACATTTCGAGATTTATAAGTAAAAATATTTCTGTTCAACAGTGAATTTTGGCTTGTCGTAAGTAATTTTGGAAATATCCTAAGTAATTATTTTACTAAGACACCTTTGAAGTACAAAATTAAGTCACAAGAACTCAAAAATTAGGATTTGTCCATCCTGAGTTAAATAGTTTAATACAGACTAAATATTCTGAGTCTAAAAATAATAAATTTTATGTTTGTTGATGATTTAAACCAATATTCACAAATGAACTCTTTGGCGAAACTACACGGAGAAAAATGAAGGAATACTTTTTACTTTTCGGAGGAAATAAAATTTTTCTAGTACTTCGTACCACGTTTTTAGTAAGATTTACTACTTGAAAAGTAAATCTTACTCCACAGCAAGTCTTATCTATTGTTCAATAAATAGAAGAAATTTACAAACTCATGATGGAGTATTTTTCATAAAAATGGTGATTTTTTCTATTTCTCTATTTATTACTTAACTTTTAGTACACCTCAGTGACCGTTGTAGCTACTAAAACTCTCTACACTAATTTGCAGAGGCAAGCTAGCGATAAAACTCGCGCACGAACGATAATTGTGAGAACGTTACGGACGGACGCGAGGAAATCGGCACGATCGAACGATTGGATGCGGATTTATTTATAGGAATCGTGATACGAAAGATTTCTCGTCTGTTGAATGCGATAGTTTCTTCAGCGATCGTAAAACAGCTGCTGCAACAGAACCGCATGAATGTTACGTTCATTGATGAGTCAAAGGAGATAATAAAATGCTTCAATTATTCATCGCTGCCAGCTAAATACATTTATATTGATCATTTTTTCGATTTATTTCATAAATGCTTTGTCCTTTAATGTAACTCTTATTTCTCAATTTCCATATACATGAAAAAAATTCAACTGTATTGAGTATGTAAAACCTAGATAGTACTCAATCATTTTTTACACATTGACTAAAAATATTAAAATAATCATAAATTATGATATAGTGAATTATTTTTAGAAATTCGATATAAAACATTATTATATGCTTATCGAAGAAATGATGAGTAAAAAAAAATTAATCTAAATAATATTTCATGTTTGAATTATTGGAAATACTAAAATTCATTTATTATTATCACGTATTTGTTTTTTTTTTTTTTTAAATAAGCTTTTCTAATGGCATTACAAAAAACTGTTGAGTTTTATTTCGTTTTGTGTACATTGAAAAATAATTCAAATTTTCATTCACAGCATATATTATCTCTCTTCACTCTGAAAAGCTTTATCAGATCGTTTATAACATATGAAAGCCATGAAACAAAACGAACATTACTGTTACATTCGCATAGAAAATGGATAAAAACATTACAGAATTAATTAGACTTGTTTAATGTAAATCTCAGCTTTGCAATTTTGTTTGAAAAAAAAAGTTTTTTTATAGTTGGACGCATTTAATATCAATTCTAATTCATCAATTGATAGTTTGATTTAATACATTAATTTAAAAAATTCTAAAGCTCATAAAGAGTGGAATTTCATCATTAAGAATTAGTGAAGTTATCTTCCTGTCGTGCTTAGTTTTAATAATAATATAAAAAAATAATTTCAAATTATCTCAACGAATAGATCGGCCAGTAGGTGGTATGTTGTCGTGCTTTCTCGCATGCAATTTCATTTTCAGTATACAGAATATATAGAAGAAATAAAATGTTTATTGTTAGTAACTTACAGTCTCTAATCTCTTTGTTAGAAATATATGATTTATGTGGTAAGCCAATATAGTAACGACATAGGAGGTGATGATTTTTTAAAATAATTTTAATAACAAAATAAACTTTTAAAATAAATTAAGTAAAAAGTAATTTAGAATTTCCTTGACCATAAAATTACTGTGTTAGTATAAAACTGAACAGTATTATTATTTTCTCTAAAACCACCAGTATCAATGGAAGGAGAGAGTAAATTGAAAAGTTTGTTAAGCAAAAAAATATTTTCGTTGGAAGTAAGTAAAAGTTATTGATAAATTTAAAGCCTTTGTAAATTCACACAAAAAAATAACTACTTCGCTACTCCTAAAAATAAGAACAATATAAGTATTTTATAACTCGCAAATTAATCGTTTGGTTTAATAAATAAATTAATTAATTAAAAAAATTACAGAGCTCATAAAAAGTGAAGTGTCATAGTTAAAAATGAGTTTCTAAAACTTTTTCACATCAAAGTTCTCTTTCTGTCGTGCTTAGTTTTAATAATAGCCTACCTATAACTGGAACATTTAATTATCAAAGCTCGGAATCTGCTCTACTTGTAAGAGGTTGAGCCAATGCCTCTGGTTTTTACACAAGTATCTTCCAGACGATTTTATCAGTATTGAAGTGGTGAAACCTTGGTCCAGAGGCCGCCCCTAAAGAGATCGAAAGCGAAAAAGAAGTTTGGAAATTAAACTCTTCAACAGGCGAGAACATTGATCGCTTTTTCTGAATCTACACAGATAATTAGGGGGTCGTAGAAGAGTCCAACCCAACATGACTTGTGATATAGATAATTACAGGTTCTAGAAGTAGCCTTGTTCAATTATTTAAACGCAAGATTGTTGGGGTATTTAACAAAGGTGAGAGCTCTAACACCATTCCAGTCGAAAGCTTTAATTTAAATTTCATTTTGTTTTGTAAAACATTTAGATCACGTAATTATATTTTTTTAACAGATATTCCGCCTGTTGTATTTTTTAAAATCTATTTAAGACACTAGAAGGTTGTAATTTACGATTTGCTTTGATCCTAAATAGATCAACACATGAATTCCACTTGTCCTACTGATGCAAGTGGATCAGCCTAGAGCATGCAGATGAAACCGAGGGTTGAGCTTGAGGCTTTCAGTCTCTCGTCATATCGAGTTACTAAGCAAACCTGGTATTTTTTAAAACCAATACTACCTCAGGCTATACTCAAACGTGTCATTAGTGGCGTGGAAAGAAGGACGTATCGATAAGAGAAGTGTTGAGTTGGCAGATCAAGATACCGATTGTCTTGTAGAAGACTCCCAATCATTGTGTGATGTTAACCATCGTTATATTTTTTTTCTGTTTATTCATACTTATATAGGTCTCTTAATGCTTTTATAGCTTGCAGACCGTATCAGACCAGAACATGATTCGAAACGGTAGGCGTTTACCACTCTCATGGTTTCCTTTATCGACTGCTCTACAAATCATCTGCTTGTTGAAGTATCAAAAGAGAAAGAGAAACACGAACAGATGAGGGAAATTTTTCATTATTAATTTACGATCTAACTTGAGATTGATGGCTATGTCACTCTCGGACTGGTCTTTAATGCTGGCCACAGTTTGAATGGATGTGATATTGAGGATTTTGTAATAGCATGACACACAGAGTCTATTTTTTGAGTTATTTTTTCTGTAAAATATTACACGCATGAGACAATTTAATCAAGTTTTATGCTTGAATTTAAAAATTACATATAATAATAATTTAATTTTGTAAAAGGAAGAATTTGACTGAATTCTGATGATGATTATCTCTGCTGAGATCTTGTATCACACCATTCTTATTCAGACGATACATTGGGTACTAAAATCATCTAGGCCTGTAGTGTAGAATTAACTGATACCTTTTTCTAAAACCAACACGTAATTATCTCGCCCGCCATCATTTCGTAATTTTTAGTAAACCAATTCGCAGTGAAATAGGTATAACCAATATTTACATGGCAGGTGAAATCAATTATCTTTTCATATAGGTTTTATAGCTGCCCTTTTCTCAGAAATTTTTTTCTACACTTCAATTGAAAGATTAACTTATTTATCACACAATTATTATCTGGTGTTTACTTTCAGTTGTTATGATAAATTATGAGTGGATTAAAAATGCAAGAATCAAATGTACCAGCTGACATGATAATCAAGTAAACATCTTTTTACTTTATTCTCAATAATATCCTTTGACTATTGATGGCTGCTGGTGAAATGACATGTTTACACGATAAGTACTGTGATATTTTAGTAAAGCAAATAATGATACGCCTGAAGGCAAATTATGTCAAACGATCGAACGATCGGGTCCAACCTGTGCTTCTCATTTCCTTTGTGGAGCTATTGCATTTTAAACAATAACTATCCCATCACGGACAACTTGTGGATAGATTACAGGGCGCGCCAGTCCCAGCACATTATCGTGTTGGTTTTCGAGCCTTTTGTGTTAAAAAAGACACATATAATCATTCCCTCTCGTCTCCGGGGGGCCCTTTCATGAAGGTTCTTTCGTGCTCATCTTGAATAAAATTTTTAAAGGCCCCAAGGGACCCGAACAGCAGTGTGTTGCATAGTAAGCGATTTTTTTACCACCTCCGTGGTTATTTTGCATAGGAATTCAGGGTATCGAGTACCGGATGCTAAGGGTGGTCTATAAGTGGTTCGAAATTTCTGCTTGGATTACTAAACTAATCCATTTTTCTACTATTCTCTTTTTTTTAATCGTTTATTATTGCTTTTATTTTTATAAAAGGTCTATAGACCTTAAAAAAAAATATTTTGGTCAGAATATGTAAGCTGATGAAATAATATGAAATACCAAAGTAACTCTGATGAATTAAATACTCTTACAATACAATGTACGAAGCAAAAAATTTAGGAAAAATTCCTATACTTTCTGGTAATCTGCCAAGTAAAAAATATCAAACGTAATAAAAAAATTTCCATGCCAGTCAGATAAAAATTACCAGACTTCTGTCAGAAATTATAATGTTTATATTAAAAATTATTATACATCAATCGAGATTTTCCTAATTTGTTTTAGGTCAATTTCGTTACTCATCACTTTCTTTGTAATGACGAGCTTGATAATTTTTTTAAAGAATTTTTCTCCCTAGAAATATCAGTATACTATGGTATAGTATCAATATAATAGCTATAACAATAAAATTAAATAATTTTTAAATGCTATTTAAAGTTTAATATTATTTATAAATATTAATACCATTGACACTTAGAATAGAATCAAATCTTCTTTAGTTTTTCAAGTTAAAAATTTAAAAGATGAATTGTTTAAATACTTGTTAGAAGTATGAGATTTTACTGACACTTATGCTTTTCTGTGCATTACGCAGATGCAGAAAAATGTAGTGAGCCCGAGTGAAACGGAAGGAAATGCCGTTCTCTCTCGCACTCATACTTCTTTACGCGCTGCGTATGTGCAGAAAAATGTAATAAGTATGAGTGAAAATAATCCAGTCAATTTTTTTTCAGTAAACTTTTTTTTTCAAGGACTATAATATGAAATACGAAAAACATTTTTAAATAAATATATATGTATATATTTTAGTATTATTTTATTTTTATTGATATTATATTTATTTATTATATCATAATATTATTATTTACTTTTATTTCTAATATACATTGAAAGTTCTAGAAATAATTGTAATCATGCATGCAATTTTTTTTATCGATTTAAAGTTCATCAATAAGACTATTATTTCAAATTCATATACAAAAGAAATAGAAGGAAAAATAAAGCAAAGATCGATATACAGTAAAAGTAGGGTTTTATTGTTATTAAATTCATTAACATTGTTATAAACGCTGTAATATTCTACATTCAGTTGTTAGCATTAGAAGTATTGGTACCTGCAAAGGTTCATCTGAAAATGTTATTGAAACCCTTAGTTTTTTTCTTGCTCAGTGCTCTTGAATTATTCAGTTATTCAAGAGCCAATATTTATCATTTAAATAAAGATAGACGATTGATAGATGACATTGATAAAACAGTGGTGAAATTTTTGAATTTTAATCAATTTTAATATCTATTTCGATGATTCTACATAATTTACTTTTTAGATTGAATTATTTAAAAATTGTCATCTTCAACTCAACAATGTTTTAATATACGATAGTAGTAATACATCATCAGTTTTTGCAACTCTAAAGGTTTTGCACCCATCTATTGTTGTGTCTATAAAGTCAATAGCACAAGAAGACCAACAAACTTATCTCGCAAATCATACAATTTATCAAGGAATAATAGCTATTATAGATGTGAATAAAGAGTGGGAAATTTTGAGCAAAAATAGTTTTTTAAGATGGCGTTGTGAAAAGAATTGTACAATAATTGTTATTAGTAAATCAAAAGATGCTGCTTGTAGCAACGTAGAAATGATTATGACAAAAATGGCTATGATGACTGTGAGTCTGGCATATTTTATATGTTTGGAGAACTCTTTAGATCCTGTCATTTATACTCATGATTTGTATGGAGATACTGGACCACCTTTTTGGCAAGTAATTAAGCAAAGCAAATTACGTTACAATAATTGGGTTCTTTATCGTCGAAATGTACATAAAGGTACAGATATACTTAAATTAATTGTTAAAAAAATGTTATAATCAAGTATAAATAATTTTTTTTTATTTAAATTAAATAGAAATCTGTCAAGAATTTGTTTTTAACAGAACAAATCCATTAGATGATGGTTATTTTTTATTCGGAGAATTACCACTGGTACACAATATTCGTTTAGCAGGAGAAACAGTTTATGATGGGTCGGAAATTGATACAAAAATGGAATCAGATAGAAGGAAAGATGTAACTGCCATCATAAGATTACTAAAAATTAAAATAAAATATATCGAGTCAAGAACTTTTCATGCACATTATAGTTATAAAGCTTTTTGGTCAATGTTTACAAATAATTCAATTGATGTTAATTTCGGTGAAGATCCAATTAACGAATTACGTGATTTTGTAGATGTTTCTTATCCTGTTATGCGTAATGATATTGCAATTCTTTCAACCAATCAAGGTTTCAGTACTCCTTTAGAAAGAATTGCTGATTTTTATGGGCTTTGGACTCTATTATCACTTTTAATTATGATTATAATAACATTTCTGGTTGTTTGGTGGAAAACTAACAAAAATATTGCTTCTGCATGTTTTGATATCCTTCGACTCTTAGTAAATAGTGAAATTTTAGTATTAATAAATACATTACCTCTTAAGATATTTTTCACAGTGGTATTTATATATTTTTTAGTTATTCAGGCTTTATTTAGTGGGCATTTAGCTGAATTCCTGACAGTCCCTAAATTTCGAAAAAATATTGATTCACTTGAGGATTTAATAAACCCACGTATTATAACAATTTATAAAGCTGCTTTTAGTTATGGAGATGTTGAAAATCGAAAAATATTAGAAAAAAAAACCAAAACTGTTGACGTTATATCTTGTATAATTTCTACGTATAAGAATCCTAATTCGGCTTGTATAGGGCCACATTCGTGGTTTGAAACTGCACTTGAGAAGCGCGATTCTCTATATATTAGTAAAAATAGACTAGCCACATTGCCTATGGTTTATTTGTATCGTGAACGATTTGTATTCAAGGAACGATTTGATTGGGCTTTTATGGTTTTAACAGAGACTCAAATTCTTTATCGTGCACTCAATGAACAAATAGAAATGACTCGTGTTTATCTTTTGAGAAGATCAGCTCGATCACAAACAAATTTTCGTCCTATCAAGTTAAATGATATTAAATTTGCGTTCATGGTATTAATTATTGGAAATAGTTTAGGATTAGTGTGTTTTATTTTTGAGATATATATAGATAAAAAATCTCAAAAAATTCACAAAATTATTAGATTCGATAGTACCGAATCATCGAAAAATTGTAAACATAGGGAAATGAGAAAGATAATTCAAAAAATTTTCATTCTCTCAGAATAAATGGAATAAAATGAAAAACGAACATGTATTTATAAATAAGTATAAATTGTTCATTCCTACAGTGATCAATAACTGTTACAAACATTAAAGTATCTTTTTTATCCATTATATCACTAATTTAATTTTACTGTGTTACAATAAATAATTCAGCACAATTTTATTTTTTAGCTTAAATAAATTAAATGATTTTAGCAATTGTATATATGTATTGTCACACAATATTTATCAAAAGGAATGGAAATCATTTGATGTCACATTAGCAAAGAAAAATATATTATTGAATATTATGTGTAATGTAATAAATTAATTCTTTTTTCTTCACGCAAAACTGATCCATGTTTTGCTATTTCGTTTTTTTTAATTTCTTTCTACACTTACTAAATAATATAATTAGTCGATTCGTGGTTAGAAGAACGATTTTTCCTTCCTACGCTCTATGTTAATTTTCCTGTAAGTGACTTCGTGATTAGCACCTTTATGAAAAATTTTTTTATAAAGCTTTATAAGATTTTATAAAATATCATTTGGTTAGATTGAAATAAAAATAAAAAAAAGTTTATTCTATAAACTAGAATCGAACTAAAATTTTTTTCTAAAAATAGAGTTTATTAAGTTTTTTATTGAAACGTTAATCATCAATAAAGTTATGAAATTTAAATTCTACAGACTGTCAAGTGTGTAAAAAAAATAAAACGAATGACTATAATACCACTTCAAAAGTGTATGTTATAATGACGTTTTTTTTTTTGCCGACCATTTACTTCTTATGTTGATGATGAGCACAAAAATCATCAAGTAAATCACAGGGTTTATTTAGAATATTTTCAATATTCCTATCAGCCTAATGAAATGTGGAATGAATAATGACGCTCTTTGACTATCTCATTTGGCACTTGGTCCAACCGTCAACTGTCGCCCGGTGAATGAATTAACGAGGCGTCAAGCCAAGTGCTGCAGCTGGCGACAAATCAACCAAGTTGTAGATCAGCTAATATGTCATGCAGTTATTTATGATTTATTTTCTACCAGGTACAACTCTTAACTGGAGAAAACACAACCAACTAACAAAAGCCACAATCTTCACCTTGTTAAATTCTGTCATTACATCAAAAATAACTTAAGACTTTTTGTTAACAAAGTAAGCATATTTCATGAAAGATGTATGTTGTTTTTGCAATTTTATTCACGGCACGTCTCTTTTGATGAACAAGCGCTCATTCAAACTCGGTGGGTCATCAGTCCAATAAGTGAACACGACCACTAATTCTCTTATTCGTCGCGCTAAATTATTTTTTGGCTGACATAACAAACGACACGTCTGCTTTCTAATATTATAAATCGAGATTAAAGTAAATATTTGTATGCTGCAGTTTGGTGGCTCATATCACGATAAATTTTATGTACACAATATTAAATATAGTTTCTAAAAGATAGTGCATCGGTTAGCATATGTCGTGGGCTTTGTATTTTCTCACGATCAACTCCAGACGCTTGATAGAACCGCCTGCCGCTTGTTTAGTTGCTTAAGACGCCTTCCAGCTAAACTAGACAGCTCGCAAAATCGCACACTAGCCCTCATCCAACCTCTCCTCACGCCACTCTTTTATTTATTGTGTTTAAAATTATTTCTTAGAAGTTTCTTCGTTTAGCTTATGATGCTTCTATACTCCAAACTAAATTTGTATTACATTTATTACTAGAAACTTTTCCAAACACTCTGAATAAAAATAACACGAATGTAAAAAATGTTTGTTAATATATTTATGTAAGTAGATATCACAACAATAAATAAAAAATAGCTAATGACACTAATTATACTGATAAATAAGAAACACAATTGAATAATGATTTTAAATACTGATCATGTAAATAATGGAGAAATGTATTAATAAATATTTAATTTTTTTACATTTCCTTCCTTAACCCCACGCCTTTGACAGTGCTAGATGTGTAGCCCAGAGTCTTTGGTTTGTTGATGCTGACATCACTGGTGCAGAGTCGGCGATGTATAATTCAGAAAATAATATGAGCCAGCCGAGGAAAACTATTGGAACATTGAGATATTTCCACATTTTTAGCTGGAATAATAATATGTAACACAGAGTATATAAAAATTGTGATTGCAAGCTCTCTAAGATAGCTTTAATATGCAATTGAATCTCCAATTACCTTCACAGCTGCGGGATCTCGGTTAAGTAGAATAAATCAACTGCAAGCAAATGGATTGAATTAAGGACTCTTACAATTTTAATAAGACTTCATAGCTTTATTATATATCATCCATTTAAACGGAAGACGTGACTTATTGCACGATTTTAAAATGTTATTTTTACAAATATCACCTGTTCAGAGTCGCGTATGAAATCAATTTAATGCAAATTTGAGATTAGATAACATTTAATCAAACTTTAGAATAATTGTAACTTCATTGATATCAACGCTGTACGAATTTTTGAATATTGTGCGTTATAAAACTATACAATGCATTATTCCCTCTAGAACTATTATATTGGTATAGTGGTATTAACATTCGAAATGCGAAAAAAAATGTAATTCCATACAAAATTAATAACAAAAAAAATTTTTATAATGGAGCAATTGATATAGGGGCCAGTAGGTGGTATGTTGTCGTGCTTTCTCGCATGCAATTTCATTTTCAGTATACAGAATATATAGAAGAAATAAAATGTTTATTGTTAGTAACTTACAGTCTCTAATCTCTTTGTTAGAAATATATGATTTATGTGGTAAGCCAATATAGTAACGACATAGGAGGTGATGATTTTTTAAAATAATTTTAATAACAAAATAAATTAAGTAAAAAGTAATTTAGAATTGCCTTGACCATAAAATTACTGTGTTAGTATAAAACTGAACAGTATTATTATTTTCTCTAAAACCACCAGTATCAATGGAAGGAGAGAGTAAATTGAAAAGTTTGTTAAGCAAAAAAATATTTTCGTTGGAAGTAAGTAAAAGTTATTGATAAATTTAAAACCATTGTAAATTCACACAAAAAAATAACTACTTCGCTACTCCTAAAAATAAGAATAATATAATTATTTTTATTCATAATCCTACACTGAGAAAATTTTTCGTGAAAAATTACCCTTAACTTTGGGTTAACCGCGTGATACCTTCAAAATGAGGGAAATTTTACAAACTACGCGTATGAATTATTACAAAACCATCTGGGTAAATTTTACCAAGCAAGTTTAGTAAAATTTCCCCAACAAAAAAAAATCTTTAGCCCTACAAATAAATGAAAAAGATGTTATTTCACTCATTATGAAAAAAATGTACGACACATAGTTAAATAAATGCCTGGCTCAGGATTAAAATTTCCCGACCACATGTGCCTACTATTCGGATAACCATAAATGACCACGTGAGCGTAGTCCTGATTAAACTTGGGAAAATTCCATACAGCAATAAAACTGGCCTAAACCCCCGTAACTGACAAAAAAAATCATTCTCCTTTTATTTAAGAGTATGCACTCTTTGTATATATTTGAGATCATTGCATATTCAATTTAAGTATTTTCTTAAACTTCTTCGAAGAACGATCAAGTTAGTCAGCTTGTGTGAAAAACGTAGAAGTGTTTTGAGTTGTCGTGTTTGTTCACTAAATTTGTAATAATAGTGCAAGTGATATTGTTTCTGATGGCGAATATTGATAACTCGGTCCAAAGGGTAAGTAACATATTTAAGTACTCATATTATATAAATCCTTTTTTTTTTAGATAATCATTTATTCAGTGAAATTGAAAAATGTGTATTTTTTCCCATTGAAATTGATAAACTTACATAAGACGTGTAAAAAAAATTTTTTACAGTAGAAAATTTCACCGAAAATGACATTAAAAAATAGCCCTAAAATGTGTTAAAATTTAAACAAAAATGTTGAGGTAAAATTTACTATAAATTGCTTGGTAAAATTTCACCGAAAATAAAGGTGAAAAATACTCCTAAAATCTGTTAAATTTTAAATAGAAATGTTAGGGTAAAATTTACCATGAATTGCTTGGTAAAATTTACTCAAAAACCGACAGTAAAGTAGCTTTACCAAACTGCTTGGTAAATTTTACCCTCACATTATAGTTAATTTTTCAGGAAAAAGGTGTCGACAAGCTACTTGATAGAAGGCCTATAATTTGAGGTCTAGATCATATAATAATGGATCGAAATCTACAAAAACCATCACACCTACTCAGGTTCCGAGAAATGAGAAAAATTTCTCTACTTAAAAAAAAAATTGCCATTTTTTTTTTTAATACATAAACTGTGCATTCAATCGTCTGAATTTTTTTAGTAATAACTGATTATTTTTAATCATGAAAAAATATACCGTAACAACACTTATTACTGATTTATCGTAAATCTTTTTACTTAAAAAAATAGACTGCCTAAAAATATATGCCCAAGATGGATGGGAAGAGTACAAGGCCGGTACCGACCGACTTTTCGTTTCAGTTTGTTTCTTAAGTTGCCTTTCATCCCCACTCTCTAACACAATAACTTTTTCTGTTAATTTTTCAGTGATTTTACGATTAGAAAAAGGCAACGCACCTAAGAAAATCTTGAAGTGGATCAACTTATAAAGATAATTATATAGTGATGTTTTCCTTTTATAACACTGTTGATGCTCAATATTATATTTTTGCATTTCAATCATTTCTGTTCTCTCTATCGTTTATCTTTATTCACATAAACCCAAATTCTAATGATATTGATTTTACTTCAGGCATGTAAATACATAGTCACCAGTATTTACATATTCTAATAGCAAAATCCAAATGCAGTCGGCAAATTTAGTGCCTCTGGATGATGCCCTCGTAAAACAAGTGGAAATTCGTTTTCCGGCCAAGTTTAACTAATTTTTCGTGTCCAGACAAATGAAAAGGTTCATTGAACTTGCTATATATATAGTGTAGCTTCCTCTTTAAATATTTACTATTTCGACTTTTTTACTATTAATGTTGAACTTGTTAACGTGTATATTGAATGACCAGAATAAATTATTCTTCATCAAATAAAGTAATTACTTTTATTCTTTAATTTTAACTGTGAAATGTTAGAAAAATAATACAATAAGATTTTAATTTTTTTATATTGCTCATCAGTGAGAATGTTAAATAACAGACCACCCTTGAGACTTTTTAGGAGAATAGAATTAGTTGTTCGAGTGTTTATTTATCTAATATTTGACTTCAGTCAGATTGCGTTGACTGTCCCAACCAACAATTTGACCGCTTGTTTGTAGTCCATCTCCCAGAGTTAAACTCACGCACGTTAGTTTAGGATTTAAGGTTTTTTTCGTTTACTATTGAAAAGTTTGTATCAATAGATTAAGTGACTTCTTTATCGAAGACATCTCAATAAAGTATGTGTATAAAAAGTATAGTCAAAGAAGCCAAATGATTCAATTTATTTTCTATCGTCAAATCCTGACTGCTCTATCAATTCCTGCCACACAAAGGATCAATTTTGACAAAAGATATGCTTTCTGCAAACTATCATCATCGTACACAGTTGATCCCTCTGATCTAGACCTCAGCGGGTAGTCTGTAACATGAATCAAATAAAGATCCATCCAGTATCACACGCCTGAAAAAAAATAGTAGGACATTCAGACATTCTGACAATTACACCTGAATGGTCAGCAACATAAATAGAAAAGGCCCAGCTTAGGCTCTTGATCTGACCGACCCACTTCCGCTAGAACTCGAACAAGTTCCTGAAGATCAACGGTAATAATGACGAATGCTCCTTTCATCTTGTTCTTACTCAAAAACTCAACAGTAAGTACCAGTTTCTCTTTCTTGAATGTCTTGTTTCGTATCGAAGCTCCAGAAATTTATCCAAGTGACGAATTCTCTTGATTTTTATTTCCACCTATAACTCATCGTGTGACACTTGAAGAACTAGTTTGTGAAAAATAACAAGTAGCTTTTCAACAAGTCGACCAGAAACCTCTCAGAAGTGGTTAAAACCATGATGGCATAAGAGAGCAATTGTTGTTGTTGTTTTTTGTTTTTTTTACTTAGAGTTTTTCCAATTGCTTTTTACCATTCTCGGATGAGAGTGATAAGTGCCAACGGCATACTGACGTATTGCATCGACATTCCAACATCTTCCAGTCTTTTTTCTGTCACTCAGTTGGGTGGGTTATCATTCAGGTGGAACGATGGTACGGTTTTCAGCTTCTCATAGGCTTCGACATAAACAATCTTGATGATTACAAATTACTGTTGTTGAAGAAAAAAATCACAAATGTCAACGTGTTTGCGAACGTGCGTGAAGCAAAATGGCTTTCTTTAACCAGTTTTCTTCGATTGTGATCAATCATCATCTTGGCCTTTTTCTGAATTCTCGGACATTCAGGTCGTGTTGCTTCCGTTTTGTCAACTCTGATGGTGACATAACAACTGCGAGAATGAACATGAAAGACCATTCATTCTAAGAACGGGGGCGTCGGGAGGCTTGGCAAAGGCAGCACCTTTTCCTCCTTCAATTCATCCTTTTTCTCATACGAAAGAGATGTAAAATGTTAGAAAAATAGTTTAAATACGTTGATTCTTAGATTCTTTCAGAATCCACCTACTTTTCCTTGGTCTACAACACAATGCTTTATAGTAGAGAGGCTTGTTTGCTCAAGGGCTGATCTGGATGAATTGAATACACTCTGTCAGCATATATAGGGCTCATGTGTATTCTATACCGAAGTATTTAGGGGTGGGGATACAGGTCGTGTGGCTCGACGTGTTTATTTAGGATCATCTAACCAAGTCCTCTGAGAAAATCCTTCGATGAAGTTACACATAATAATTCACATTTTACAACTTTTAACAGATTGTGATAAATCTCCAGGGAATGTTCCATATTCGCATATGCTCATCCGTAAAAATATATCGCTTCCGGTAGACTTATCTTTCCATTCTTTTGTTGCTTTCAATTCTCTAGAAGCAACAAAGAAGTAATTAAGATTTAAATACATAATTTATTATTTGTTGAATGCGGCTCATATTTATATTTATTATAATAATAATAATGAAAAAAATGAGTAACAATTTAAATAATTAACGATTATTAAATCAAATAATGAATTTTAGGATTCTCAAGTTTAATTAGATCAAAAAATTTCACATTTTATTGTTGACATTTTTTAAAGCTTCTCACTCACATGGGTTTTATTATATAAATGGAATTAATTAATCATACTTTTCAGATAAATTATTCATCATCTGTATTAATTTTATTTAATATTGTTAATTTTTAGTTATGATTTGAGCAAATATATAAATTCATTAATCTAAATATTAAAGTGTTAAAGGTATTGATTGAATGCCCGTAGTACTATACACATTCAAGTCTTAAATTAGGTTGAAAATTAATTTTAATTGACTCCCGTAAATAAATTTAAGGCTTTTTTGCTCCGGAACTTGTAAGAAAAACCGTTTTCACTTCCTGTTGGTTATTGACGTCATTCAAGACTTCTGCAGAGGTCTTATATCTGATCCAGAGCTCCGTTTTGTTGAATGTGATTTTATTAAAAACCAGGAATTCATTTATCTCTAGTCTCGTAACTCAATTTTTCTTTTTTTTTTCAGCAGATTTCGGTCAATGAAACTCACCAGATCTCATATGTCAGCTTGTGCACTTGAAGGAAGAAGTTTTAAGTACATTTGCGGCTTCATTCAAGTGGCTTTTAAATGAAAAATTGTAGTAGTTTTTTTTTTATTCCTTTTCCTCAATCGAAAAAAATTATTTTCTTTATAATTCATGATGATTTTAATGATCATCTGGCTGAGGTTTTGAACTTTTAAAAATGTTTTATATTCATTAAAGTGACAAATTTGAACAATGATTCAAAACTAGGTACGCACGTGCCAAGAGAAACTCGCAGATGGTATCTTATAAAACATAATGAATGTCTCGAATGACTTTTCCAAAAAAAATAAAAGGTTCTAGCTTCCGGTTTAGGTCTCATTCATCTATTTAACTGTAAACAATTAAGGCATTTTATACTTTCCAAGCTAATTGATACTGAGAAAATTGAAATAATAAAAAACAATTCTATGAATTTATAAAAACGTACCATAAATTGTAAAAAACATCCAGCTATTACATTTTTTGAATTGTAAGATATTCCTAAAAAAAATAGAATTTAATAAACCACTCAGATATTCAAAGAATCAAAAGAAAACAAAATAGCGTAAAAATTTTAAATTGCAACGTTTTTATTTCCTGTTTACATTTCCTTGAATCGCATGCATCTTTAAAGAACGCTGATACTTTTTCTTCAGCTGGCTCACGCACTGAGAGAATTCAAGAGCTTTCGTAAACTTCTTCAAGCGAATAAGCAAACTCGCAGACACCGACTATTTTTACTATTACAGCATTAAGGATATCGGATGTCCTTTTTTTGCCTCACTACCTTCGAGTGCTTCTCTCACACCTTTACAATACTTTATCCATACATGGTCGAAAAAATTCTAAATAGTGTAGTGTACTAAAAAAAATTCTTTGTACTATGCAGAAGCGCAGCCTGCAGTTCCGCCTACTTCCGGTCCCATCAATACGCTTTGGACTCACTCGACTATCCTCAGCAGTTAAGCCACATAAAGTGGAGACATGTCTTTTTAGTGAGCATTTTTTTTTCTAAAATTTATCCAAAATCTTCTCGATCTTCTTTAGGATAATATTATTATGTTAAAGATCTACTTGACATATTTATAATAAACTCCGTAAAATCATAGAAAAGCGTTTTATCTTACTTAAAATAATTCTCTTCTTAGTACACTTGCGAACTCAATATTATGGCAAATGTTCAAAAGAATACTTATTTACGTTACTGATTAGCCTTTATTTAGTGAGTTGATTTTTATCAGATATATCTATTTTTTTCTTCAAATGTTATGACAAGAATTACGGTATGAAAGTATTGAAAAAAAAGTGTATGCTCAGTCTGGTAAAATATCTTAATATTCTTGTCTAGATTATCTTTTAAACCATTATCCTGGACTAGTTTCTTTACAAATGGGATGTGAATAGACTCCCGCTGAGCAATTGAGAGAAAAACTAGATCTGCAATCATTTGAAAGATTTGTAGAACGAATTTGCTGATTCGTTCATTTGAATTTGTCGAAACAGTGTATTGTCCATCAACGATGCAAAGAATAAAAAAGAGCACCCAGTATTGTAGACAATTCTAAACTGCTTTCAGATGCATCTATCGTTTTAATGAATAAATTCAATAGAGCTTCGTCAGCTTATTAGTTAAATGTCGGGTTCTCATCACTTCTAGGATTAATGCTAACCAACATTTTAAGTCCTTGAAAAATAAAACTATCATTCATTTATCTATTTCAAAACTCTAATTTATTTTTTTAGCTTGATAATTTTTCATGACACCAATTTTACCACCTTTGGTGTAATATTTTCTTTAAACTAAAATTAGAAATAATCATCCTTCAATTAGATGATTTCTCACAGTTTTTACTTGGTACTCTTTCATTAAGTGAATGCCGAGCCACCAAAACTGTCAATAAAACAATGACTAAAAACCTTTGGGGAGCTCTGTAATTGCCTTCCGAAACTAACATTGTTGCGGTAATAACTTTTGTCACTGGGTGGAGCATCAAATGAAAAAAAAATACCAAACTTGCAATATACTCATGATTTTGCAAATGTTACAAAGATAATATCCATTAAAAATGAACACAACAGGCGTGAACTTTCATGGCAAGGGTGAAAATGGGTGTGGTGGCAGTTTTCCGGAAGAATTGTTGGTTTTATAAAACAAAAAAGTACATCTCGCTTTCCATATGGCGTTAAATAATTTTAAAAAAATATATTGTTCAGTTATGCTTGACCTTGAATCAGCATGTTTTTTTTTTAGTCCAGGTTGAAATAAGATCAATGATTCTGTGAAAGGTAAATAAATAGCAATGAGGAAGGGATTGAAGCAAATAATTTGTAATTTGAGTAATCTATTTAATGAAAGTGAAAGAAAAGTTTTAACAAAGCCGAGCTGAAAAGTGTGAATATGATTTAACAACCCTACTCATCACAAGAACAATAATAATTAGAAGCATTCATCACAATATCGTGAGATCTCATCTCATATGCAAAAAAATTCAACATATAAATAAAGCAGTGAAACTCGAGTACTATTGTTGATTTTTTTTTGCATTTACTCAAAAAAAGTTCCACATAGAGAAATGCTTTTATGAAATAATCATTGGAGAGTAACGAGTAGACAAGTAAGGGGAAGATCGTGTCTCATTTGAAGAGTGCAGGTGTATTTCACTGGTAACGCGCAATTTGCTTTGGGTCCATCACCAAAGCTGGCAGGTCAGATTTTTTTTCATGGCGAAATCATGGCATAATAGAGAGAAGTCTTTTGTTCCTTCCTCTTGGATGACCTTTAGACTGTCATTATCTCACAAGAACCGGAAACTGTTGCTGTTGGGTTGATCAGTTATAATGGATATTTACGGTGACTTCTCTGAAGCAAAAGAAATTGAAGATACCGGTTGTCCATGTTCAGAGAGAGAAATTGGAAGAGCATATAACATCAAAAGTTCGGGCTTCAAAAAATTAATTATAGCATTATCGCAGTTGGTGGTATTGCAATCATTTTAGATCAATTTTTTTTCTTGATTCTCTTTCATCTTATATTACATCACTCTTATTATCTTTATTATTAAAGTGTTGCAATTATAGTCAAAGTCCAGGAAGCGACAACAAGGAAGTAACAAAACTGGATGTGAATCATTCACTTTTGATGTATGCTATTACCATGAAATAGGAACAATCTTTGCTATTTTATTCCCAGAAATTTCATTTTCTGTTCTCTAGAAATACCTTTGATTTATTTTTAACTCTTTTTCTTTTGTATCGAGGTCCTTGCTATAAATTTAAGAATGGCAGACAAAAGTTAATATTACAACAAAAAAGTTTTTATGAACTCATCTCATATTGACAAAGCAAAACGACAATCGGACAGATGTTGAACTTATTTCATAACTATTTACCTCTTCTCTGGCGCAGCACCCAACAAAGTTATCTACTGAAGCCCTGAGAAGTCATGCGAGAGTATAGGATCAACTTCACAAGTTGAAACATCTGCTGAAACACGAGTGAGGTCAATGGAGTGCGAGGCACGAGTTTACTCAACGAAGCCGAGCATTGTATATACCAAAGAATTCCAATAAACGTGCAAACAAGAAACAAGTTATTCACATGAATATCGATTAAATTTTTTCCTCCAATTGTACAGTAACGATGTCTGGCTAGGCGGTCGGTTCAAGCTCATTAACGAGTTCTACTGCAACAACTTTACTTGGCTATGAGGCCACGAGTTGAATTGAAATCGATCAATGGTGTTCCTTCGTCTTTCACATTGACTCGATTACTTTACTCTCTTCAACAACCGATCATCATCTCAAGATAAGAGTCTTTCGTACTCAACTGGTGAGAGACGTCCTGTGGAGTCTACCAAGAAGCTGTGATCTATACAATCTCCAATCTCTTGTCCTTTCATTGAATCATCATTCAATAATTTAATCATTACTTGAACCCTTTCCTTCATACAGAACCCATTAAATTACTTTGACATTTTAATCAATTACTTTTTTTGTTTAAAAAATTCTAGTATACTTTTGATATTATCTGTCATCATTTTTTTATAACCTAATTCACAACATTAATATCTGATGCATAAGGTGTTGGATTTGAATAAATGTAAATAATAGAGAAGAGAAGGCAATTTGAATTCAAATAGACATTTCATTTTCCAAGCAAAAGCATTGGTATTTGGGTCCAATTTAAAGTCATTCAAGACACCAATCAGGTTATATTTTTTTGCCATAGGTGGTTTACCATTGAAACGACATTGAGAGAGTGCGGGCGCCAGATAAAAAGTCAAATCGTTGAGAAGTACAAATGACTTGGACTGGTATACGAATATAAGCGGCACAGTGGCAAAGAGTGCCTTAAGCAAGTGGTAGGTGAGCTTGAGAGAATGAATTGCGGTTGCGAGCACAACGATAAAAGGTGATCGATGAACGAAATAAATTTTTATCGTGTGGGATACCAAGTTGCTGCGTTGGGTTTCTTGTTTAAGTCCCTCCCAAATGAATGGAATCAGAAGTTTTTATTTGATTGCAATTGTACCGCAGGTATTTTAATTCATTTGTATGAACATTCTTGTGGCTATTGAGTGTTCTATGACCTCGATAAACGTATTTCAACCAACACTGTTACTTAATAGAAGCATCACATTATCTATACAATGAGGTCGAGCTGATCAATAGCATCAATAGCAAGCTTCAACCACTAGAGTATTGACATATCGACCCAGGCTTCACAAACATGATTAAATTTACCCGCAATAATACCACTATCCAAGCGGCTTCCTCTCTGTACATTCATTAACAATCCTAATTTAGGATAGAGCATCTCAAGTTGCTATGCTCTCATGAATTACCGTTTCTTGCATCATTCTTGGTTTAAAGTTTCAAGATTCTCTCATCCAAGTTCCTCTGGCTCATCGAATCGGAAACTTTTCAACTCTATTCAGCAGTTCTTCAATCTATCTTTTATAAGCCAAGAGGGTATTCAAATGTACTCGGAGCACTTGAGTAGAAAGATTGTAATGTAATTGTTCCAAGTATCTATATGGTGATTACTCGAGCTCGAATGTTGGTGGTTTTTGATTAGCATGCGACACAAATTGAAAAAAAATGAGATTAATAACATTGTAAAGTCGAATAATTTGCATTGGTTTATTTTGGCAGATGGTGAATAAAGTGATTTTTATATTTTGAATGGACACAAAGTTGAAGGGAGAAAACTTTCGAATGCCAGGTGAATATGATATTTTAAAAAAGCATTAAAAATGATTGGCAAGCGTATTAATACTAATTACTATGTTCCCAGTTGTCATGACAGCTTGTCAAGTGTCATTGAGTTACTTTGCAATGAATGTAACATTCACGCGCACGCGCTTTCGTAGATTATTACGCGTGCCTTTTTCTCACACATACATACATAAGGACACCTGCGTGGCTTTAATAGAGTAGGGATATTATGGTGGAAGATTTAATGCAGGTATATCATTGCAATCCCACGTGTAGTTCTTTAAGATAGCATGAGGAAAAAATCCGACGTACACAAGACAGATATAACCGAAAGCTACGGTCATCCCTGGGACTGATTCTTCGAGATAGTGACCAAGTACGTTAGAAATAAAGGTAAAAAGGATATAAGCAACTCTACTGAATGGCACAGCCGCAAGCAAGATATCCGGACAGCATTATTCATCGCGAGGAATCCCAGGAGTGACTGTGCAAAAGCCACGTCTGCAAGTTTATTCGCCTTGGGTGCAGCAGTCTCAAGAGTCGACTCACACACGCGGACAAGCAAATATGTATCAACGCCCCCTTCTCTTCAAAAGCTAAGAGTAGGACTGACTTGTCTTATGTGAGTATAACGCTGCGAGGCCGAAAAAGAAGACAAGTCCAAGAAGGCAAGCAAGAGCAGGCAGGTGTTTCGCGGCTCGAGATCGTTCTCTCGCGTTTATGCGCGCACGTGCTTTATTGCTTGGTTTGCGGGCACACCCGGTGACTCGTCCGATGGAGCTTCCTCGTCAATCAGAGAACAACCGTCTCTCTTTCGACTTTATGCACCAGCATACTTTGCTTATGCTTATACGTGTGGGGCGTACATCGGCCTCCGGGGTCGCGGCCCCCCTCGAGCAGGTGCCTGATACAAGTATGAACTTGCTTACTTATCCTCCGGCACTTGATTTAACGCCGACTCTGTTATGTTCAAGATAAATATGACAAAATTCATAACACTTGTAGTACGATTTAACAAATATAATATAATAGCTTACTTTAAAAATACCCTTTAGCTTCATTTTTAGACACTCAAAAAAAAAATTTTTAACAAGTTGAATAGAATTATCTAAATATTGGTTTATTCTAGTGTTTCAGTGAATGGTTAATTTTTTTTCAGATTCATGGTGTCTCAGAAAGCAAGAATTAATATAATGTCATTTATATTCAAACTCGCCATAATCTTGAATTAAACATTAAACATTATTTCAAATAATTTTTATTAATTAAATAGATATTTTTTTGAATAGCAAACATTTTTTTCTCAGTGTAGTTAACATTAAATTTATATTGTGAAAATTTATATTTCCTCATAATTTACAATTTTACAAAACTAATAAAGTGAAAATCAAATTAGTATCCTTTTATTAATGTTATCTTTTTTATAGATACTTTTTTTGGAGTAATCAACGATTAATCGAAAACATGTTTTTAATACTTCATATAAATATTCATCAGCAAATTGAGCTCTTCTTTTGGTTTTATTCTTAGTAATAAAACATAAATTTCACATGAATGAAAATAGACTCAGTGAAAAAATACTTATATAGAATGTAAATAAATTATTTATATTTTATAATTTGTTTTGAACAAAAAAAAAATACTTTGATTTATCTTCTCATAGCTCAAGCATTCTTTAAGAGATTATATTAATAATAAAATGAAAATTAAATATTTTTGTCATTAACTTTACACTTAAACATTTAATTTATCTGCACATAGTGCTGATTTAAAGAATAAGAATGTGAGAGATAGACAATAGAAGTGATCAGTTGATGAACGATGATGACGAATGAGGGGTCCAAACGATCTTCCCTCTTTCGATGCCGTCGGCATTTGTACTCTTTCCTTTTTTTTACCTTCTTCTTTTTTCTTCTTTAATATAGATAATAGTCTGAACGCTGATTAAAGTATTTCTTAACTTTACCGCGAGATACCAACATCAGTAGTAATAAACCGCCAGTAAAATTAGCCAGCGAATGATCGATGATGCAAGAAAATGACATAAAAGTGTCTTACGTGTTAGAATTCACAAATAATTGCATTGGTACAAATATAAGCCCGTCAAGTTTTACGAATTCCTGCTGAGATCACGCAGCATGTAGTCTTGCGCTGGGCAGGATGATGCCCTCAACATCCTCTTGGTGGATAGTGGAAGGTTGTCAGGGTCATTACGTTCTCAACTCATGAGAGAAAAGTAAAATTCATCAAAGAAAGCATAAGATTTATTTTAAAACAACTATTTCCAAGACACCAATGGATTGATGTTTAACTAAAATTACATCCTTTTTTAGTAATTACTATTTTATTTATTTCAAAGCCACAACATTTTTAATGATGAAAGTAAATTTTTTAGATATCAATAGAGACGATTTTTAGAAGGTGATGTCGGTAATTTAGATTGAAAATATCAATAAAAAAATACAATTCTTCTACAGAAAAATATTTTCGAATAATATTTTTATCTCAGTTAAAAGGAGAAACTTGTAGTGAAGGATCTTTCTTGAGAAGGAAGATAAAAGGTATGATGTTTATGCGCGGAGACCGAGAGCCACGTATATCTTCAGCATGCACATTAAGAGGTCACGCTCCGGCAGGTGGCATGCGCGTGATTCACTTGAGTCTGTCTTTTTTGTCATGCTAGATGAAATCAGCTATTCACTCACACTTGTGAGTTAATTGTCGTGCGGACATTGATTTAAAACTTTGGCTCTTTTTCAATCAGGATTGGCGAGATAATAGAATGGAGCAGCCTCTTATTGGAATGGTAATGGAGGTATGGCAACCCCAATCATTCCAACTGATATTATTGGGACCAGGAAAGAGGAATTGTATTGGGACAGAAAAGAAAGAAGAGGTGATTGGACATGCGCAGCTTCGAGTGATTATAAAATAATATTGAAATACATTTCTTTCGTGGGATTGAAATGATATCTGCAATCCACAGGATACTGCAAGATGATATCTCATAAATTTTTTTAAACATTTGACGATGATCGCTCTTAAAGCGGCGTCAAGATGAAGGAGAAGGCACTGAATAATCCACTACAGACTTCACAGTAGTTGTAATGAGCATGCAGACTGCGCGGGAGTGCTATCGGACTTAATCTCGTTGCAAGGAAACGCTTTCTTCGTGATATAACTGAACATACATCAAGTCTGCCCCCAAGAAGAACCCATTGTTCCACCTGGTAGCTAAACATTCTTTAAATACTTCTCTTCGATATTAAAGTAGAATAAATTTTTTTTTTCAACAACTTTATTTGCTACTCAAAATAAATTGAATTTTCTTTAACTGTATTTTTATAGCTTTTGACGACAGAAAAAACGAACAATTCTCGAAACTATATCAGCAGTATTCCTCAAACAGAAAACCGATAAAATTTTTTATACCATTTCTTGCTTTCAAATAAAAGTTTTAGGTATGATAACAACTTTTCCATTTTCAAAACACTTAAAAATTATCTAAAGTCCTAAAAAGAAATATAAAACAGATAGTATAGAAAATAAGTTGATAAACATGTTTATACTGAGATCTCAGTGCTATTTATTTTTATTGTGTATTTAATTTTATTTAAGAATAAATGGTATGGACTTTTTTTTTTATTAATCTTAAGCAATGGTCTTTTAAAGAACATTGAAAAATGGCTAATGAATAAATGTTATTACTACAAGTCTTGTAAAAGTATATGCAAGGTTATCTTTACGGTGTTTAAATCTAAAGCTCATGAAGAGTTGAGCACGACACGGTTGCAATTGCTCCGCTCACGGATCTCAGTTCTTCTTTATCTTTCAGGTTTCTTTCTCTCCCCCGCTCTGTCTCATTTTGCTCTTACTCTTCTTGGAACAATCACGGTAAAGTGCATGGACTCTTACTGTGGCACGAGCACTACGTCAAGCCTTTCCAAAGGTGCAGCTGCGCATCAGCTTTATACACGTCATCCGTGCAGAGACTCTTTTAAACCAACTGCTTACTCAGTATTATCAGATTATAACTCTACACTGACCTAGGATAATACTGCAATAGAAGATTGAAGTAATATCTATCGTACTATCGTAACCGCGAACGTGACATTGAGGAATAGGCTATGAATTATTTAAAATCGGATATCATAGTCCGATCTTGTTCCCTCGATGAGCTCTACAAAGTGATCTCTTGGGCAGACTTAAAGACCACCTGGAATAAAAGTAGATGTTCGTCTTGGTTGTTTCCAAAGTATATTATTGTCACCCACTTGTTAAAATCTTTTTCAGGTCTATCTAATTTTTTTACCCCCATATTCTGATATTCAGCTGCACTCACTTGCACTCACCGTAAAATGGATAATGCGTTGAAGATGGTTTCATATCTTACATTGCCATCTGGTCTCATCTGACACCTTGGGTGGTGTCTTCATTTAGTATAGATATCTATCCTCATCTACCTTTTAACCAATTTTCTCATGTTTTATCTTTTGTGTTATTACTGATTCAACACTTTATATTATTAACTTTATTTAATTTATTATACCAAGTATTTTTGTTCAAATGAATCATTCTATGTTTCTAGTTCATTTTAGCTATTCAATTGATTTTTTTGTGTTGGAAGCATTTTATTTTATCGACCCTGAATACACTTTGGATGACCGTCGAACTCATGGTGAATTATCCTTGGCAGCTATCTCGCTGAAGCTTTGCAATTTTTACGGACTACGACTTTGAACGATTCGCTAATCCTGACGGCTGCTATTTTTCATGTTCTTCATCCAAGTCTCTAGAATAAACTTTTTATTTTCATTTTTAACTTTTACTTTTTTTTAACACACTCTTATGGATCTCATTCAAAGACCGAAGAGTCTATACCTACTCACGGCAAACGGCCGATATTTAAGTCTTTGTAATCCGCAAAGTTCGGCGGGGGAGCTCGTCAGCAGTGAGTCACGGCAGGTGCTCGTTGTTGCGAAAATAAGTGAATAAAAATTTAGTAAGAATAAAAAGTCATTTTCTTTTATGATATTCTTTGTAAGAAAATGAATATATTTTTAATACAAAACTTGTGAAAACTGAAAAAATCTTGCTTACTATAAAAACTTTTTATTTATTTAAGTTAAAGAATGCGAAGTACGAACAAAACTCATTCATTATTTTATTTTTGACATATCAGACTACTTATTGATTGTTTATGTTTAAATGGTCTGCACATGTTCCGATTTATGATGGGATTACGTGGTGGGTTACGTTTGTTGTTGATTCAATAATATTTAGAACTGGTTAGGACTTGAAAAATAGCAAGCGTACAGTTTATGAGAGTCACTCAGGCAGTTGAGAGATATTTTTCGATCTTCCTGCTTGAATAAATGAAATGTTATATTTTACTTTGATTAATTATAAAGCTTAATTTCTTTTGATCATAATTTCTATTAGAGTAAGTACCTATTGAAAATATTCAAACATTTAAATGCAAAAAATATCTTGTATATAGAAATAATTATTTTCTCATTATTTGTAGGTTAGGTTTGAAAAGTACAAGAACATAATCAGTTAAGATAAAAAGTAAAGAGATGTACATGTGAGTTTGAATCAAGTAAAATGGAAAATTACTGCCAATGAGGAGCATCTTGCTAGCGCAATGCTTGTTGATTCTATTTTCAGTGTAAAAATAAGAGGACAGGTGGTCGAGACTAGGTGAGTATACATCAAACTCCATACATACTTAGCGTATTTTGTTCTTCTTATTACATACTTATTTTTACTTTCTCTCACATAACACCAATTTTATTCTGCAGGACACGCCTACATATAATTTACTGATTTTTTTGTTTCGTTGTTATTAATATTATTTACACCCAAATGAATTTAAGCTGTTTATTTAACTCATTATATTTTTTATTAATTATCATCTATAATAAGTATAATATAGTAAACACAATGGTATTTTAATTCACTTCATTCAATTTTGTTGAATAATTATTTGCAACCAAAACAATTTATAATATTGTTACAATACAATGCTATTCGCATTAAAAAGTTTTTGTCTTCATATCGAATTCTAAACAGTTTTAATCAAATCAATATTCGTTAAAAAATTATTGTATTATTTATATATTTTGTAAGCAAAAAAAAAAAAAATACAAAATATTTTGTATTTTTTTTTTTAAATAGAATTGAAAAATAGTTAATATAAGAACTTTATCCAATGAAAATTGATTACCTCACGTTCATTAGAATGTTTTGAAATCGTCATGCACACCTTTAAGATCACAAGAAAGTCTCAAAAAAGAAAGAAAAGATTTCTAGGTGATCCTAATAATAGGAAAATAGCAAACATGATGTATTTCTTCTCTTATTGTGGCTTTTATTCCTACCTAAAAATTTCACTGGCACGCGTTGCTGATTTACTCAAGCAGATTGAATAGACTTTGGACATCGGGAGTGTTCCTCCTTACAAGTTTGATCAGTCAAGGAAGACATTACGTAGGCATAGAATAAAGGGATTTACAGAAAGCGTCTACTGCTGTAGACAATTAGATTCACACAGTTATCCAAAAGTTGTTCCAATATTCGGTTAGAACGTTAGGTATTGTTGTCACTCTCAGGCTTGGTTCAATGAGCATAGGAAGGTATTGTCACAACTCTGCAGTGTCGCTTGCACTGCTTGGCACAGAGCCAACTTGTTTTCTGGTCTAAGAGACATATCCAAGAGGATTCAACGCCAAGTCTCATCATCTTCGACATTTCAATGGACATAAATTGTAAGTAGTCAACCACATGCTGTTGAAAGTAAGCATGAGACATCTTGGGAACCAATTAACAACCTGTAATATATGGAATAACATCGAGTGTGCTTGTTTTTTTCAACATTAAGTTTGTTGTTTATAATAACATTTTCATTAGACTTTCCGCCTTCTGATAATTTCATAATATATAGTATTTTAACTGCATTTTCTTAATTTATAAATAAGTAATACTAATCAATTCTTTATTCAAACAACCTTTCTCTGCTTCTTTTTAACAACATTTGAGGACAACGAGTGAAAGAGAGAGTAATAAAAACAACCATCCTCACGATTCGTCGCATGGGATCATCACGCTTGTGGGTCCTAAAATAACCAAAAGCCATCGACGTCGTTCAACATGTATAACGAACATACTTAAGGAACAAGCAGAGAATTCTCATTGGAGCAGTGTGGTCACGACCTATTCCAGCTATGGTTTGACAAGTTCTCGATCTTAGCGTGAGGTCCATTCGGTGAGATGTCCTGGAGGATTTTCTACCAAGCTACGGTGATGTTTCACTGCATAGTGTAGCCTGTAATGTCGTCTGGACAATGACCACGTAGCCAATGTGCAGCGTCACGCGCGCGCCATCCTGTCGCCGTTTGTACTCGGTCACGGCGTAGGGTCTTTGGCTTTATGTTCACGAGGATCAGGATTATACCAAAATATGCACTACAAGATCAGATCAAAATTTTTTTCTAAGACTGCATTAAGAATAGAAGATAAAAAAAGTAAATAAAAATGATTCAAAGTTGATACAAATTTGAGTACAACAGTGAAGCATCAGCTAGGATTAAACACTTTGTTTTCCTTGAAAAGTCATGAGGTAAACGTCTACTTCAGTTGGAGGATTACAAGTGGTGGATGAATAAATTAGACGAAAGAGAGAACATTAGATCTACGTTGCTAAAACAGGGTATGTAATGAAAATGCGAATGTTTCTCTTGAGACGACTCCTTTATCCCTTTTAGAGTCCTGCATCTTCGCGTGGCTTCAAAGTCTATCGAATGCACTAACACAAGGACTCAGCAGGTCGTCTTAAGCTGAATTGAATCCCTATAAGAATACACTCGGCTGAGGCTCAAACCTTTTTATATCCCATGCTTTATAAAAAATATCAAGTACAAATAATAAACAATGCCAGTGAAAAATATTTAAAAATTTCGAGAAAAATATTTCAATGATTTTTAATGCGGATGAAGCGAGATATTTAAAATGATAGGAAATAAAAAAAAGGATTTAGGGTAGGTTAAAGGATCACAGCGATATAACGAAGTGACAACTGAGTAGGTGGACACTGTACTTGTTGTATAGCTTCAAGAGACACATCACGATGAGCTCCACAGCGTGAGTTCGTATTATTTGGTGCAAGCATTCTAAAAAGATCCCCATGACGAGGCCACGAAGTCGTTAGGCACCATTCAGAAACTCCTTAAGTCGCTATCTAGTAGCGATTATTTTGTCCTGTTCGTCATAATCCAAAGATTGGACTCATCTAAAGAATAAGAGAATAAAAAATTAAGATTAATCGTAATTTTACTAGAATATATAGTTTAATTCTATATGAAAAAAACATCCTTTATAATATCTGGCAATAAACCATAAATAAACCTATTCATTAAAGAATTTATAGAATTTATGAAGAGAATAATATTGAAAAAAATTTGAAATACACTAAAGAAGGATGTAGGAACATTTTTGGATTCTCAAATTATAAAACAGTTTATGAACAATTTTTATAACAGAAATAAAATTGCTTTCCTGTGAACTCTCTCATATGTTGGCAAGAAAAAAAAGTTTGAGTTGAACGAAATTCTTGAAATGGATATAGAAACATCACAGACACTCTATTTATTTTCTTTTAAGGTACAAGAGTCATCATTATCCACTGATGAAGCATCAAGTGCAGTTGACGTATTTACCCCACGATACAACGCAGTCTTTCAGTTTCATAACTGAAAATAAAAGCTATCTAGAGTGAGGAAAAGACAAGCCTTCGCTTTATATTGGATTAGGTCGAGTTAGGGTTCATCAAAAATTTCATTTCATGATAACAAAGACATGTATTTATATTCTATAATGATAGCAAAAAAGCTAAACCAAAGTTAAGAGTGAATAAAGAGGAAAATTATCAGACATTAGTCGACCTTATTCTTCACTTTTTTATTTTATTTATTACTAATCACATTGTGAAATTATTCCAATTACAATGATGAACATTCATTGATAGATAATTGAAGTATAATGATATCTATAGAAAGCTGACGATCGAACTTTTATTCCTCTCGATTCGTCGTTTCACTCATTCTATTCATCGTGAAGAAATTGGATCCAATCTCGTTCCAATCTCAGGAGTTGAAAGAGTATTATACTTTTCAGAGTGGCTCAAGGACGACGTAAAATAATCAGAGAAAAATCTCTATCATTTTTAATTCTTCAAAGATAAAAATAAAACAAATTTTAGTAATATAATCCTTTACTTAACATCAATTCAGGGGGCTTTTAGAACAATTTTTACAGCACTGCAATTTTTTTATCTGTCATAATCCGAGTGTTGTGTGCATGTGGAAGTATTTTTGTTAGTACCACCTGTGCGTGCCTGAGGTTGATTACAAAAAGGTTCTCAGTATGTTTAGAAGAAGAGGAGAATGGAATAAAAAGGATAAGGAAAGTGAATAGACGGAATAGAGAGGAGGTCCTTGAAGACGCTGCGATGAGGAATCAAAAAGAAATGGCTCACAATGAACATCGTCATTTTGAGTAAGATAAAAGTACTATATACACTGATGGCGTATTATTATTATTGTGAAAAGACCACCGGCAGTTTATTCTGTATCCTTAATGTGTTAAGAATCGAATCCATCCCACCAAAGAGTTTAATTCATCCTGGAATCCTGTGATTCATGGTTACTTCATTTAGGAATCACATCTATAGTTTGAATGCAATTCAGACGAAATGATATTTCTTTTGAATATTAAATGTTAAATTTTGAAGCTTGAACTTTTGAAAGACGATTAATTATCTACAGAATCCAGTAGTCTACCTTATATTTAAAAGATATTTTTATTTTATTCGTTTTTTAACTTTACATATTTCCAAAGCATACAAAAATATATACATTTAAAAAAATATTTTACTATAAAGATTTATAAAAAGAATAAGAATAATTAAGAAATGTACGATGGATTTTTTATTGAAATAACTTTTTTTTGTGACTAACTTTATTTATTTAATTTTTATTGAGAATCCTTTACTAGAGAATGCTTTAAAAATGTTTTGGAGTGCTTAAAATTAATTAAAAAGTATCGCTTGAGTACTATATAAACTTTCAATATGTAATTAACAAGAAAAAATTATTTCATATTTACTTTCAAATTCATTATGATTAAAATGAAATTTTATATGTTGAACAATCATTAAAATTAAATGATTGTAATCATCATTTATTAAGCATCAGTTAAAGACTCAAATTAATTACATTAGGAACTGAAGAGTTATTTACTCCAAATAAGTTTTACGACGTTACTGTTTATTGCGTGAAAACGAGAGCGAATAAATTCAGCAATTAAAGCTCCACATGCACACATGAACTCCATGAAGAGTCAGCAATTTCCTTTAGCTATCTGTGAATTCGATTAACTTGTTCACGGCATCGTTTGCAAATTTACTGATGATTACCTTAAGCAGTATTTTGACAAAATAATTATTCTTACTGACGGACAATTTTTTCTACAGCTCCATTGATTAATAAAAGACTCCAAGAGTGCACTTTAGAAAGTTATTGAATAATTAATTATTATAATTATTATATCCTTGTATTTAATCATGAATAAGAGACATTTTCTTTGATGTAGAAGAACATTACTCTTTCATTAGACACCAGCAAAAATTGACAGGGTTGGGTTTGCCACGCGATATAGCTGTAAAGTAATGTGACGCTGTGCCGTTGACCACTTTGGTCATCAAAATTCACTTAAGAGCAGACACGAAAAGACGATTCGTTATTGAAATCAACTGAAGTTTATAATCGGCATTTCGCCTCTTCTTCGTCACCTTAAACGGTTGGAGGCGCGAAATCTGGCGTTTGTGGGACGACCACATAATTCTCCAAGTCGCTCGTGAGAGGCAAGGTGCATTTGCCATATTTGGACAGACACTTTGATAAATCTGCATGCTTGAATATTTTACGAGTCAATATTTTATTCTATTTATTTACTCCAAGTGATAGGAACTCTATTTTTTGCTTTGTCATTACGTTCAGAGTAAATTAACAAAATTAATTTTAAATATTCAATACAACTAATTGCCCTCTTCTCAAAAAAAATTAATTAAAAATATAGCATTTTACACAATATATATATATATATTTTAACTTCTGAATAATTTAATTTTTTTGCCGGTATTGTTGATCTCAAAGTGTACAGAAAAAAGTCTTGCTCAGATTTAGTTAATTTCCGAATCCGGCGAAACTACTTCAACTCTCTGACAGGTTTTTGCCATTAACTGCACCTTTAACCAATTTCCTGGAATGAAATTTTTTTTCCCTATGAAAAATTTTAAAATCGCACCTCGAAAGACTTTAAAACATTCGCATGGGAATGCTTTGGTTGGTTCAGTTGAAAATGCCGTGCAAAACATTGTTAAAAAATAAAAAGAAAATATTATGAGGAGAAAAAGAGAAATGAGAGAGAACGAAAGAAGGAAAACCACATGGGTAAGTGGAGGTGCGACCCTTTTTCGTCTCATCACAAGCTGCAGTACCTCTGGGTCATTAAGTCCAAGAAACTAAGAGAGAAATTCGCAGTACTTTATACAGGATTTTTTTTAAACCTTTCCAACGTTATTGAAATTCGTAACTTTAAAAAGTCTCGAGATTGGTGTTAATGGTTGTAACACTTGACTGATTACAGAGTGGTCAAAAAGGTTGGTCTAAAAAATATATACAAATCACAATAAAAAGAATTTCGGAGGAATACAAGACCACCTAGTGATCCAGTAGAGTTTTTGGTGTAAACTCCTTACGATAAAAGAACTCGATAGCTAGTTTTACGGGTTTTCTCGTCATTTATGCGCTCCGACGCCTCATTAAGTCTGTGAAGGATTCTGAAAAACCCAAGAGTGTTATAATCACAGGTTCAAGCTACCAGCTGGTATGCATTGGAGTATAAACTATTCCAAAAGTTTTGCCAACTACCAGCATTTTGTGAAACCTGCGTCAGAAAGAGTAATGCAAGTTCACCGTGGGGCCTTACGATCGTTATGTGTAGTCGTCAAACTGAAAGAAAAAAATGCAGACGTTTCACAAGTTTCAATCCATTTCTTATTCTTTAAACAAAATCCTCCAAGGACTACGGAATTTTCGCTCATAGCTAAGGAAGGCTCTTGAATATACACCTGGCTTCAAAGCCTATCCTTTTTCTTCTAGCATAGGCAATCTCCAAAGAGATCTTACTCCTCTTACAAATTCAAAAAGGCTTGCAACACAAGTGCTCCTGGAAAATTGACGTTAAAGAAAACATCTAGAAGACCTACAATTCGCTTTGGCCTTTTAAGCAGTATGTATTCATTGTACACTGCTTTTAGTTTAAAAAGAGACTTATACTTTGGATGTTTACATGCTACATCTGTGATATTAGTTACAAAATATCATATAATTTTACGTATGTAGTTCGAAAAAAATTTCTAACGTTAAAAAAAATAGACACCGAATTTTTTGTCATTATTGGTACAAACTTTTTAATTCTATTCACTTAACATAACTGTTAAATGTCGTTTGAACAGATTTGACCATGATTGGGGATAAAGTAAAAGTCCATTGACATTTTAAAGCAAAATTGACAATGAAAACCTGTGACACGCTTGGAATATTCACCTACAGAATAACAATATCACCAAACCTTCTATTAAAATACTCTGTTCTTATGTTAGAACATCAACTAACTCGTGCTTCTGGGTAATTTCAATCCTACTTTGACACTTGGACGATGAATTGGCAGGAAGCTCGGACTGCTTAACTCCTTACTCTCAATGTGATTACTATCCACGGCTATTCGGTATTTCTCACTGACCACTTCTTATTTACTCAAAAGATTCATTCATCGTTTTCATGGAGATTCATTCCCTCTTTACGCCTACTTTCAACTTATGAATGTAAAGTTTTCACCTGCTCTTGCTAATCTATCAACCCATCTAACACCTACGATCGACTCTTGTTAAAGTAAAAATATTCAGGAAATGGTTGATTTTATAAAACGATTACTTGAACTACGACAAAATAATATTCCAGACCACCAAGTTGAAAGTCTGATAAATCACAGCCTCTGACTACGATGAATTATTTAACTTTTTTTTTTGTAACACTTAGTGGCTCTATATATCAGAAGGAATTTTCTTTGTAGGACTGGTATACTAATCAAGCTAACTGGACTTCTTATCGTTTTAGTTGTACTTGAGTCTATTAGCATCATTAGTAACGTACTTCTATCCTTTTTCATCAAGTATATGCTAAGTAAATTAGAGTATACTATAAATAAACGTCGAATTGATTTTATTCTTGTTGGAGATTATTATGATAGATTGTAACAATCTTTACTGTATGAGAGCATATTAATTTTTGAATAATTTATAACCTGTATTGATTTTTGTTTTGTTTTGAAATCAATTAGAACCAAAGATCATTATTCATCATCAATTTTTATTACTTTTATTTGAAATTGATTTATATTGAATTGGAATATTTTATTTTCTATTTAAATTCAAATACATTGTAATTGGTTACTTTTATTATCACAGTAAAAATTTTCAACGAGTCAGATTTATTTGAAAAAGATTTTAAATTGATGATATAATAGTTAGTTATAGTTTCATGAAAGGAATATTTGAAATTTTACCATAACTTTGTTATACAAATTGACTTATAAGATCCACTAATACTAATGACATATAGAAATTTTTCATTCAAGGACATGAATTTTTTTTTATTTCCTTCAAGCCCCAAGACATGCTTCACCTTGTTAAATTTTAGAACCCTTCTAACAAGCTTTAAAATTCAAGTTTCAATCTTCTAAGATACACTACATTTTCTTGAGTCAAAATTTTAAAATCATAATATCACGTAAACTTTAAAAAAAAAACATCTCACTAAAAATGAAGTATCATTACCTTCCACCATTTCCTGAATTTTCATAATATATTCTATCATTCAAATAATGTACATTAAATTATTGCTGATTAGTAATTAAGATAATTGATAAAGGAATAAAAAAGTTATATAATGAATGGACGAAATTATGTAAAGTGGTCACGCATACAAATGGAAGAGTATGATATGGAAAAATCTAAAATATTTTTTAATCAAGCAAAAATGCGATGAATGAAAGTTTTTTTTTTATTTTAAATATTCACATGACTGTATACTCAATCGACTAAATTTAATCCAAAGCCTACTGCTGAATGACACGAGTGTTTTTAACCCACGCATGCAGTTGCATGTGCACTCTGGGAGCTTCAGTCGAGCGAAAGCTCATGTTGAAATAACATTTCATCGATTCTCATGCTTAAAAAAAAAGTGCGACAGTCCCCCTGTGGCGTTTTAACGAGCGATCGATGTAGCAGATGAAATCTCATTCACACGCTTCATTTCCCCTTGCTTTACTCGCGAATTATTATTGCTGCGTAATTAATGATACCGTTGATACTTGACAGCCAGTAGACAGGACTTAAGTCTGCGAATTACGCGGCCCCTATACGTCTACTTATTTATGTAGACTTTAATCAGACATTTCAGAGTAACGACTTACTTTTCTCCAGCCTGTTTATTATATTTACAGCTACTGATTAAGAAATTATTTTTCACTTCTCTTCATTATTATATTTATAAATATTTTTTATCTCACGTATAATTATCATAGGTTTAACCCAAATATTATTTCACGTCAATAAGATCAAAAAAATAATATTTTTATAGGATTTTATTACGTCGATGTAAACAAATTGATCAAAATAATAATATTTATATTGTTAAAAGATCAAAGTAATACGTTCAAATAATTTTTATTGTAACAAATGAATATTTATTGTGACCTAAAAAATAGTTAATTAATTTTTCCCTCGTTCAAAGCTTATCCAATAACCCTTTGATGCATCAATACTGCTGAAATTTTTCCCTGAATATTTTTTTTTCAACAATGTAAAAAAGTAATATCTTCATTAAACGAAATAAATATTTTTAATCTGCATAATTAACTGAAATTTATTAAAAAGTCACATTTCGCATGAAAAATTTTTATTTTTATTGAAAAAGCGTAATACACGTTATAATGTGGATGAAAGGTGGAAAGGATTAATGATCAACTATCGTATAATATTATTGTGTATATTCACCTAAAATTGATTTAATAATCGATAAATATTTTAATAAATTTTTTTTTTAATAATCATTAATAATATCACAAATAAATTGTCAACCTATCATTCATTATCATAAAAACTAAGATTTCCTTTACGACGTCGTGATACTGTTTGATTGGCACGATTATCATTATTATCATCAGTGTTATAAGTATCATCAAGAATTGAACGATTAGTATTGGCTCGGTATTCATCTTCGTATGCATTTAAATATAAATTTTTCAAAATTATTTGATTGTTTATTTCTGTTGATGATATAAATTTTCTTTCTTGATCACTTAGTTGAGCTGTATATTCTCCACTAGTGTACTCCTTTGATTTCAAACTTTGAATTCCGTTGCTCTGACCACGTTTCACTCTACGTTTTTGGCTATGACTGAGTTGTGAGCTCACAGAGAGCAGCTTACGGTTTTGATGTGTAACGTTGGCTTTAAGTTCTGTAACAGTGCGAATCCTCTTTGTGCGATGCTTTGCTACATCTGTCTTGTTATCTACTAAAGGAATTTCATTTACCAGTTCAATTTGTGTAGTGAAATTGTTAGAGATTATTGTTGTTACTGGTGTTGTCGATGTTTGATTATGTTTTTCATTATTCAAAGCTGTGGATGTCTTCATTGACAATGTTGTTTTTGCTGTTGTAGTTGATGGAGTTGATGTTGAATCGTCATTATTTAATTTATTCTCTATGATATGTTTGAAAAACGCATAAACTTCACCAATAGTAAATGTTGACTCATTGTTTCCAGAAATTTTGTCTAAATTTATTTTATCAATAAAATCATCAGTGGCATTTTGTGATTCAAGAATTGATAATCGTTCATTAACATATCCATCAATGAATTCATAAAATCCTTTATAATAATTTTTCAATTTATCTTCTTTTTTACGTTTTCGATCTTTTGATTCGGTTTTCTTCTCATTGTCGTGAACTTTTGTCTTCCTTTTCTTCGACTCTTTGCGATTTTGTTTTTCGCTCCAACGAAGCGATTTATTGTAGAACCTCATTATTCTCTCAAATTCTCGCTTCAGTTTCATAAATTCACGCTGATTACGAACTTCAAAGCTGTCATGATTACGAGATGAATTGTTTTTACGTGTTTCAGACAAATCAACATGGAAAAAGTTTTTGCTCATCAAGTTTAAAATATCATGCATTGTTGTATTTGTTCCATTATTCATACGTTTTGAGTCAATTCTCTTTAGTTTTCTATAAACTGTTTTTAGAAATTCAATCATTTTCTCATCCTTTGAACGGGATTTATTTTTATGATAAGGATGTTTTTTCTTCAAAATTAAATTATCTATTGTCCGATCAATATTTTTTTCTTTATTTCTCTCTCCACTCTTTCTACATCTGTTTACTGTCCTCAACAACTTTTCTTTTTCATCAAATACTTCTGTTCTGTTCTCATAATTTAACGTCACGTCTTTTAATTCAGAGTCACTCAATTCACTTGCCTGAGCTTTCTCCAATTCTAAATGAAGCAGCTTTTTCCCAACTCGTCTGAAAAATTCAATAAACTTTTTAAAGTTTGTCGTAGCATTAGCACTTGATTGAATAGTGTCAACAGATCTTCTACGTCTGCTCCATCGTAATCGAGGATGTTGACCACGTAAACAAGTAGGCAGCTCTTTAGGGCTCCACTTGCCACCAATACAAGTAGCTCCAGTAGGACCTTCATCCAATACATATCCTTTATCACAATCATACATGATCTGCTTATTATTTGGAACCTTCTTGACGTAAGGACGATAATCATAGACACCCATATTCCCAACTAATAGTACTTTTCCATTTTGGACATAGCCAGGAAATGCACAATAAACTTCCACACAATGAGGAATATCGCCAATCCAAGTTCCATAGTTACATTCAACATATATTGAAGAATTATCTGGTCCACCACCAACAAGAGTAAAGCCATCTTTGCACTTGAAAATTGCCCGCATTCCGTGATTCATTTTCGGAGCAATTACCATTCCATTCTTTGGTGCTCTTGGCATTTGCTTGCACCTCGCTGGAGAACATGTAGGAATGATTGTCCAAGTTCCATTGTTGCACATAACAGGCGTATTATTAGCAGCAAATTCATAATTATCTATGCAGTGAACATTGAGTCTTTCACCATGCTCGACAACTGTCACATTGTTGATGTGGTTTACTTCATGAGATGCTATTGAGATTGATCCTTTCTCTATTTCTGGGATGATACAGGGTGCTAGGCATTGAGGTAAAGGATAACGCCACTTGCCGTCATTTTCACAGACAGATGATGTATTTCCTTCGAGCTTCATATGTTCCTTACATCGGAATATAATGCTTGCTCCTAGTCCAGTGCCTTTAGACAGAAAATCAATAACTACATTAAATTTCAACCCATGTTATTTCTATCCCCATTCAAAGTGATGTTAAATTCAAAATTATGACGTGTAAAAATAACAGGGAAAAGAAAACAATTTTACACAAAAAATGAAAACAAAGGAAACTAAAGTCAACGATGTGAAAGCAATCGATTAATATTAATAGTACTTGCTAACTTAAAGCTTATGACTCACCAGATTCAATATTCTCAATCCAACCATTGTAAAGAATTCCAGGCAGGCCGCAATTAATTTCTTCACAAACAGGCGCCTGGCCAGACCATTTTCTATCTGCTTGGCATACTCTCGTGTTATTACCTCTTAAGACATAACCGTGTCTACATTCGTACGATACGATTGCATTGTACGCGTGGGAAGTGTAAACAGCTTTGCCATTCCGAGGATTCTCTGGAAGTGGACATTGAGCCGGAGTACCCTGAGACAAATTTTATGTGTTTGCTGAATTGTTTTAGATGATAATATTTCGGAATTATCCAATACTACTAGCTAACTAGGTTCTGATAAACTATCACTAATATTACGATTTTATAAATAAATAAACTAGGTAAATGAAACAATCAAAAATTATTATTTAATTAAAAATATATAAAAGAAATAATATAAAAATGTCTTTAAGTAAATATTATTCATGAAAATATTCTTTAATAAGCTCTTTAAAAATTAAAGCTTTAGTAATGAGCTTTAAAATAATAAATTCATAGCTCAAACTTTGCAATTACCTTCAACTTTTTTCATGCAAAACTTTTTTATTACTAGATTTTAATACGCAGTTTGAGGCTCTTAAATAATTAATTATAATCACTTCGTTAACGTGAACTAAAATAATTTATTTAGACATAATACATATAATTAAATAAACCAAAAGTACAATAAATAATAATATCAAATAATAAAACAAAATTATTCATTAAAATAACAAAGAAATGAAATTCTAATTTTTATATCTATTCTAATAACATCCATTAGATATATATTTTTCAATGTCTTACAAGCATGCATTGAGGGGGTTCTCTGGGTGACCAGGTTCCATCAGCTGCACAGACTTTCTCAGCTTTTCCAATTAATTTATAGCCATCAACGCAGTGATAAGTTACAGTGCAGTTAAATGTATAACAGTCCCCTTGATAAAAAAAAAATGAAATTAAAAATAATAAAAATATTGAATTAAAATTACCTGAGTATCATCAATTAATCTTGAAATATTCGTTTTCCCGCGTAAACTTACCGCCATGCCATCCATATGCGATGTCTGCTGGAAGACCACAGTTCACCGGATCGCAAGTAATATCAGGACCAAACCAACTAGCTTTACCGTTGATTAAAAAGCACGTTGCGCTTTGAAATCCAGTAGCTTGATACCCATAATCACAAAAGTATTGAATAGTGGTATTTAATTCAAATCCTTTTTGTTCTACCGGAGCATAGTGTTTGGCATTGCTGATCTTTGGAGGTTCCACGCAAAAAGAATTGCGATCTTTCGTACAAGATGGGGTAGAACCAGTCCAACGACCGTCGGCTCTGCAAGTTCTTTCAGAGAGTCCAATGATGTAGTAATTGTCTTCACAGAGATAGTGAGCGTTGTCTCCAAAATGATTTCCGGTGACGGTCATCTTTCCATGATCAATTTCCGACAACTTGGCACATTCTTTTTCCGGTTTAATACAAGACATTCCACAAGGTCCATCACATCGGCATTTTTTCTTTTTACTTTTACAATCCTCATCAGCTGAGCATCTTCTTAGACAAGTTTGATCCAAGACTTTGGCTTGTTTTTCGTCCCTGGGACACATTGCCGACGGTGAGTTTCGTGGATTTTTGTAGATTCTTCCATCATCATCAACTTCTGGTCTTGAATTATCAATATCATCATCGTCGTCATCTCGCTCATCATCATCCTCATCATCGTTGGCATCAATTGTTGCTTGTTGTTGAAGCTTTGCTTCGGATACAACAACATATGAAAAAAAAAAGAACAATAAAAGTGATACCACAATACTAGGTCTCATTTTAGGGAATAATGTCTTTTTCCAATGTAAATTTATTGTTCAAGTTTTGATACTATTTTTAGTGTCTTTCTTTGACAGTAAACACGTTCACATGGCCCAAGTTTACATCAGTAAATTGTTCTTTAGTGTATTCTTTTGATATGTAGAGTGTTCTGATTATGCTCCATTGAATATGAAATAACACGGAAATGAAATAATATTTCAATAATTCATTGACAATATCGCGCGACACTCTAACAGAAGCACCCACGAGGATTAATTCAACTCGCTTATTGCTTCCCGGGCGGACTCAGGTTTTTGTGTAGACTGCAGTCTCGAGCAGTCTGAAATCAACGGTCTAGGAGCGCAACCTCTCTGCGCATCATATCAAGTCTGTTCAATACATCTCTCATTTTATCCAGCATCCAGCAGATGGCAGAAAATGTGTCCCACTAAATCAAAAAAAAAGTTGCAAAAATAGCTAACCTCACAGTAGTAATTAGATTTATAAGTCCTCAAAAAACTCTAGAGACATTTAGGTAAATAATTGAAATGTGATGCCGGAATTCAACTCTGCCAATAATCGACTTTAAAAGTAAATTATAAAAGTTGAAAACTCTCATATGCGCAAACTCATTGAGTTTAACGATATTTTATGTTTGAATGAATACTAGAATATTAAATAATCAACATTATTAACATGTACAAAGTTTATCCAAATGCCATATGAATTTTAATGCTTTCATTATGTCAATTTCCTCATCCTCTTCAGTGGATGTTAAACCAAATCGAGTACATTTGTTGGCCATTTTCCGTCCTACAGAAATTTTAATTTCCTCATGTAAATAAAAAATCGTATGAAAACCTATTTTTAAGCCTGAAGGGAGGAAGAGTTCACAAAAGAGATATTCCTATCCCTATGATGTATCTATATAGAGTTTGGTACATCTGAGATTGGTGTTTTTTCAATTGAACATTAGCATAAGAACGATTTGCATAATAAAGTAGCAATTTGCCTACCGTTGAGGTTACTCTATACAGAGGAAGAATACAGAGGAGGGTCCAGTGAGTGCGTGGGTACTTTAAGAAAATCAATTTTTCTATTATAAACTTAATAACTGGATGATGTAGTAAAGGGATAATCCGTGAGATCAGTATAAGTAGGAACGATATATTGTTAAAGTAAGCTCATGTCGTCCATTGTCTTCATAACGATTGTAATCAATCGGGTGTGCATTCCAAAGAATGATACACGCGCCGACGCGTAGGCGATAACTGATTCTATCCAATCTTATCGATGTCTTCATTTATCTTATTCAAATGAGTTACTTCCAATGACCTTATCGCTTTGACAAATCTCTCAACGCCAGTATAATCACCAATATTCCCATGCAAATTCTCCTTTCAAATTTCAACTCAAATCACCCAATTTATTACAATTATTGTGTACTTTCAAAATGTTCATAGTCTTAAAGACAATTTCAATATAAAATATAGATTTTTATTTGATTTTGAAATGAAATATTCTCGTTTCTGCATCAACATGTCAGAGTGGTGACAATTTCAGTAAGTAGCAACCTTCTTCAAAGTTGTTTCGTGTGGTATGGAAAGAACAGTAATTCAGTAGCTAAAAGTGGGAGTGTTTGAAAGACAAGAAGACAGCGCTGGGTCGATGACATATTTTCAGTATCTTCTCTCAATACTGACTTACGTATCAGGGTGACATCGTCACGACTCCAGAGATGCACTTTAGATATTTCAAATTTAATTTTACGTCCTATGAAGTACATATCTTTACATAAAATAGACCCTGCTATTTTATTATACCAAGGAAGTGTACTGTAACTCAGACGTTACTACATTGCAACTACGAAGCAATGACGTAATAAAATTGTAGCTACGAGACAAAGAAAGCAAGCATAGCGATTGTTGATGGTATCCAATCAGCTTGAAATCTGCTCATTCAGAGTCCACGCGCAAACGACGTCAGCTGCCAGATTAGGAAGCATAAGATAACCCAAGATGGCAAGTATTTAAAAAGGAAATGACGACTCGTTTGAGTCGTCATTAAAAACTGTGCGTCTTCTTTCACTTGCAAATAACCAGCACAAAGATCTCTTACAGTGCGTAACGAGAAAATAAAAGACCACATTCTATGCTGCTCTAGTACACCAGCCAACAACTCAACATTCAATATGTCGTATACTAACACTTAAACTTAATAAATTACTATGATCAATCATTCAATTACACCTTTTATCTCAATAAGTCCTACAATCAGCATTACAGCTAAGTATTTCGTTAGGAAATATTTCGAATTAATTAACTATTTAAGTAGAAAATGTACTACTTCTACAATTGCGAAGAAAACTTATTGTGATTAGGTAATATTTTTATCAATTTGCCAAAATCTTTTGTAGATAGTAATATAAAATCTCTTTCCTCAAACCTGGACCATCTCCTTGTAAGTATTGATTTATTTTTGGTTTAAATTCAATCAAATGTTCTATTACGAATATTCCAAATTCTTTTTATTAAGTTAATTCAAATTTTTTTTTAATAGAAAAGTATTGAAAAATTGATGAATAGTTTCACTATTAGAATTTATTTTTCATTAGTTTTACAGCTAATACGATAAGACATAGTAAAGTTCTTTCAAAGATACTTTTTTTTCTTCAGAGAGAAAAAAATTCTTTAAATTCACACTAGTGGTTTTGTTCTTAACATTCAAAGTTATTTTTTAATACTTGATGTACTTTTAAGCCATTATTATTCTCTTATATGTGAGGGAATATTTTGGAAAATCCTTAACAAGTAGTCTAACTTTAACAAGAGTTACCATACTTTGCATGCAGTCATTTGAATCGACGTGGGAACGCATACGCTTATCGTTGGCACTCACTTGTAAAGTAGATTCCTATCTCTATCTGTCTCAGTGTATTCTCGTCAGAGTCTTAGCAAGCACGTTTTTCAAGAGTGCGGATGCACCTAAATAGCTATATAACACATCAGTTCTTTCTCACGTGGTCAAGACTTGGTTACTTCGTGAGTCGCATTCGGAGGCCTCAGCTCTTTACGGTGTGCACCCGCACCGCATCCAATTCAGCAGCAATTGAATTCACGTTTCCATCCGTTACGTGTGTCCGGAAAGGATTAAAGATTTCGCTCTCGAGCGTGCTGCATCTGCATTCCGCCAAGTTATAATCGAGAAGTCTCGGTCGTGTTATATACACTTACATAAGAAGTACTTTTATCCTTTCATGATCACCACGACCAGCAGAATCTAACGACTACTCTTTGCATATCTACTCGCATAAACATTTAAAGAGTAAGCTTAAATTCCAATGAATTTAACATCAGACACATTAATTGTGCACTGGTGAAAGTCACTCACGTTTTATTATAACACGATGATTACTGGATTTCTTTCACGCCGACATCATCACGTGTGTGGCAGTAAAAATCTTTTCTTTGTACTCTTTTCTTGTGCTACACCCCAAAACTGGAGCACCGTGAAGTCTCTTACGATCATAGTAATTACTACTGCCTCAAGTAAAACGAATTTATACACCAGGGTCACAGGCGCCTGTAATTAAGTTATTCAAATTTCACTACGACATTTTACCAAAATTTTTTCATACCTATTCGGCTGTAACCCCTTTTTTTAATTTTTACGTTTTTAGATAATAATTTTTTGAGTGATTGTGGGGAAGCAGATTTATAAAAGAAACTAAATTGAATGCAGTTATAAATTCAGCCACAAAAACCAATGCTCTTCGTCAAACGATGCTCATAACTCTTTTTACCCTCCACTCTATTTGACATTCAATTTAGCCACGAGAACTCCATACGTATGAGTTCACAAAGGGATATATTTTAAAAGTATCTTTTCAATACGATAATTTTTCTTTAAATTCAAGAAATATTTATAATCCAACCTTTATAATAGTAACTTTCTCTTTCACGAGAGATCAAAAATAGATGGATGGATGGACAGGGAGTTAATTAAATAATTAATAAACTCATCTGTATGAATAGTCAGCTTACAGAATTGTAATCTGCAAAGTCTGTCACGAAGTTTCCGTCTGGTTGATGAATTAAACAATGTTCTTTCCGGTTTTAAGTTTCGCATCATTGTCTGGGCAATTATCCATTCATAAATATAACTTCCTGATGAGCAGCACGCGTTCGCGGATGTGACGTATACATTATAAGTTGTCTATAACGTGAGGAAGCACAGTCGCACGTGGTGTTACTGATGGTCGACGTCCGATAACATGCTTATTGCCGCACGAAGAGGTGTTAGCGTAAGATCAGCGCCATGATAAATTCCCACCGCAGGTGGTGTGCACTTGCGAAAGGCGATTACGAGCCTATACGAAAGAACCGACATCTTAAAATAAAAAAGGAAGACAAGAGAACTGGTAAAAAAACACAAGACAACGTACAAACTCCATCACTTTATCCCTGGGGTGAATTCTCAGCCTCGTTGTTGAAGAAAAAAATTTCCTTATCGCTCACGGGCGGTGTTTATTCAAAAAGATATATTACCATAAAAAAGTTTAAATAATTATCTACTAACTACACGGGATCAGCCGGACAGGATAATACCTCTTGGTCCCATGGTCCTATGCGGTTGCAAGTAAATACAGAGAACTATATATCGTTCGTGGCATTTTTCGATTCCATTTCAAGGCAACTCACATCACTATAACTTCTAGTGCCCTCACTATCACGTCAATAATCACCCATATCAATACAGCAATATATAAGGTAAATTACAAAAGTTATATTACAATAAAGTAGTAGTACATTGTGTGACAAGGGTGGTAAATAGCTGATTGCACACGAAGGCGGCATATAATTAAAATGTGCGTTTAGCCGCCTAAGTGTGCAATCAACTACCGCTCGAGTTGCACATACTATTTTTTGCCACAAATGCGGCAGAAAGGCAGAAGCAAGAGGAAGGGAGACGGGATTGTCAGGGGAGAACCCGGGAGGGGGGGGGCACAAAAAAAATTAATTTATTTTAGATTTTTATTCCAAAAAATTGCTCATCTTAAAACGTAAATAACTATCAACTCCCCATTAGTACACTATTAAAGAAGAATTTGTTCAAACTTATCTAAAATTTCATTGAACAATCCTTGTAGAAAGAATATTTCAAAATATGCACCCTCAACGTAAAAATAAAATATTTTTAAATTATGCAATAAAATTATAATTAATAAAATAATAAAGGTCTTTCAAATTCTTAGATAGAAATGCTAGAGTGTTGTCATGCTTTTTTGACACGGATAGATGGCGCAGGAGGCATTTGCCGTGCGTAATGTTGGATCAGCCAACCGTGGGAAATCGACCATTTACCGACCGAAAACCCGTAAGATAAATAGGCATTTTCTCCGCATGTGTGGTGGTAAGATATATTAGTAGCACAGTTAAATTTATATATCATCTTATAATGTTAACTTGAATTCTTTATAAAAATGGCTAAAGCAAGATATGACCAATTTATAGTGCTGGACAATCATTTTTATATTACATTTTTCTCTGTGCAGAGGATGTAGATAGTGAGTAAAACATAGCCAGAGAGAGAGAGAGAGAGAGAGGAGACTTTATTTGTTAATGAAGAGTCATCTTGTATTATAAAATAATAAAGTAACCGACTATTCGAAATTTTTAATTTATTATTTTAAAAAAATATTACTTCTTCACAGTAAATTTTAGATCAGTGTACTTCAAGTTTCTACTTTGCTCCACTATTACTTCTTGAAGGTAATTAACTGAGAATATTAGACATTTTAGATGAACTCTCATGAATAGAAAAAATAAATTCTAAACTAGAAACCAAAAAAAAATTTACCATTAAAAAAATATAGTTGAGTGTAAATGATTTGATGTGGTGTTAATGAATACAGCTGAAAGATATAGCCTGGAGGAGATTGTTTTTGAAAGAAGCAGAACGTGTGTGTTCTCGAATCCAAGTTAGACTACTGTATAATATCGAGTTGTGTAAAATTCTGGATTACTTTTAACAAAAAAAAATCATCAGAATTATTTACTGTACATAGATGTACATAATGTGACTGCATTCACACTTCTGGATGCATCTGAAAGATTTCCAAGCTGAGAAAATTATCTTCTCGTTAAATATTTCAGGCCATACGTTATCCTCGCACGCCCCCAAGTACATTATAAGACCATAGCTGATTATCTACTCAAAGCCTTCGCGTGTTGGTGCCAGACCCTTAACGACTTCGCGCAGCAAATATTACTGGCTTACAAGATCTTTGAAAACTATTCCGACGCCAGCTGAAACATGCCACATATCCATCACGATCTCCGTCTTTCGCCGCGAGGTAGTTAGCAAACCTAAAGATGTAGAAATGGATATTTGGCAGGTAAAAAATTGCCTAATCATGTTTTTGCTGGCTGAAATTCATATCTAGGTAAAAAGTATAACAAATATCCTACCATAAATGCATTGTCTCTTGTAACAAGGTGTGATAACTTGCTATTTTTATATCCTAAAATGATAAAAAAATTAATTAAAGCTGGTGATAAAAATTTATCACAGAACCAGTTGAATAGAATTGAGTTAAAATGGAGTGATTACTGGAACGAGTTGTCATTGAAGGAAAGGGGTAATTTTGGTGAATCAGTAACGATCCAATTTTCTCTTAATGATTCTTCAGAACGATAGGATTGGCGATAAAATCGATTTCTCGCATAACGAAGTTAGATTCAACCACACGGCTTGAACGATTGCTAAATGTTAAATGAAGAGGCGAAAGTCATCAAATATTTATGAATACAAAACTTAATAGCTTTAAGTCATGCAAACGTCCAAGATAATAGTCTTAAAAATAAAACAAGAGCAAAGTATATATCGATTTAAACACGATCCTCTTCAATATCCCATCATCAAGCTTATATGTTGGTTTTTGGCCAAGTTCCTTTATTCCCTTGAATTTAATTTTGCTCTCACAAAGAGTTGGCTTGATTAAAAAATTCCTTTGAAGTATATTTTATATAAAGACTATAAAGAACAGAGAAAAGATTCTCAAGTGCACTATGAATTACTTTTTAATTAATTATTTTTTTTTTTTAATTTAAAAAAAATTATCCGATTACATGAATTTGAATTCTAAGGAACACATTTTATTTCTTTCAACCATTCTCAACTCTGAAAATGATTTAAACAAAAGTGAACTTATAATAACATCCTAGACAACATGTAAAATAAAAAATATAAATAAAAATGGGTCTAGGCGCACTTTGAATTTCCATTAATTCAAATCCGTAATTTTCTAATCTTTTAGTTTTTTTTGTTTATAACTAATTGCTATTGTTATATACAAAATAGAATTGTTGAATCATATGAAGTTATTTACAGCAATATATTATTGATATTCAATAATTATTTGATAACTTGAAACTATTTCTAATTGTTTATAACAATAACTTACTACTTACATACAGTAACGTATTAATGGGAAGTTAATAATAGTTACAATTATTTTTATCAGAATTATTAGTCTTATTAATTACATTTCTGTTAATAAAGTAATGTAAAATAAATTATAGATGTAAATATACATATATATATATATATACTAACCGTAATAAAATTTTTAACATAATTTAAAACGATTAAAAGTCATGCAAGTGTTATTGGATCCTCGTCACGAAATAACAATTATCGACAAGTGTCATCTATATCTGGTTGTCAAGCACGAATATCTTGATATTTATATTGGACGTAAGTTTATTTATATGCGCATCATTACGTTTGGTCCCCTTTGACCACTTGTGGCTTTCCACATATTCCCACAGAGCGCTTCCGCTTCCTGTACACACGTGCGTTTGCGTCTGATCGAACTTTTAACACCTTAACAATATTTTCTTCACACTCCGCAAGGTGCATATGTAGCTTCATTACATTATGCATGAGTTTATGATGTGGTTAAGAAAAGACTACATCCGCATTCTATTGTTTAAATATTACACAATTGCAGGTGCAAGCAGCAAAATGGAAAACAATGAAGGAATAAATAAATCGATTCATAATTCATTTAGGTTGATTAGTGTAATAAGAATGAAAAAGAATAATGAGTTGATTAGTTTTGGTGAATGAATTATAAGAATAATGGATATAAAATAACGTACAATGGTGGGCCGATCTATTCATCCAAAGAGTGCAATCAAGCGGTTTATTTTTTATTCTAACATGGATGGACCTCGTGCCCAAGATCCTGATTTCATTTTTAATACTGCGCCGATTTCTTTAATATCCGACGTGTAGTCCGATGAATAATGATCTGCCAGCGATACAAATCGCGGTGATTCACCACCACCGGTGTACCATCAACTAATTTCACTCTCATTCCAATTAAATGAACCCCAATAAATGGTCCAATGAATATATTCCCCTGTATATGCTTTTAATGAAAATGCAATGTGCAAGTATATGTTATTGCACTGAACATCTCTACAATCTAAAGTATCTATTTTATCTAGAGAGAATTTGATTAATATTATTGGAAATTATGTAAATCATACAGAAAATTCAACTACTCGGCAAATGAAACGCTTTATTGAATTTTATTTTTTTGTGTATCAGTATCATAATAATGATACACAAAATTCGTAATTAATTTATTCTTATTAATTTCCCATTAAGAAGTTATTTTAATGGGGTTGATTCGTAATTTTGCCATATCTTAACGTTTTAAGACATTTAACAATAAAATTAAAAGACGACAAAATTACGGATTTCAATAGATAGGACCCATTTTTCTCTCCTTTAAATTTATTCAATTGATGTTTACATGATGATATAAAAAATGATTAAACTCCTAGTAGAAATTTTGTCAAGGGCCTGTCCAGTGCCTTAGAATTGTCTCGATTTCATGTATTAATTGTATGGAAATCTAGCGGGAATCAAGGCAATTTTTACTAGGGACGTAGGATTATCATAAACTTTAATTTGATGGTCACTCTATAATGATTCTCACCATTAGATTTTATCTCAACAGATTATTTCACAGAATATAAATAAAGTAACTAAAAACAAATGCATGTATTTAATTAGCTATTTTTATTTAAGCAATGGTAAAATGAAAAAAAAAAAAAAAAAGAACAAGTATCTTGTGGGAAAGCCCACTAGTTTAAAATAGAATAGAGTCGCGTGCAGGTGCTGCCAAGTACGGGTCAGGGTCAGATTAACCCCGATCAGGTTACCCTGGGCGTGGGAGAGTAGGAAGGCCCGTGTAATAATAGGATATAGCAAATGACTAGGCGAATGTGTTGGAAGTTTTACACTGTACTTCACTACTACAAACTATCAGATATATTTTAAGTTTGCTATAAACGGTTTCATCATGCGTTTGATTTATATCGCACGCCGTTTCCGCACTGGAACGCAGATTAAATGATTTCACGGTCTTTCTCATTGGTAAATTGCACCTTAGTAACATTCTTACAAATTAATTTACTTTTATTAATGCTGTAGCAAACAGAGATTTATTATCAATTCCATTAGATAAAAATTTTATTTATATAACTCGAATGCAACATTACGAATTGTTAATTTATTTATTTGGGACTGTTGAGAGCTTAATTCACTGCAGTTGAGATAATAAAATCATTACTTTGCTTTATTTTGTCCTCGTACATTTATTATAAGAGTTCATCTATCTAGAAACCATTAGAAAATACTCAAATATTCAATACCGATTTGATATTATTGTATCTTGGTTTCGGATTCCATGAAAGTTGTCATGTTTTTTTTTTTTCAATTAATAATATAACTCTCTAGGATCGTTGATATCTGATTGGTGAAATCGAACGATATTACTTGCGGTTGAAGATACCAGGTAGCATTAACTTTGCTGCACTTGTATTTATGAAGTGTTTTCTTGGTGTATTTCAGTCGTTTAAATTAAATTTTTTTACATTCAAAGTATACACTATGGTAAAAGTAGAGAATTTTTATTCGCGAGTTACGGTAAAAACAAATTATTTTGAAAAGTTTTGAAAGAGAATAAATGAATAGCGAGAGATTATTTTTAAACGCGAATTTTCTCAAGTTACTTTATTTATCTTTCATAATTAGTGGTTGAATTAAAAAAAATGAAAAAAAAGTCTATAAATCATTTTATTTACATTTATATAGTCGATTAATGAATAAAAAATTACTATAAAAATAAAAATATTTCATACTTGACAAAGTTTTAATTTAATTTTAGTAGAAGGAATAAATAAAGCTCCATAGGTATTGATTTAAGAGTTAGAAAAGATGGATTTTTTTTCATGTCGTATGTAGAAGGAGGTGGGTTTCTGGTGCATGATGATATTGAATATAAAAAAAGGAATTTTTTATACACATGTTATTTCACATTTGATTTATTTTGAACAACTATTCCATTAGGGAAAAATTCAACGAGTAACCATGGACTTATATGAGTTCCATGGATCATACCTGAAATATTCAAGCCGCCGGCGACAGTTTAAAAAAATATGGTCTACCAACAACAGGTAGACAGGTTGAACAGTGTCTAGATAAAATTTTCGAAACTAAAAAAAATGATGATGAAAATAAAAAATGATGGTTACATTTATTTTAACAAACGAATATTCTGTTGATGTAGTGTACGGATTCGAATTCTACGTAAAGCGCCTCTGAATTACGTGACTGCCGAGTGAATAACGCAAAGAACAATGATACTAATTTTGCCTGCTTGACTGCGGCAACTTGGCCGGACGAGAGTTATCGGCGGATCCAAAAGAAGCTCGGTAGAAAGCGTGCATGGATTTCGCAATGAGTAGAGATAGAACTACAAGAACTGGATAAGAAGAAGAAGAAGAAGGAGGCGAAGGCGAATGTACCTGATAATCTGTTTAAAATGCGAGCGTACCTTTTGAAACTTGGTCTCGACATTCAGCTCTCGGCTTATACTGATCACCAGTACTGATCAAACGGCATTTGCACTCTTCGTCCGCCAGAGGCCGTCTCTTTTCGTGTGGAAGTGTTCTTAATCGGCCGTAAATAATTGCATTTATCACACCTCCATTGGCCCGCCGAAGAAGCCACTCTCGAAAACTCCTTTCGAACCCGAATGAACAAGTATCAATCTCAACGATCATCTTAAACTCTCCGAGAACGCCATGCTGTATCTTCAGCACTTTCTCGAGTGGAAATCGCTACAATCTTATAATTGAACAATTTTCACATCAGAAAAATATTCAGTGTTAAGTTGAAAAAAAGCTTCATATACTTTACTGATTCATTTTACTTTTAAATTAACATCAAAACGAAATGCCACCCACCAATTTATTTTGTTTTTCCAAACCACTTCATCTAAATGTTGAATGCTTTTTTATGATGACATTCATTTCAAATTATCATGAATTTCTTGTAAACTCTCTTTTTTGCATTAAACAATTTTTTTTAAACCATCATTTTATGTAACTACATGTCTTATAATTCTTTATGTTAATTTCTCTTCAACATGTAATGATGAAAACATTCATATTTAATTTTAGAATTATTCGCAAAAAATTTAAATCAATATCCATTAATAATATTCTCTACTGATTATTTCAAATGATTAATTATCTATCTCACATGACTTAATCAAAGTTACACCAACATCTGATCCAGCTGACATCCAAAATTAGATATATAATGAGCATAAATCATCATAAATTATCTTAAATTTTCTATTTCAAAACTTTATTATCAACAATAAATATACTTGCTTGTTTAACAGATAGCACACGAGTTGCTAAGATTATGAAGAGCATTAAGAGATTTCATTTATTTGTGATATAAGGAAATTCCTCAACTCATCTGCACAGCTGATAATACTAGGAAGGTTTCTACATGTAGACTGTTAGTTAGCCGCCAATATAGATATGCTTTATATACCGGATCTTATTGTTAAACGCCTTTGGCCTCTTTTACCCCACATCTCTTTGCTATTCCCTCATGTAGATCTGATGATACTCTCGTCTGTTGTACTAATACTCCAGTTTATAAGGGCTATCTCGGTTGGAAATCCCTGAGTAGACATCCAAGAATGTCTTGAGTAACACTATATCATCATTCATGTCTAGGACATTTAGATTATATTTAAAAAAACCTTAATACACCAAATGATAGATCATACAAAAGTAAAAGCATCAGCTCTCAATGCAAATCCTGAAAAACTCCAGTGTTTAGTGATGAATCACTTAAAGTGTTTAATGATTAAACACCTAAGTGTTTATAATGTGGAATTCTATAAACAAACTGTAGCATTTTAATAAATGACACGAAATGTTTGCCATAATTCATTTATGATGTTTAACATTGTAAACACTTTAAGTGTTTAATTGTTGAACACTTGGATTTGCAGTGCTCACCCAATGAAAAATAGTTTCTCGTGCAAAATAATCATTCTCATTCAATTTATTGTCATCATAAATGTATGATTTATGATAAAAATAGTTATAAATGAATATGAAAAGTAATAAAACGTCACAATATCCATAAATTCATCCAATTTTAATGTTAAATATCGTGTAAAACTTATTTCTTGCATAAAATCATAAAATATTGATTAATTTTGAGGATATTTAATTTCTTTCATGTACCTACTTAATGATAAATCACTAATGATTGATAAATTATTCATATGAATATTGTTCGAGTCATTAATGTTCTCCATATCACAAGTTTTTTAGAATGTTCCATTCAGAGTGATAGTCTTAACGGTTTCCCCGAGAAATTTATGATGCTTGTGAAGACCTAAAGACTACATATGCATAAAATAAACAACAACATGAATAGATATGAATATGCGACAATGGGAATCACTGGCACACTGAACTTGATGCTTTTAATTGCACATCAGTCTAATTTATTGCGAAATCTGCACCAGTGGCAATTCGATCAGATAAAACCCACGGCCATAAACCACCGCGTCATATAAAACTCATTTTATTTCTCGGCACCGTGAGGAGATCGGGACTCGCATCTCTCGCGCGGAACATCCTTTCCCACACGTATATACCCACGTTTCATCTACCCACTTCTCGAGGTCTTCCTTCCCCTCTTTAGCTCTCACATTCTCCAAGATCTTTCTTTCTATCTTAGTCGCCTTCTTCTCTATCTTCTTTCGTTTCTCCTTACATCCCAAGTCCACCGTTTCTCCCTCTTAGGACGTGCGTCCTGCCCGCGGCCGCCCACGCGCCGACCCGATGCTCTTCCTTCCATTGGATAAGCTCTCTTTCACTCTTCCCAACTCTCTATAACTTTACACATCAGAAATACCCTTGTATCTAAAATCAGAGAAAACAGAATTGTGTTTTTTCTTCATCATATTTTTTTTCTCTTCCCAAACAACTTTCAGTTTGCACTAAAAAAAAAGGAAACAAATTGTTTTTACAGATTTATACGTAAATTTTTGAACATTAGTGATAATGCTTTCAAAAAAAATACAATTGAGTATATAAATTTACACATATAAATTCTCTAAAAGATATACTAAAGACTTTTGAATTGTCCTTTTTATCTTCTCTGCATATAACATTAATTTATGAATAACTTGTAGCTAAATAAATACAAGGGATTGTGTGAAAATATTCCAGATTAATAAAGAAGGAAATTCCTATGGATTCATAGGTGGGTAGAGATGTATGATAAATTGGAGATTGGTGATGACGAGAGAGATATTGAAGAGGTGGAAGCTAGGAGGTTAAATCATATTGTAATTAGTATCGTTAAAATATTTCACTTTCAAGACGTTTAGGTTACACTGCATTACTGCACGTTAATATATCTTGTAGCAATAAAAAATAGTATTGAAGCTGAACCACAAGAAAGCAGGACAGCAATTAAATTCATTTGTCAATTATTTGATGAATGCGTTGCCATGTAGACTGTCTGTGAGGTCCCGATTCATTCCATAAGTTTCAATTTACAATTAGCTTATATGTTCTCTCAGTCCACTAATTGCCGCTGGTCTGAAAGAAAGTCTCGGTTTATGTGTGGCCTGACGTAAAAACTGTCGACCAAGATATTCCATCGGAACGATTGTCCCTTTTGCGAACAAGGTATCGCGTGCGCGGCTCTGGTGGTCTTTTAGAGCCCTTTCAAACTCGCTCGCGCAAACTAAAAGGAACATTTCAAAGCATTCTTTCATCTCCGATAAGTAAACATATTCTTTAGCTATATAAATAAAAAAGACATGTGACACACTGACTGTGAAGTGGGAGTGTAGTTCTTCTGATCCCACAATTCGATTGAACTCGAAAACAATTTGAGGAATCTCCGCGTTTGTTTAAACCGCGAGTATCGACCACTTCCACTCTCACTTCTGATCGTGACTCGTGATACCAAACCCTCGTATTCAAACTTTTTTTTAAAATTAGCTTGCAAATATTTCTTTGCCTTTTTTCCCCTACTTTACAAAAACATGAAATGAATAGGCATTCAACACTATGTGTTAACATGAAAAAATTATTTAATGAAATAAGTTTTATTCTTAATATCCTGAGTCTAAATATTATATTTATTTTTATCCTAACACTATACTTTCAAAGGTGTAACTCGGAATGAAAAAATTTTAATTAAAATCAGTATTTCCTTAGTAAATCTAGATATTATATTTTGACTCGGATTGTTATTTTATCAATTATAATAATAAAATAAATTGTACCAACAATGTGTTACAAAAATTTGATAAATAAACACATTCATTGTATTCTTAAATAAATTGTTAGAGATGTACAAAAGACAGACAGAGGTAAGAGGTTGGGTTTTATAGCGTGAGATTGGCCGACGCCAAAACCAATAATTGCGTACGAAGATTGCTAGCAGAACGATGCACATTTGGTGCGGTGTAGAGGAAAAAAAGAAATAAGGAAAAAACAGAAAAAAAAGGTAAGCGGTTGAAAACAGTTGATTTCTTGCTCGGACCGGCGAGAGAGCGAGCAAAGGGCAATTTGCGGTTCACCGTGAATGTTTCATTACTGTGAGGCACTCGCGGGAGCTACCGAATTTCGAATGAGCTTCTGCCTCCAACTGGCGCTCGCGCACTTTTGCCCTGTCAGTCCCTGAAGATTCATAATTGAAATTCACTGGTGCCTCAGGATGGATGCCAACCGCAAATTGTGCGAGCCAAACGCTTTTGTTTTGGACCATTCCAATCTGCATTCTTGTGCTGATGAGAGAGCCTCTTTTTAAGTATACATGAATATATATTTTGAATAAAATAATCCTCTCTGATGAATGCGTGAGAAATAACGGAAGCAATAATCATCTTCCACTCTCCAAGCCTTTCAAGATTACCTTGGATGAATTAGTTACAATAGCTTTATGGTTTAGCATACACAAAATGGTCGCCACTTCTAGTAAAATATCACACAATTTAAAATAATTACAAAACTAATTAAACTTCATTCCTTGTATCATTAAATTAGTAATAATAATAAATCTCAACAAGTAAATTTATCCAAGTAATCTGATAAAATATGACTTTAATCGTAATTTTTTAAATATTTTATTTGTGATATCAAATATTATATCACACATTCAAAAATAATTCTATATCCCTTGCTTTATAGTGATATTTTATAGGATTCCCCTGTAAACAAAATCCACTGAATCGAAAATACCATCAAGTGTTGCATTGGGAATGTATTGGCACTTATATTACAGGCAGTTTTGCGAAGAACTTTGTCAATACTTTAGCAAGTGACGTCTAAGGATACAACCCGATTAAGATTTCTTCAATCTAGACTACCAAAATCCTCTCTCAACTATTCTCAACGTGAGATAGGAGAAGCATCTTTTTACTTTTTCTCTGGAAAAAAAGAATAAAACGAGTTGGACATTTATACAGTTTCTCTTGGCGATTATGTGAATCCTGTGGCTGTTCTTCCATGAACCTAATCTTTCTAAAGTCCTTCGCAAACGACTTCTCAAAATTACATCTTCCCTGTGGAATTTCATTTGTGTAGGATTTAACTTTTAAGGATGACACTTTAGTTGATTCTAGAAGATATCATTGATCGTTGTGGCAACAGAATATTTTTTTTTTATATCTTCACTATTTAGTAGAACTCCATTTCTAGTATATAATCAATATATTTCTAAAACATATTGTTGACGACATCTAGAGTGTAATTCTCATGACTGGACTTGTTATTTACAGACAAAACTTGTGCTTAAACATTCCTTTTTGTCTTACAGTCAGCCTTATAAGGCTCGTCTGCTGGTCTCTTGGACTGTCAGTAAGTATTATTGTCAACGACAGATGGTCATTCAATGTTTCCTCCATGTGTACCATACTGGAGATGGTGAATAATTTTAAATAAACAGCAAAATGTTCTAGTTTCATCGCAAAATCATCACTTACATCCACGTTGACTTCGATTGCAAGGAAATGAAAGAAACTACACGCTCAAGGAGATCATAAAATGCTCCACCGACGCATTGTGATACCAATCTGTTATCAGATGTAGGCGTTACGAAAACGACTATGGACATAAAGTATAAGATAGAAGGGTTACCATGTATCTGACATTTATTGCCAGAAAGACTTAAAAGATTGTGTTCCAAAAGTGCACTAGATTCAAAATTTTTCCAACTCGTATTTCACCGGAAATGAATGTCAGAAGTACTGGAGTGTACACAAAATGTATCTGTGTGAAAGCTTTTATGTTGTTAAATTTCATTTATTCATTTTTAGCTTTTGCTGCCACTTGACACCTACGGTGGAGTCTTGTCTACAGTCCACTAGCTAGATCCAATTCCTTCAAGGTCCTTTGAAGGATGAAATTGATGCCAGGAAATAGCCATGAAGTTGTCATCTCCGAGGGAGATAAATTTCATGCCAGAAAAAACTTTCCAGAATACTAGAAATGTGACTACTTTATTGGAAAAATATACTATAAATATTCTCAATTTAAACGTTTCATTTAAAAATATTTATTAAATATCTTTACTTCTGAAGTTAGAAAAGATCAAGCGAAAATCATGATTACAAGACAACAGTTATTACTTAGAAACTTAATACATTTTTCAATTTCATTAATCAGAAATAATTAAGGGGATATTGCTTTTATTTCAGAAAAAAATGTTACGTTAATTTTTCCCATTCTTCCCCGGAGAAACTATCTTCTGGACTTGGCAGAAAGGATTAAAGAAAATTGTGAACTTCAAAGAGAGGAGGAAGGAGACAGAGAAAAGACTCGAGGCTATATACAAGATAACTTTCGAACTCAGACATTGAAAAAAGAAAAAAAAATATCGACGAATCTTTGCTGCTGTAGAAGACATCTCAACGACATTGTACTTCCTGTTTTCTTCCTTCTTAAAGTTTATATTATCTCTTTCTTCTAAAAACTCTTGCCTAAACCAACACCTTCTATACGAGAAATAAAATAACTAATGTCTCTCGAGACACATATCTCTTATAGTCCTGTATCTTTGCCAGCTGAAATCTAAAACACAGCCCAAGATCTTATTCAAGAGTACGAAGAAAATCAACTCAATTTTTCTCTGTACGTGAACTGAATAAATTTGAAGAAGAAGAACAATAAAAAACAACATAGTGTGAAACAATTTTCTTTTCTCACTTAACAAGTAAGCAAAAATAGTTTTTACTCATCTGTATCTACCAAATCTTGAGAAAGATCTCCAACATGAGATTTCTTACCTGCTTTAATATCAGATTCCGGAAGGTTTCTATAAAACGGACATCCTTAGGACTAGGGCAGTCCTTTAAGAGGCTGCAAAGAGAAGAAATAGACTTAGTCAGAAGATACAGAACCTCTGGTATCAGAAAGAGTGAAGACACCCACGCAGGTGAGACCACACAAGACGGTCGCGTCATTTGTTGGACACCGCGCATGTCGTGTGCGTTTGTCTACATGCACGTGGGATATACACTGCATTGTACACTTATTCGTGCTGTCTCACTACGTGTCTTATATACCCTTTACACTCTTCATGACTTCATGCACGTTGCATTGTTCCCATGTAAACAAAAAATAGTGTCACAACTGAATCTCACTAGTTTATGGAGTTCACCAATATTTTAGTCATTTTCATTAATAAAAATGGTTGAACTTATTATCACAATACTTGTTTTGATCTATTCACAAACCTGCAATTCAAGTGGATTCATAAAATTTTTTTTTATTGTAAGAAAACACAGTTTTCTCATAGGAGACAAAAAGGATAACATATCCTCTCTTTTGTCACCTCAAATTTTTAACAATATATATTTGTAATATTAGGATAGTATAGAAAAAAAATATCCTTATTTCACAATATTTAGCGGTGCATAATTATTATTTTTATAAAAGATCATCGAAAATTTGTTAGAATATTTATTAAGTTTAAATGTGTAACAAAACTAGTCTTTTCGCACCATACGAATACTGGTATTTTACCGACTGAGTTAAAATAAAGTTTTCCGGTCTTCCAAAAATTGTTTTTGTAGTAAAGAAAAAAAATTGTTGACATAAATTCACAGTACAAATGTTTTTTACGAATTAATTGGAGCTCTCAATGCCAGAAAATTGAACACGAGATTTATTGAATCAAAGCGACAGTTCTTGACATCTTCTCCGGGCATTGGAACGTTGAACTGTTGAAAGGAGTAGACAGATCGGTGGAACGTACATCGATTTACGTTCCAAGTCCAACAGTTCGATCAAAGTCCCCGAATCCAGGAGCATTCGATGGAGAACAGATATCCATCTATATGTTAGTCTCTAAGGATCGAGAGTCCAGTTCAAAGCATTTGTAATCCTACTAAAGCGGCAAGTCTACCCGATGGTGCGCAGCCCAATTTATATCGCGTCCCAAGGGACATTTACGATTAATCCTTGGGAGAAATCACAAGACCACCCAGAAGAAGCTAACACCCTTTCGCTCTTATACACCCTGGCAAAGCTCATATGAATCGTAAATGTCTTCTGTCTTACTCAAACAGCTACTCAAGACCTAAATACATGTTTGCTTACGTAAATTATTAATTAAGAACAGCTTCATAAATTTTGATTTAATACTCATTTATCTTATGATTAATTTTTAACAGTTTTGCAAGTGGTAAAATTATTTTTAAAAATATTTTATCGTAATTTAAGTTGTATTTTAACGCTAAAATGGATATCTACTTTCTAAAATAAACAATTAACCAGAGTCATAAATATGGTTTTATAAGTATTCATCCGTTGATTTTTTGAAAAAAAATCGCAAATTTTAGTGACCTTAATTATTTACTGGTATTATTAATTGAGAGCAACTCCATAAATTATTTTTCGATATACATTTATCTCATGATTTATAATTTTAAAAGTCATTCAAGTGATAAAATTATGAAAAATATTTTTTATCGTAATTTAAATGAGAGAAAGAAAGATAAACCCGTTCACTAATTTGAATATCAAGTCTGCGGGGGTGTTGGTAACAGGCAGCTGCACAACTTGCATAAAACATAAAACGTCTTCTAGACTATATATACATGCATTCATCCATGAATGTGGATGCATCCAAGCGAAACCAGATATCGAGAGTTCGAAATTGTAACTTTAAAGAATTCAATAGATGATCGAGACAGTTAACTATTATATTGATTAGAATCTCCTGATAACAATTATTTCTATAACGATATGCTTATGGAGTTATGATTAAATAAACATTATTATCTATTCATATTTAATAAATAATATCAATTTTATCATGTATGAAAATAAATTTATATGCTTTGACAGTGTATTTTAACTTATAATAATATTTTTAAAAGTCTAAGTATTCCCCATCAAACCTGTTATATTCATCAGAAGATATGTTATCCTTGGACACTTTCTATATATACTTACATCAAAGTCACGAGAGCTAGCTTTCTTTCACCTTAATGTACACTTTACTTGTCTTTTATTTATAGTATAAGGTTAAAGTTCATGTGCTCTTTGATGCTAAATGCATCTGCTTCTATTACATTTCATGACGATAAATAATAAAATACGCCATTATCATATATTACATCAGAATAATCGTTTTTTCAGTTAATTATTTGCTAAATTAATTATATTTTCAATTATATATTCAATTATGCTGACACAATATTTAATAAATATTTCATTAACCCAAAACTTGAATAAAAAAGTCTTTAAAAGGAAGTAAGGTTAAAAGTCATATCTTCTTTGATGCTAAAAGCATTGGCTCTTAAATTGCTTCATTTAAATAAATAATTCTTTTAAGATATTTTTACGATTGATCTTAAAATTTAATTCAAGTACTCTATTTTATTATTTCTTTCGTCTTCGTCTTGATAGTTGTTTTTTTTTTCTCCTCTATTTTTTTTTTATATTTGCGAATGATGATACGGCCTTTGTCGCGATATTCCCGCAAAGGGTCCAATCATTCAGCCATGAACGTAATGAATGGCCGGCATTTACATACTAAGATGGCGAGTATCTTATTACAAGCGATAGCAGGGGTGGGTTCGGGGAACCAGGACGCCAGTTTCGTCGTGGTCCCTAGTCAGTATGAACAATGCGCACCAAGGTGGTCGCTGAAGTAATACTCGAGAACGACGTGCCGTTGAAGACATGATTAACATCCGTTAATAAGATGAATGCTTGCGTGACATCCATTGTTGACTGTCAACATTCGAATGTGATTTAGATGCTCGAGATCTGTTAATACAAGTTAGAGTCTAGAGGATTCATCTTATGAGCTATTGAAAATCATTTTCAATGCCTTATTTTTATTTTTTTTTTTATTATTATTATTTTTCTGTCAAAGCCATTCATGAGATAAAAATATTACAACTTTAATTTTAATAAAAAAAAAATGTAGAAATAAATGTCTCGCTAATACTAGAGAATGGCAAAATAGTGCGAATAATTTTCTACTAGTGCTAGGTCGATGTTTTCATATAATTAAAGCTCAGAAAAATTATTGAACACCATATGCCGCGCGTGAAGTAATATACAGTAGATTGTGTACACATACGCATCACGTAGGATAGGTGAGTAGGCATACATACCTGTCGTTGTTGCTGCAAGGCGAACATTAAACCCTTTCCAACCGTCCTCAGTACACTATCACGGCAACAGCTGCTATACGCGCACATCGTGCGCTATCATTGCATCTTACCGTTTCGCGTGAATACTGAAAAGATTCTTGGATAAATTCCTTCACAGTCTACTCTAAGATGCTTAATCATCATCATTAATATGATGAAAAAATTTAGTTAATTGATTATTTGATAAATTCAACCATCATACTGTCATTTACTGGTGTTGGAAAAAATCTGATTGAATTAAAAATAACTTAAGAGGACTTTGATATTTTATTAATTATAAATAATTTTCATATTATGTTTGGTACAAGCTGCGATATAATCAAGTACGTAAGAATATGGTGTAATAACTCTCTGATAAAAGTGATCATCCACTCTCACACAACATAATGGACTTGTCGTTCTCTGGTTACCACATAGTATGGTAATTTTTCCTTTGATTTTTATTGGTATTTTTAGTATATTTTTTTTCAGATACACCTGGCTAAAAAGACTACAATTCCGACAGTGAAGTTGAAAATCATTTAATTAAATATCTAATTAACTTTCACTATGTCCTGATCGTGTTCAAACATCCTTACGTTCAAAAAACACGCACGTTTATTGCGATGTCTGAGACTCTGAATTTTCTGTAGTCTCTAGACTCTTATCAATTGGTGGTCCACGACATTGACAGTATGAAAAATGTGCGGGTGAATATAAGCATCTTGTGCGTGTTTATGTTAGGCAAAAAGCGACACCACGATCAGGGCCTTTAAGCAAGTCTTTGAGAATAAGGTGCATGGTGTGTGCCCTACATGTGCGTTTGGATGCTAAGAAAATAAGATATATGAGCCTGATACACGAGGACTCTACAAGGTTCGTTAAGGTTGACCGATCGCCCTTTCTGTGTTAAAGGAATACACATATCACGATCACGTTATGCTTCGTCTGATCAAGGATACTCAGAATATCATATTTAACACTTGTGTCTTGATGCCAAAAAAAAAAAAAAAAATTAATCAAAATATGGACTCCTTTCAATACGCACATGAGAACTGCTCGGTTGGATAAGAAAGTCTAAAAAAAAAAAGAGGGTCACTTTATAGTCAGAATGTAATGTGACAACGTCGTAATAATTTTAATCAACCCCTTTTCACTCAATTCAATGGGTCGTCGGCAAACTTTGAACAAATAAAGCCAACCAAGTGTAATCCGTCCAAACTCATCGGATATTTCGAGAGATGTTGGACCCACCCAAAAGTGAACAAGATACAGAAGACAGCGATTGCGACAAGCGTGTTGTTCTTACAGCTTTCATTCTTCGCGTGTGCACTTCTACCAGCTGCACGGAACTCATTAAACAGATTAGCTCTTACACCGCATCCAAGTTAAATACTCAGCGAGGGTCTTCACTGATGCTCATCTCGGCCTTCTGTGGAGTTGATAGAGACGTAAAGTTTATCCCAGTGAGATGTCAACGAGTGTAAAATGACGAACAAAAAGCCACATTCAATCTTGAACACTCGAGAATTGATTAAACCTCGGGTGACGCGAAATTTTATTTAAAAAAAGCTCATCGAATCGTTAATTAGCGTGTCAATTAGCCGTAATCCAGCATATAATTACCCGTATATATGTGAACGTGTACAAAATATGATTTCTTTCCTTGTCTCGTAGTCTCGAGATTTTTCGTATCATCGAACCTGTCTTGTCCCATCGTCTCGTGCAATAACCGTAGATTAATTTAATGTACTGGTTGTCTTACTCATATCTGTTCATCTTTAGTTCTCTTTTCGTTATGGCCAAAGTCTGAATAAAATACCTATTTTTATCCTAAAATTATTCTTTTCAAAAGTTCTATTTGATATAGACAAATTTTAGTGAAAATTATCATTTTGTTGACAATAATTTTCCAATTTCATGCTAAATTCGTCTTAATATGTATTCTATCTTCATCCTCATGTTATTTTTCCTAGCTTTATTCCATTTTTATTTCATTGTTATTCTAGTTTCAGTCTTTTTTGGAATTCAAGTAATTTTATATTAATGTATAAAATATTAGGTTCAAAAGGTTAAATGTAGGTGTTATATTTTGACTTGAAAAGTCAATCAAAATGATTGTTATTAATAAATTTATTATATAAAAGTACTTTAGTTTCTTAATGTTAGAAAAATTTTTCATTATTTACTTTTTAACTCATTCAACTTTGATACTTAGTTACAATTGATCTTACAAACAATAAGTACTTTTTACGATCTTACATTAATATAAAAAGTTTAAATAAATGCGAAAAAATATGAAAAGTAATTTACAGTTAATAACGAGTTTATTTTATTTATTGTCTTTTTACTGTAGTGAGTATAGTGTTGCTTCGAGCTTTTTTGTAATATTAAAATTAATGGTGACATATATTAGTTTTAACGAAGGAAGACTTTCCGCTACTACGAGTATATTTATACGCTTGGTATCATTTGTTTCCCGATGGCGCATGAGTTGGAAACAATGGGTGCTTGGTGCACCAACCTAACATCTCGGACATGAAAATATATGGAATGAAAAAAATAAAATAATAAAACTCGAATTCGAACGAGACTGCGTGTAGAAGAACTCTGAACTGATATACGTATGCAGTGTCGTGTCGTAATTTCAATTTCAAATTAACCAATTCCGGAGTGTCGCGCCCACTTGAGAATTCAGCTTTCATGCGTACATGATGCTATCACAAGTGTACATAAACTATCGCTATATGTATATGCATATAACCGATGCTTGCTCAGGTCTATTTACCATTAGGCTACTGATGTCCCTTGACCCTACTCAACATTCTATGTTGACGATGACTTTAAAGTAGGCAAGGGTTGAAAAGGGAAAGGAAGGGTTAAAAGCTATGAGTACCGGATTAAGAAGTCATATTTTCTAGAAACAATAAATTCTGGCCTGTTTGTGGAAGAGTGGGCGTGTCAGGGAATTTACAAATCCAATCAATCGTGCTCGTAGAAGTCAAACTGCAACCAGCAGTCAATTGTATACTTCAGAAATGAATGCCTTCCGAAAGGGGAAAGTCTCGTAAATACTTTCAGCTACTGTGTACTCCCTGTCGGTAGCTGGGTAAGGAAATGTTAAGTATGGTCATTGACCAAATGACTTGGAATTTGAGAAAAGAAAAAAGGGTTAGAACTGACCAGTTTCATGGCTCGACGTAATGGGATTAAATCGACTTAATTCCACAATATTTACAACTAGCCTGTATTGACCATTATCGGATAAACATTAAACACAACCCCTGTAGCGCGTGTTGGCTACTTTTACCATTCTGAGAAAATGACTATTTGACAACCTCCAGCTGATGCTTCATAACCCTTTTTACGGCAATGAAGACGTCGTTTTGTTATAGAATGGTCGTGTCGAAAGTAAAGTGTGCTGATCTCAGAGTTTATGGGCTTGCATTGAAAACTTTTGAGTTAATCCCCCACCCTCACAACAGAGTCGTAAAATTCGTGAGTATGCATTAACGATCTCCCCACTGACATGCAGATTTACGATGGGATTGAGAGTAAGAGACGAGAAAATTCGATTCGCCATGGACTTGTGCTTTTTGATGTACTTTCAGCCTTTGCTTTACACACTAGAATATTTATGATTTATTGATTTTATAGTAACACTCTGTTGCTGAATCTTGTATTAAAACTCTTATACTGAATAATCGATTGTACAAAAAAATTATATTAATGCATTTAATTTCCGTTTGTTATCGGTTTAATAAAACAGCACATTCTCAACGGTTTATTGTAATACACAATGCACTCAGTTAAAGAATGGGTAGAGAAAGGAAAGAATAAAAATGAAATAAAATATGGATATTGATGTGTATAAGTATAAAGTAAGCACTTGAATAATAATCAAACTGCCACATCGTTTAATCTAACATGCGGCAAACCATCTTCTGTAGTTCCAATACCAATCCAATATAATTTTAGATCGACCCAATACAGTTTGCTAAATTATAGCTGTGGTTTTGCGAGTCTTTACATTTGTGGTTTCCACTGGAATTTACTTGTATTTTATACGAATTTGAGGTTGTCGTGAAGAGTTTAAAGTATTAAAGGAAATAGAAAATAATTTTATTTGAATGTACCTTAGTATTTTCCAACATCATTTACTATTCTTTCCAGAAATATTGTTATTCTCATAATAACATCAGAAAAGTACTTTTTATCATCAAAGACAAAATGATATCTTGAAAAATCCATGTGCAGAAAGAAACAAAAAATTTTTTAATTACATCCATCTTTGATAAAAAATTTCATTGAAATTTTTTTCATTGTTAATTTTTTTATAAAATAATAGAAAGGCTTTTGTTGCTAGCTGTAAATAAATGAATTTTGCAAATAGAATGCAAGTGTGCTCTCATGCGAGGAGCATCGTTATTTTCACTTGAAATCACTGTGACGATAGCAGAGCTTCTGAAAGGTCTACCACAACGAAGTCTCGTTCAAGGACAACAAGACGATTTCTCGGTACTACCGCTTCACTTATGCGGTGTACCTTTCCCGTGGGTGCCTCTCCTGTAATCTCTGTTATACACGACAGGGAAAGCTTGTCATATTCTGGCCACTGACTAGTGTATTTATGGCCAGAAATATGGTCAGAAACGTTAGGAGGTCGGTAAACATGACGTTGTTGTGTTCTTGATCTTAGCAGTCAAATTGTTTTGGTATAACATACCTATGTAGCTTCATGTTTTACGCTTTTTTTGTGAATTATGATGAACGCAAAGTTACGCAAAAATATCAAGGTTGTTTTTTTTTTAAGAAAAAAAAGAAGGTAAAAACCATCATAAATACAATTTTCCACATCTTGCCTTGAAATAGTAATAAATCTAATGGATAAAATGTATACATACAAAGACATATCGTTGAGTAACATTAGATGTACCAGGTCACCGTCATCAATGTACAAAAAACTCAACTCAGTTTGACCGTAGATAATTTTCAAATCCGGCTAAACTTTGGTTAAGCATCTGCATCTGCTTGCTGTTCGGTATTTCTTTCTTTTTTTCTGTTATGTTGGGAAACTCTGGCCAGCTTACATTTCCGAAGAATTTATCCTGTTTACTATCTCGAGAACAACCGTTTCCAAAGGTGTGCGGAAATCAAGTCAACACTGATCTAAGAACCGTGACGGTCCCGGACATCTCGAGACTTTTTAACCACAGTCGAATCAATTTTACGTGATTTCTATCGATCCTTTTTAACTCCTAAAAAAACGATTTGAAGCTCTAAGGACCTATCACATTAAATGAGAGCTATGTTCATTAAGTCTAAATTTATTTTTATTATCAAGAAAAATGCTATTACAATTGGAATAAAATAAATTCTGTCAGAATACCTTAAAAATAATTGTTCGATAAGCTTTAGTTTGACGTCAAATGATTTTCTAGGTTTTTTTCCGTTGAAAATGTCCGAATATAAACTTGATGTTGCCAAGGCTAATTTACCAAACATACCCTGCCGTTTATAATAATATTAAGTGAACAATAATAATATTAAAATTAACTGCTAACTCATTGAATTTTCCATCATTTAAATTTGAATAAAAATTAGAGGATTAAATGGTAGTTTGTACAATAATCTTCAAGAGCAGCTGGTGAAGAAACTTAACGAAGGGACATTGTGAAATTGAGGACGCGGAGGAGTTTCGTGGGCGGAGAAGCTCGCAAAAGCCGCATCGGTCTCTGTAAAATTTCAATTCGATCCAGAGACAGTGTTCAATACTGAGAGTCTTTGGATTGCGCGACTGCTTCTACATAAGGGTATAGCTTTAAGTAGCCTGGAAACTATTCAGCGATAGTGTACCATTCAGATCATTTTATCCTTTTCTACATGAGGAAAGGAAAAAATTTTCTTCATCTTCAATACATACACAGCCACAATTATATTCGCTTGACCAAAACTCTTTGAAGCATTGTCGCAATGTGATTTTCAAGCAGTGTCTTCTACATGCCAAGGTAGCAAAGTTATTGAAGTTCTTGTACATATTACAAGTCTGTACGTGATTCTTAAGTAACACATGTTGCATGTGGTTTCTTCCATTCAGTCCTTTGTCATTTCACCAGCAAAACGTTTAGAATACTAACGATCGCGTGATAAAATGGACACAGCTGTAAAATTTATCATGTCAATATGAAAGTCTGTTAAATGAAATATTGAACAATGTTTTTCTATAGCCTCCAATAACTTTCAAAGTAGCCACACATATTTGCTTAGTTAACAATTCATTCGGAAATAAACTCAACAATTACTTCGTTGAAATAATTGTCTCCATCAACTTCCTCAATTTTACGAGTATCAAATTGATAAATATTATTCTGTTTCTGACTGTTCGTTCCCCGGCGATTTAGTTTGATGGAGAGTATTACAATTTATAATAGGCTGATCAATCGCCGCAAGAGGCTGAAACTTACTTCAGCTTTTAGTACTGACCCTCACAATAAAACACCCCATGATTTTATATTATACTTTGTGACCTTTAACAATTGGCTATTGTCCAGAATATTCTCTGAAAAGTCTGACTTCAATTAAGTTTCCGCACGTTTTACTCACGTAGTACACGTCAACAATGAAGTTGCTTTCCAAAGATCACTATCCCGCCCATACCAACCTTTCAATTGTTATCTAAACTGACTTTCTGAACTCAGGAAAATAATGGTAGAATAATGAAAAATATTCTTCCTCTAAAAATAAAAAAATATTTATTTATTAACTTCTCATTATTGTAACGGGGTCAATTCGTAACTTTGTCATTTTATTACGTTTTGAGACATTTGGGTGCATATTAGAAGGTTTAAAAATATTTGTACGTACGTACAGGGAGAGAATTTTTTCACTAAATATAAGTTCAAAAATGACAAGTTTACATTTCGAAATTTATAAGTAAAAATATTTCTATTCAACAGTGAATTTTGGATTGTTATAAGTAATTTTTGAGTTATCCCAAGTAATTATTTTACTAAAACACCTCTTAAGTACAAAATTAACTTACAAAAACTCAAAATTTACTATCGAATGGAAATATTTTAAAGATAATATAATGAAGAAAATTTGAAAGAAGTTTAAACAAATTAAATTAAATAGCGATTTGTGGTGAAAAAAAAAAACCAAAAGATGACAAAATTACGAATTTCAATACATTGAAACTTCAAAGTTCTCCCAAACCTATTTTATATTTTGTCAATTAGTATAATAACATTAACCCTCAATTCGAGTGCTTTTGAATTATAATCAATATTGTAAAGCCGAGAGAAATCTGGAAATTCGCGAGTTCAGAATAAATCATTGACCTAAAAATTCTACAGATTTCAAAAGCATATAATTATCGTATGAATTTAACGTACAATCGTCACGAAAAACTGGAGTTGATGTAATAAAAAAAAATAATAATAAAAGTGCATACACTCAACTTTAATAGCAGTGAAATAATTTACTACCATACAGATGTAGAGAAATCAACATGAGTATGATAATGGTTTCGACGTTATAAAATTTTCTTTGCACTGTCATAACGATGTAAATGATGTGACCGTGAATCGCTTCAAAAGGTGAACCTTATGATGTTGTGAGCTTATATTATATATATACACTCCAAAGGTCTATACGGAAGCATCTCTTGCACCTGCTACTTAAAAAAATAAAGTCATATTATTATGTGATGTAACGAAAGATAATGAAAATTTATAAAAGTTTTTTTTTCGATAAAATTAACAAAAATCTGTTAAACCCATTAAGAAAATTATTTTGACTTAAAATTTTCAGGTTTTCGATAATCATAATTCAATTCAAAGTGTTAAAATTCATTTCACTTCCTCTTTAATATTGAATTATATTTATTACGGTCTATCCTTTAGATATTTAATTACAGTTCTGTGAAAAAGAAGATTTTTCCATAAAAGAATTATATTCGAACGTTTTCTTCACTTATTTTATCGAACTTTAAAATTATTTTTATGGTTTTATTTTTATTTTATTATTTTTGAATTCTATCCTGTCAATAGTTTATCACTCGAATTGAAATACATTTTCGGTTTTTATCATATCTACTTGGTAGGAAAATTCCATTTAAAATTTAAATCCTTAATCTTCCATACATGCAGGAAAAATCAATGTAAAGCACATATATAAAAAAAAAGGCATTGACCAAAAATTATTTGAACTAAAAATGCAAGACAGTATGCATGCCGAGAAGTGACAAATCCTGTCGCTCAGCAAGAAACTTTACATTCTTGCCGACAGAGAAGTGGACAATATTTTGCCGCTCTTTGGAACACTTTTTCCAAGGAAAATATTTGAAAGTTACCGCTTTCAGTAAAGCTATTTCGCTACAATATATTCTACGGTTAGTGTCGTCAGAATTTTTCATAAAACCAGAATTAAAAATATGCTGGGTATTTTTTCTCTCAAAAACAAGCATAATAAAGTACTAAAAGAAAATTTATTCTGCATGATATAATGACGATAGTCAATATAAATAAACCGCCTACGGGAGTCCGGAAATTCAAAAGATCATTTTGTAGCAAGCTGAAGCAGTTGAACGATGATAATGAGAAAGTCGACACCTTTCGGAAAGTCTTGAAGCGTAATTGGTAGTCGTAGTGTGTATAAATTGTGGACACGCGTTGGTGCCTCCGTTATTTTGCTTTCAATAAATATGTCTAAATGTCTATTAAATGCAAGGAAAGCGAAACGGAATCCTAAAGTTATGGTCATTGAAAGTCAAAGGGACCCATCTGTAAGTATAAAGGAATCCAAGAGAGTGGGCGGTAAAGAGATACGAGGGCAAGTACAACTTGAACGATCTGCTTTACATCTGGTTCACATATACCCAAAACTCGTGCTTAGAACGACAAAAAAGTAAATGCACGAAAGAAACAAAAAGGAGGAAGTGTTGGACACTTCATCTTGGAACCAGATTGTAAAAGAAAGACGTGTTAACCCGAGTCGAAATATAGGTACTTGTTTAAGTTCTTTTAGACCATTTTTGTTACTTTCTAAGCCTGTTATAATACTTGAAATTTTTTCTTCCGGTTTTTATCTTTCTTAACCCTCAATATTATTTCTTTGATATTTCCTTCAAGAACTAATGTGTACTTGGAGCCCCGAATTTTTTAAAAACAATCATATCATATATTTATGCAAACACAAATGAATTTATGAGTAATACTTATAAAGTACTGAACCAGGACTTGAAGAATTTTTTTATAAGATAGGGATCTTATAAAAAAAATTAATAAACCCTATTAAATATTAGTATTTTTTATCATTTATAAATAATAATTGGGTAATTTTAGATACTCAAAAATCCGGACTTAAAAGTATTAAAAAATGCCTACATTTCGACTCGGGAAGGAAGTAGATAAAAGCACGAGGATTTGTATTGTGCATTATATATATTACTTAAAATCTTCTATTATCTACTACAACGTCGGTGGGTAAAAAGTCACCTAATGGAAATATATTGTCAGTTAACTTTCCTGAACGATAATAAACGATCAATTTATCTCAGGAACAAAACCAGCATTTTAAAGTATTAAGGATATTGTTACTGGTGGTATTTCAAGAAATTTCCACTTGTTAAGAACGTGTGTGCAATATGAAATAAAATAAATAGAAAAATATTGCATGAAAAAAAAAGAAAATAACATTAAAAGATACATGAGAAAACCAATGATCAAGCTGGGGTCATTGCAAGACCCGTCACGTTTTGCAAGACCTTCTCTGGGGGACTTCAGGTGATTGCAATAGCAAACCACGTCGTTGGATCAGTGATGATAGAGAGTCCAAAGAACCCCGCTATTGTGGTAGATTAAAGTTCGTTTTTCATACATAAATTTTAAAAAAATCTATCATGAAGTAATTCTCTGGTTCTATAAAAATTTAATTCCAAGAAAAGATCATATCGTCGTTGACCATGAAACTATAGAAAATCGATTAAAAAAATCAAAAATATTTCCCACTATCATTAATAATAAAGAATGAATAATAATTTTATAATTATAAAGTATAATATAATTAATTTAATTTGATGAACGTTTGTTTTTAGAATATATTTCGTGTCTCATAGGCATTTTATTTGAATTGATTATTTGAAATAAATTGAAAATATTTTTTTTTTCATCGATTGAATTTTATTTGATTGGTAATAAAGATTAAAAAACCTAGTAAATTAGGTATTTATTTGTTAACTTTGACAGTGATATCATTTTACAAAAAGTTAATGATGTTCAAACACAGGCTTTTGAGTCCTTTTAGGACGTACGTCCCTAATAAATTGAGCTGAGTCTATATACTAGCGATGACGGCATCGAAAATAGGACGCGTGGCACAGAAACCAGAACACGCTTCTTTTTGTCACTAAAAAATCAGTCTAATAATAGTAAAAAGTAGACTAGCCTGAATTTAAAAGAAACGCGGTTAACAGGAGGACAAAAAAACATAAAAAACGATGTAGGTGGAAGTCTTTTAAAGAAGGGAATGGTGCTTTTTGCTTCCAGGAAACATCGGTCATTCCGGGTGGTTTTGTGTTTTACAATTGCAAGAAAACTATGACCCTCTGTGTAAAATCTAAATTTTAGTGTAAATTATTTTCTTGGTTTTTAGAGTACTCGTCGTTGGTTCTTTCTTCGTCGTCACTTATGCAAGAACTTAACAAAATAATTTCCTTTGGCACCGCAATATAATATTATGACCGTGTTACCTTCAAAAATAGTCTAAAAAGAACATTTTCATTTGAGTGACCGTAATAACACAAAAACTGTACCGAAAAGAGATCTTGAAATATGTGACAGTAATTTTTGGTGATTTTTAAACGGTCTGTTAAAAATTTAGTCTACAGTTCACTCTGAAAAAAACATTTATGACTACTATGGTGCACTGTAAACATTGTTTCATTTGGTTAGTGTAAAAAATCATAAAAATATGCACAACAAACTGTGATGTTTTCACCATAAACCGTAACAGAAAGCTACTCAGGTATACAAAAAAAAATTTTTCTACATCAATATCGACAATTATCATAAAATTCGAGGGTGTATTTGTTAATTTTTGTATCAGGTCTATCTCATTATTAACTTGAAGCGAATGACGTGTCTAAAACGATGTCGAAGGTCGTTTTAAATTTTTCACTTTGATGTTAAAAACGCTTTACTATGAACATACAGTCAAAAACACTTTGCGACATTGTTTTTCAATTTTTTTTTTTTTTTTTTTATGTATATATTTGTCAGTAAAAAAATAATGATTGACATATTTTCTAGAAACTGAATATTGATTGTCACGTCCTTTTATATTTCTCTTTTTTTTTTTTAAATATTCATGTTTAAAAGAGCCTTCATTAAACTTTTAATTATTAAAAAGTTAATGTTATCATTAAGAAGAATTAAAATTAATAACGTTTGAAAAAAAGAAAGAAAAAAATGAGAAATTGGAGTAAATAAATATACCCATTCATCCAAAGGACGATGAATAATGACTTGTAGGAGTTTAACTCTCAGATAAGTAGAAATATTCAACAGAAAAGGGAAAATATAAAGGAACAAAGTGAGAGTATTTATGATTTACTAGAGCAAAGTAAAGCGTGCTGTTGGGTAATAGTCGAGCAGACTACAGGCAAACCTGAAACCCCTTCCAAGAATCAGGTAAAAATGCAACCCTTACTGAAGAACACTTATTTACAACTGCAACTCTTATTTACAACTGGAGCAGTAATTTGCATTGCGCACGAGGCTGACTTGGTTTTGTTCTAAATGAAGTCATAAAAGTTCAAGGGATGGAAAAGTTTATGCCGACCATATTTCACAAGAAGGAAGGGTGGCATTTTTAACCCCAACCTACTATTACGTCGTCATGACAAATTCACGTAACAATGACCTGACGTGCTCCAGTTGCATAAAATAATAAAAGTTCAGGTGAATGTCCCAAGAGGACTGAAGGTTAAAACCCCTTTTAAAAATCCATTTTCCGAAATCTATAGAAAGCCTTCAAGGCACAAGAGAAAAGTCTAAAGAGCACTTTTCACTTTCTTGCTTGGTGAAGGGTAGTCTTACCTGGTCTAGTTTAACGTCATTCATTTCAGCCTCACCAATCGACCTTGCTACTGCGACAAAACCTCAACTACAAATTGCTATCTATATCTTTCTAACACTTCTTTTCCTCCTCACTACTCTTCGCATCAATTTATTTCTTTTAATTGCTCCAAAATATGATACTCTAAAATTTATTTCCATAAAAAATTATTTTATTTAAAACTTTGATACAAAATCAATTTTCAACGTCCGTAAATTTAGATCAAACGATAATTTAGTGATGCAACCCGTTTAAGAAAGCAGTTGAAACAGTTAAAATCCTGTATCCTTTGAGATACCCCTGAGAGAACTGGCCGAGACTTTGACCATAGTTGAAATAATTTATTGCATAGAACCGTAACACGAGTACCGATCTATTTTGCTTGCTGTTACACTTTAAACGAAAACTTTTGTCCTTCTTAAATGGGCAATACTCCAGATTTACGATATCTTACGTTTGCCTCGAGTCGAACTTGACACCTTGTGACCGTCCGAAAGTTTGTTACAGTTTAGACAAGATTCATTGTAAATACGGGTCGGTCCTCATCATTATTTTTGCCGTGTGCTTCTCCTTAATGCTCTGAAAATAATTTTCATGGTCAAGTTCATTTGCTGTTTTTGATTTTTTTCTCAAGGAAAAGTTTATTATAACTATGACTAGCGGTTATAACTAGAGCGAAATTTCTTTTTAACGCTGATGTCCCGTTAGCATCTGGGACAAAAAAATACTTGAGTCGTTTACTTTTACGTCACACTCCGAGAGACCTTTTACTTTCTTCATTTTTTTTTCTTTCTTCAACTGTTTCTATTCTTTCCGGAGGCTTCTCTATTGTGAGCAATAGATTTCATTGTACCTCTAAATCCTTATTGCTACACTTAAGAAAAAAGATTTTTTATCGACTTTTTAATTGTTTCGGAGCACAAGAAAATTTTATGAAAGCTCTAAAATCTCTTTTAATCAGAATACTCGAAAGCGACTTTACTTTAATTAAAATAAAACTTGCTACTATTAAATAAATTGAGTGTTTAAATAAATTACTAATCAAAAAATAAATACTTATTAATTCATTAAAAATGAGATTCTGTGTTGTAAATTATTCAATAGACATCCAGTCAAGTTGAATAAAAAAAATAATTTAATTATGAATTACGTCTATTTTTAAATAATATTCTATTATTTTTCACTTATCATCGCAGTCTCACGATATTTAACTCGTTTTCAATAAATCCGCCAACGCCTTTGACTGGTTAATTTGTTATTAATTCCGCCCACAAGGTTGATGAATCGTTGCGCTTGTCCAAGTAATGCATTTTTGAGTGATCCAACCATTGCCTCGTTACAGAATGACTGCATCTTTGGTGGTCCACACAAGGATACGTCTCTCATCGTATTAAATGAACCCTGAAGATTGTACAAAACAGAGAACCCACGATTAAAATTACGATACTTTTATGTTCCTTGCTAACTGAAAGTTAATGCGCCGTCAAATCACTTCCCCTTAATCTCGACGACCATCCGCTGGCTTCGTGTATTAAATAAAATCCATGTGGAACATAGAAGCAACTTACTAAGGATCATTTGTACGGCTGGGCGTTACTCCTTTTTTAAAAAAAACATACATTTAATTTCTGATGCCTAAAATCCATTCCTAAATCTTAAAAATTCTGAAAATTTCTTCAAACTGCTGGAAGCTGATTATTGATCGTAAATGTTTTACTTGAACAGTACGATGTGCTACGTTTTCTCATTTTGTCAAGACCAACTGCGTGAGCTGGAGAATAAAATAATTTTTATGTACCGAAATTCTTTGAATTTTTTGACATAAAAAGTAAATATTCAATTTTTTTAACAACATTTTATGACTCTTTTATATGCTGATGTAATGACTGTAAAAGTATCTATCATTTGAAAGTTCATATTCAAATTTGAAGGAACAACAAATATTCTATTATTATCCATACAGTTAAATTCTTACCAAAGTCTCATAAATGATGATTTTGTAACTGGTGAACAACGGGAACGTTACTCAATAAAATAATTTATGTACTATTAATTTTTTTACCAATCCCCAAAAAATTTTCTCAAACAAAAAAGTGATTTGATTCTCTGAAGAATAAATATAAATACTAAAATGAAAAGTTACGGAATTTCAAACTATAAAGAGTAACTGTACATGGAGAAAAGTTAGACAGCATATTCGTTAGTTTTGAAGTTAAGAAATCATTTTTTGCTAACTTTTGTTGCTATTGAAAGCAACCAGCTAGAGTTAAGGAATCACTAGAATAGTTGGTGGTAACCTTAGCTGTATAATCCAGAAAATATCGTGAAACCCTAAGAGAACTACAACACGAACCAGAAAGTAATCAAAGCAAGATGGAGGTTGAACAAAAAAAAGGGAGAAAGTTTCTAATTCTGGTGAAGCCACCCTGTTAAAAATTCAACAGAACTTTGACAACCTTTTTAAAAAATTTATAAAATTGCCACAGTAAAACGCTGAAGTTAATAAAGGACAATTGTTGTCTTGGGAAAATTTTTTTCCGCTTTCTTTTTCACAGAAAATACTTCGTCTTCAACCTAAACCCTTTCTTCTCTGCTGCATTAAAGATAAATTCTTTAAAATTGACGTTCAATAAAACAATATTTTGACTTGAAATATCTTTAACAACCCTTTTGCGTTAGTTTAAGCATAAAGTCTTAATGCAGCTAAGAATATCATAAGGGTTAAAAATATATCCTTCCTGTCATAAACAAGCCTACATTTTATACTTTTATTCAACAACATTTTAAGGTACCTTCCCTTTAAGAATTTAAGTTGTACCAAAGGGTAAAAAAATTCATTCACAATCTTTTAACCTGGCTCAAATCTTTCTCTGCAATTTAAAATTTACGAAAACATAAATCAAAATTTTTTTGAAATCAAAAGAAATTTTACCGTACTTTAACCCGTTTTTGACATTTACAGAAAGCAAAAAAAAATCCACTGTATATTTTATTTCATGTAATATAATCAGAATTTTTTTTCACTTTAAAATGTAAGAAGTCGACCCTTTACTCAAGGGAAAAAGCACTACGTCAATGTCAAGTACAACGAGACTACCTTTCTCTACTGTCCAATCATGGTTTTGAATGCTCCTCTACGTTAGGCCACACACGAGAGACCGCACACGTATGCTTTTGCACCGAACAATTACATTTTTATATACTGTAATCTCCAAGGTACTCGCAAGGTGTACCTCGAAGCCATGAAGTTGCAAATTTTAAGTGAAAAAATTTTTTTTTTTTTTTTTGAAGTTTTAACATGTTGGCTTATTTTTTATATGCTGGATATTTCCCTCATCTCTTTCAGTGTCCATAAAAATTCAATTACTCAGCAGATATAACTTCCTTAGATATTCTCACGTCATTTAACCTTTAACCTAGGTCAAAGTATCGTGTGGGTTGTCAATTTCCAAGCTAATATAAGTCTGTTACATGCATCTCCAGCACAATCAGTATTTTTCCATCGGAATTTTTTTTTTTCTGTTAAAATGAAGATTTCATGATAAGAAAAATCTCATGGCATTTATCTATAACCTGTATCATAGCCTTTACATTAATCCCTTTTCTATCTAGTTTTATAAAATCTTTCCTCTCGAAATGATCCAACGCCTGCTTTCATCCCGTCGAAAGAATTGTTTCTGTTGCATGACTTGCCACAAACCGCATTGTCACGCCTGTCGTGGCTAAGAGAATATTAAATTAGCGCCAACTGCTTCGGCTGCTTTATCGCCGCGTGCTTTGAGTGCCGATCAAAATCGATCTTACTCTAATCATTATTCGTCTCTCACACATTTATTCAGGCCATTCTGATATTTTTATTGCCTATCTATTATCAAACACATATTTAAGGAGATTTAGTTGTTGGCTTGATATTTTTTAAGTGCTGAGAATAATTTGTCTTCAACAAACATGTTGATGATGATCAGGTTTTTCATAAATAAAATAGGAATATTAGTTGTGATACTTTAAATCATGTAGTCAGTTAAAAAAGTATCATTAAATGCAATTTTTGTACTCGCGTGAAAAACGTGATACACGACTCATCCTGAACCTTGACATTAAATAATAAAAAATTTACTCGAGTCGTGACTCGATTCACAAGAACGATGAGATCTCTAACTCCGCCTCTCCTAACGATTTACATCGAATTGATGGTCATCAAAAGAAAATTGCTAATAGAAGAATTGAAGATAAGAGGTATTGGGGTCAATAGTGAAATGAGCTTTCGTATAAACATATTATTACTTTCCCCATCGTGTGAATAAATATTTATAAAAAATAATCTAAATACAGATTATCAAATGAAATGAAATATTTTTATATTTTTTGACTAAATTGAAGAATGAGGTAAGCTTAGACATGCGGGAACCTTTCGAGACAGTAAAAAAAATTTCGACCCTCGACCTCAGGGAGGTCGACGGTTGTCTATCTGAGCAATTAAAAGCCAACGGCCTCCTGCGGTCTCCTGAGTTATTTTGAGACAGACTCGATTGGATGGATAGAAACGAGTACGCGGAACGGAGCCTTTGCCATGCCGGAACGACATGACTCACAAGTGTGTCTTTTAATCATCTGCACACTCACGTTACTCATGACGTCATGTGATGGCGTCATTACACATGAACTTTACGCACATTTCCCACACTCGATGACCCAACTAACCTTCGTAAAAGTGCAAAGAAACTAGAGGAAGTCAAGAAAATAATAAGAATAAACACCGTTAATTCGGATGACACCAGAATCTAAATTTAAAATAAGTTTACTATCAAGTGTAATTCAATCGCTTGAAATTCAAAAATATTTATTCCGTCCAAAGCTACTGCTGGAGAAGGTGATAAGGAGTTTTTAATTTTTTTTACAATTTTAGAAATGTAATTAGGCAGTCTTATAATATTTTACTCCTATCCAGCTTGGATTGAACTAATGCATACTGTCCCCCAAAGCTGGATGCCATACGTCCATATTTTCTTGATAATAATTTTGTAAATGAGGAGTTTATTTTCTAATGATAGCTTTGAGTGCCTGCCTATTAATCGGTAGAGTTTTTTTAAGTCTAAGGTCTAGCTTTCTACGGTTTGTTGATATATATTTTTTTCAATTGAGTCTGATGTCCAGGAGCATTGAAGGTGGTAAAGAATAAAAAAATATTTATTACATGGAGATGAAAAAATCCATTAATCATAATTAGCTTACACATGAAAATATATAATAAGATTAAATGTTGAAAATTTCGTGGAACTACTTTCATTACTCTAATTAGCGTCCAATTAATAGTTTAAGGGAGTCGGTAATATAGTTTTAAATTATACAGGACGTATAAAAGATGAGGAGTAAAATCTGTGCAAATTCAGATATTAAACCAATGATTTCCATTAGTGAAAATTACAAGCTTAGCTGTTACGATTCTAGGTCACCTGTTTTTAGTTTCTGAGGTTCATTAATTTTTCGTCACGGTAACCCGTAGGGTAAATTGGTGCTTCAGAAGCTGCTGAAAATGTTGAGCGGCTGGTGTGGATTTGGAAATCATATGGGAATAGATAGGAGACGCAACGACGCAGATTCGATTCAGCCAACGGCGTTGACTTGAACCCCGTGGTTATAAATATCAATTATACACTTCGTAATTCCCCATATTAGCATAATTCTTGAACCAGAAAAAAATTTATGTTGACCACCCAGATCGAAGGACTGCTGTGCGATTCATGGACATAAAAGAAGACAAAACTACCATCGTCATCACGCATTCATACAGTGAACAAAAAGGGCGTTGATCGTAAAAAATAGCCATCTTCTACCAAATTATATTAATTGAATACTTTAATTGCCACTTTATCACCGTTTCATACTTTTCATCTGCATAACTGTCCCATCTATTGATTTTCAATGTCATTAAGTCTCACGAATGCTTATTACATAAATCATACATCATATATTCTATTACACTTATTGCAAGTAACGCTTAAAGCTCATGACACAACAGTATTTATGCTAAACAGAACTCAAATAATGACTCAGGTATGAAAGTAGATTGAACAGAATTTAAATAGACGAAATTACAGGAATAACTATTTTATATTTACAAGTTTAATGTTATTTTGATATTCAACTATTTTATAAGTTGGAGTTGTTTAAGGTTGTTTGGCATCTACATATTGGTTGTCAAAATAGTTATAATTGTTTTTATTTCTCGAAAATCTATCAAACAACTTTCTACATAGTATGTGTATATTATTTCTAATAATAATTTAAAAACTGAATGTAACAGCTATTAATGGTAAATAAAAGAAAAACTTTAATTCAATAGCAAATATTGTTGTATAATAATTGATTTTCATTATTAAAAAAAAAATTAGAGGGTCGTCAACTGTGAGACTGTCAATGCCAAACTACTTTAATGTTATATTAATATTCAACTATTTTATTAGGTAGAAATGTTTAAGCCTTTTGAATGTTACGAAATTGGTGAATATATGAGCAATAGTATTATTCATTGTTAAAATAGATTGTGCGAATATTGTACCGAAGTAGAAAAGAGATCAATACCCAAAGTAAAAAGTTTAATGATAATAAGGAGTTTATGTTGTAAAATAAGCAAAGTATTATCGATTATTCTATATCGTTAAAGCTGTTTGATGATTTTCAATATTCTCAAGCCTCATCATCTAAATGACTACCGACATCCATAATTTTTCGTGTTTCATTTTCTTTCAGCCTTCAATATTTAATTAAAAAGTTTTTTGTAATGATATTCCGCGGTGGGAAAATGTCGATAGATGAATTTGATTGCGTCTTAACTGTTCGAAACTTATTTCCATGCAATTAGCATCTAGTCAAGTTTATAAGAAGAACCCTATGAGCAAATATTGACTTCACAAAATAAACAAGCTTCGTAGGGTTGTACGTGAAGCGTAACGCCCCTTATACTGAACGAGAGAAACGATCCTCTTGCAGAAAATTACCATATTATTACTATTAGACAACTCGCTATCCACAATTAACGCTAACAGAATCAGAAAATTAACGAACCAAAACCACCGGCATTTTGCGTCTTTTATTCATCTTCAAAGCTAAATTTTTTTAAATTTTTCTTTCATAATAGAAAAACCTGTTTCTCTGATGGCTTCGTGTAGTAAGAAAAGATTATTTAGTGAATGAAAAAATGACAAAAAATGAAATAAGAAAAAAATGAATGGATAGATGACAGTGTGAATGTTTGGCTTAAAACAAAATTTTTTTTTTCCGGAACGCTGATTAATCCAAGCCATTATTTAAATCTTAGCTAGAAGATTCATAATTGAAATAATATTACAGAATTTCAGACGTTAATTTAATAAAAAAAATAATTCAATGTATCTTCTGAATTTATATTTAATAATATTTCGATGGTAAACGAATACACTTATTCTCGAATATAAAGCTGATATTCATAATAACAATGAAAAAAATTTTGTTTTTATTTGCATAGAGAATATATGCAAACTGATTTATTTTTTTATCCATCAAACGATAGAAAAGAACCATATTTTTTTCAAATTTTTTAAAATAAAGTGCATATTCATAAACCTAAATAGCCAGTAAACATACTATACGCATATTATTTTAGAAATATATGTAAATATATGATACAAAAAATAATTCATAAATGTGATAGATGGAATGATAAGTGCCGAGATAAATAAAAAAGGATAATAAATAAATATGTATGCAGATATATGTATATATATATATATTTGAAAAGCACTCGAGCAAACTACTTTCCCAAGAGTGTTTAGCACTTTGTTAAATTGGCAGGACATTTTTCCCATGGTTTAAACATGCAAACAGTTAGCATAATCGATCGATTTTCATTGGATATTCAAACGACGCACGGACATACCTTTCTCGCGGGCACACCTGTACCGTGCCGCTACACGTTGTAACTCTTTTCCTCGAGTTCTCTCGAGGCCGTGTATATGGTGATAAATTTTTATGTTCCAGCATCTTGTAAACAGCCCAAAATTAACATAAAGCATATCGATAACTCGGATATGTTTTTCATTTCATGAGTGAGAAGCTGCTAGATGACTCTCTAATCGAGCCTATCATTTTATTTAAGTATTACACACGCCTCTGCGCAAATATTTCATCGCCTTTGAGAGTTTTATGACTCTTTTATGAGACATAAGGTGATATTCTGCATAAAAAATAGCCTTTTTAATACGTACTTTAAGTTAAAAAAAAAAAGAATAAAATTAATAACAACAATAAAATTTGAATTATTAGTATAAAAATAACAAGCTTGGCAAAATGATACTTTCTCCACTCTGTTCAAAATTTTCTGCTCTATACAAGTGTGAAGAGAACCGGGTAAAATTATTATGATAAGACCTCGATCAATTTAAAAACAGAAAACTCCAGTAGCCAACGAAGCGTGTAAGCCTGGTTGAAATAAAGCTGATTCTTAAGTCTTTTCTTTACCTTTCTCTTTCTTCATGGCTATAAGAGACCCTGTAGAATCCTCCAATCGTCTTAGGCGAATGGACGACGCAAGCAGGATGCATCAGAACTATCATTAATATTGTCGGATTAAACGGCCGAGAGCATTAATCCCTCGACGACGGAATCCTATTTCACATTTTGGATCATGATGGGAACTCGTTCCAGAATGTCAGTGTCATCAGCCCAAGATGTTAGTTTGGGAGGAAAAAAATAACCATGTGTTCTAGTCGTGATGATAAATGATGATTACATTCATGACGTATCAGTCATAATGATGACCGAATTAGTGTCTTTGAAAGAATAATATTCAAACAATGTGACTCTAACAATATTAACAGTTATGCTATAATAATACTAAGGCTCCAATCTTCATGAGATATTCTTACCTGTTGAATTTACAATGAGTGTATAAAACTCATTTATTTCTCTTCATTTTCTTTCCCTTTTTTGATTATTTTTTTCCTCGAGAAAAGCCCCCTCTCTTCATGACTCGAAGTCTTAAGTAGTTCTTCCGAGCTGTAAAATTAATTGTACAAATTTTATTGTTCTCTTTTTACAACCGGTTGTGCGAATTACCTTTATTACTAGTGATCCAACAACGACATGTCATCTGTTTGGTGGAGTATGAGGCAAACCCGGATGCTCGTGTCACGCGACCGTCCGTTCATTTATTGGTCACTTGTTGTCTATATACCCAACTATCTGTTCTCTATTCTATTCTATACTTACTTCAATGTGCCCTCTATGTTTCTCTGTATAGCTACTATTTATTTGTATACATAGGTATATAGGGCTGTATATTCTCTACATCACTATTGTTTCAACTATTTCACGAGGAATTTTAGCACTCGTGTGCATCGTTAAATTGAAATGAATCGTTTTCAAAATTCTCTGGAGATATTGGAATATTTTCAGTTTCAAACTTCAACAAAACTTTTTTTAAATTCCTATGAGACTGGTATTGTATTTTGAAACCATTTCCAATATGTTTAGTTGCAAAATTACTTCACAACATTTCTCTCTGTGATTGTTTTATTATTCCAAAAATTCTTTTGATGCAAAATAACTTTTGTCATTTGATGACGTTCATCTAAAAATATTGCAGACATTTATTACATAAATAGAGAAATATACAATAAAATAAAAATGAGTCTGAATACACTTGATGTCGTGACGACAAATTTTTCATTGATTAAGTTTTTTATAATGAATTACTATTGTTATACACAATATACTATTTTTTCAATCCCATACAGTTATTCATAAAAATATTGAAATATTCAAATGTCTTAAACCATAAAGAAATGATCAAATTACAAATTTCAAGACTCGACCTCATTGCTTCCTAATGTGAAGTTAATAAAAAATAAATTTCTAACAAGTTGTAATGGTTAAAAAATTTAATCACTCTCGCCACCGTGTATTGAATTTTCTGAAACAAGTTTAATGTGGGCGTGGAATTGTACTCAGAGAGTTGAGATCATGTGTCGTGGAGACGTGCGTACGCGAGGATTCCCATGGACTCTCGCGGCATCGATGGTGAATAGACATGAGTAGAACCTTCTCTGCAGGGGGCATCGTACAACTGGCTATCTCTCTGTATCTCGTAGAAAGAAGCCCACACATTCTGAAGTGTAAAAACCCCAAGGTGATTACGACGCACGTGGTCGTGTGGGCGTGAATTACCGACGACGATACATCCTGCCACATTCCCTGCTTAGTCTTGAGCGAATATTTTGTCGGCATTTCAGCCGTTTTACTCGACTCCTATGGGATATCTTTTAAATATACAAAGCAAACCGGTGTAGATAAGAGAAGTAGTAATGGTTACTGTGACATTCGAGGTCTCAGTTTGTCGTTATTTTCATTCCCCTCTTCTTCTTCATTCTCCGGCCATGCTCAGCTGCTTTCAATTTGCAAGCTGATTTGGATGAGAATGTAGATGGGAATAAGACTCATAAGGATACACCAAAGGTCACTCTTTCTTTGCAGATATCTCAGCAGTTCCACGTGCCAGAAAAAAAAAAAAAGTCATTCGATCTAAAGCAAATGAAGTGCAAATTAAGTAAAGCTCGCCGCGAAAGCTGACGTATACATTCTCGCTCGTCGACCCTTTTAAGTGAAGCAGCAGTGCGAACGTGTGCAAGTAACTCGTCCAGACGTGAGATGCAATGCGATATGCCTGCGGTAGAATTTATGAGAAGTCCGGGAGAGTTAGAGAGTGCAGGGGATAGTAATAATGAAGCAGAAAAAAAAAACAAAAGGAGAAAGAATAATGTCCACGTCACTAAAGCTAAATACTTAAGCATACATGAATCGTCGATTCATCGATTATTCCAAACCTCTAGACCCTTAAACCCGATTCTGAAGAAACCCCAAGAGACTATCGATTACTCTAGAGAATTCTTACACGTCAGATATCATCGAGATAAAAACGTTGAAATAAAACAGATTCCATTTTAATTTTTTCCATAAGAAGTTTTTCAAAATTTTTATCTGATAAAATTAAGCAGATATTCCTCCACAGATTTTTTTTCTGTTCTAATCGTCGCGTGGCATTAATTATTGTACGTGTGCCAATATTTTGTCATTTTTAGGCTTGGTAATTTAACTGTAAATCCTTTTAAAAAATACAACGGGAAATAAGGAAGAAAAAGGATACATGGGTTAAGCACTAAGCCCTGTACTAATCACCAATAAAGGAGTTTTTCAAAGCAGGCAGTAGGAAACCTCTAATCCTTTCTAATCCGCCCACAAGTCACTCAAGTTTACCACTTTCGTAAAAGGGTAATTTTCACCACAACCCGTTTGCTATCCTACCAACTCCCCATTGTCCTTTCACCATTTCTTCGAAATTTCACCAAAGGAAAAGGGAAAGTCACGCTGGAATTTCAACAAAAGTACGCTATTTTACAGCCTTTTACAACTCTTGCAATTGAAAAAGGGAAAAAATCTTGAAAATGACTCAAGTCTTTTGCAAGCAGTTAAGAAGGGTTTATGAGTTTTTTCAGCTAAAATTTTTAAAATTTTTATGTAGAGGATTTTCATCTCTTCAAAGTACTTTTGTTGCCACCCTTTTACAACCCCTTACAAGCTTGACCCTTGCCGAGTTGAATTTTTATGACTTAACTATCCTCGAGTTAAAAAAAGTTTCATACCTCCATCTCCATCATATCTCAATTCGACCATCCCTTTGGAAATATTTACCTTATTCAGGTAAAAAAAAATGTGTGTTATGTCTTGCAAAATGTTTGTGGTTTTTTGAAAAGTATTTTATGACAGAGTTTCATGGAAAAAACAACTAACTTAACCAAAGCTATGAATTTTATTCGCTCACGAGCTAAACAAGTGGTTTTTATGGTGGCCAAGCCTTTTTATTATAAGCAAGTTGTAAAGGTCATGCTGATGTATTTCATTACATCTACATCTACTTTCACTCGTTAAATGTATCCTTGTGTAAAGTAACTTCCTTGTTCATGGCCTTGCTATTTTGCACTTATTTAAATAAATTGACGCCATGGAAGATGAAATACATTTTTCACATCCTGAGAATCCTTTAAATTTCAAATTTCAGAATTACTGTCCGCCTGAGTTGGAACTTAGTAGAGCGATATCTTCACGAGCAATTTGCAATGGTGTTGAGACTCCATAAAGGGGATATGAACGACCCCTAACTCCTCTGGTAATTCTTTAAATTTACAACAACCATTTGCATACTGTTATATTGCTTGCAAAGGATTTCATCAAGGACGAGTCCTTCCATTTATGAGTTAACCCTAATTGAAGAGGTAAGCTTTAACTGGCGTCCCTAATGTTCCAACCCTCGCTACATACCTAAGGACAAAGTTTACTAACACTAACCAAAGTCGTTTAGGTATGTGAAAAGTCCCCTGTTACTTTCTATCCCTCCTCCTGTATCTTTGTTTGTCTTTTAAAACTAGAAATTCCATTTTCAATCAAAAAACCTTTTTAATAATAACTTTCTTCAACACAAATTTCATTTAGTATTCATAAAGTATCATGAAACCTAAAATTTCCAAAGATCATATGGGTCAGATATAAATCTAAACCGAGATTGCCACGTGCCTGTAACCCTTTTCCAAGAAAATCTAGGTAACCTCTGGTAACTCGACCCTTTTTCAAAATTCTTATATTGGTTTTCGTGATTATTGAGATGAGTATTAACCCTTTGCAGGTCAAATATCTATTCATTAACCAATTAGTGAATCCTGGATTATCTTCAAAGATATATTGCTTCAATTATTGACGAAAGGGCATTTGGTAGTGTGGCTATGTATAACTATAATAGACCTGAATATTTGAGGGAAGCTAATAATCTCTAGTGTTAATTAATTAATTAGGCAATAATGCAATTAATTTATTGATTATTTGATAGGTATTATAGAACACTGAATATTCCTCGAACTACGATTTTTATTACATTTTTAGTTATTCCTCTTTTCGAATACATACATAGTCAGATGAAGTCGATGAAGGGTTGAAGGACACTCACCATCAGCAATCCGTCTACTGGCTCAACTTGAACAATCCTCATTCACATGTATGATGGCCAATTAGATGGGACAATTATTTTTTTACATTTAACCATAGAATGTAATATTTAGAGAATTTTTTATGAGCCACTGAACATTGTTTCATTCAACATATATGCATTCTAAATGGTTGGATACTTTTTTGGTCTTTGCTTTTTTTATGGTGGCCAGAATACTAGTCTCGAGAGCTTTGAGTTTTCCACATCATAGTCTAGTTGGTATATATATACATATATACTGAACTGTATAGTATTTCTCTCTGCTTTTTTTTCACATTTAAATTGTAAAAATGTTTATGAGGAAAATTATCTGGCTTTTTTAAGTTATTCATTTATTTTAAAATGATGACAGTTATGGTGTGAATGTAAAAAAAAAAAACAAATGAAAAAATTGTACGAGAAATTTATTGTCTAGTTTAAAAAAAAAACAGGAAGGATCGCGAGACCTTTGATTTTTTTAAAAAAGAAAATATTAAAGAGTAAAATGATAGTAAGTAATTTTAATGTAAACAAATCAAAGTTATCGAATTGGTATGATCAAAAGGAAACATTCCTTCTAATAATTGCAATTATTATTCAAACACAAAATGGATCCGTCTGAATATGTGATTGAGAAGTTTTCGACCATGATTGCTTGCCTGAAGCACATCATAAAGTTCGTTCATGTATATAAATATATACATATATTTCTTTCTCTGTCTCTCTGTCTCTCTCTCTCTCTTTTTCTCTTTTGCCTCTCTTCCATGGTTAGCTTCTACTGATTTTCAAGAGTACTAATTTTATGTTATTATTGCTTCTGCAAATACAACATTCAACAGTTTCATGACCAGCTTCACGTCTGACCTTTTGGCAAATTGAGAATCAATCAGAGTGGAAAGGAGATTATTCAGCACACTAAGAGAAAGATCTTGACACAAAAATAGTTAGAATGCATTAAAAAAATAAAAAAGAATTGATGATAAAAAGTTTCCATTCATGGCTGTTGAAAAATCATCAATATCATCCTTAATGACTATCATTATTGGTGACTCTTCAGATGAGAAGATTAATGTGCGATAATCTGGTCAGAGGTTTAATTTGATTGACGACGACGTACGAGTGAATATTGATGCTGACTAAACATCAAAGTCCGCCGAGAATTACTTTATCTAGTCTCCAGGTGTGCAGACGTGAGTTATGTATACGCAAAATGATATGAGAACGTTTTTTAAGTCATTGACTGATGGCATTAAATTTGCAGACTTTGACTTCAATCAATGAATAGCTATGAAAAATCAGAATTAATCGATAATAATTGCCAAAGTACGCAAACTTGTCAATCTCTTGTACATACGTTGATAGCTCTTGCTCATCGATGCATGAAATATTTATTATGATTTATTTCCCAGCATTCCTTCAGTATAGATGTAATAAAGATTCCATTAATGCAATGAGCAGTGAAGTGAAAGAAGTATATAATTATTGTGAATACATTTACCTTCGAATATCGAAGTGAGTTCAGGACGGATGTTTTGAACTGTTAATTTATTCAACAAGCAAACAGTAGCTACTATACAATCGTTTAAAGCAATTACTTCAAACTGGATTGTATTTCAACTATTTTTTAAGTCAAGTGTCAAATAGTGATTGCAATAAATATTCCGAAAATTTTGGACTATTGATTTTTAAAAAGGGTTCAAGCAGACAACTCTTCCGACAGTGGGTTTTCAAGGTAGCACCGGAACTTGAGCGACATTCCGATAGGTGGGGACACTCTAGCATTATCATAGCGGAATTTTCGATTTAAATAGCATAAAAATGATAAATATTCTTAAAAAAATTGTCACTTTATTAAATTATACATTGAAATAGTTACAGTTGATTGGATACATATCTAATTGAATCTTATCGAGTAAATTGCATTATCTACTCTGGGAAATGCTTAAAGATCATGACAATTTTTTTAATAAAACATGTTTATAATTATTGTTGAAAAAAAATTACATGTAGTCCAGTACTGTTATGATATTTATCTAGAGTTCAATTATTTTTGTGAGGATGGTTTGAAAAAGCATTAACAAATACCAAACTAGTAGTTTAAGAACTCCTACAACATAGTGTCATGCGATATTTATATATTTAACCCCAAGGAATCACGTTATCCCACGCATTATTCGCATACTCATAAGTACACATATGAATCGCGGAAATGTTAGATATGGAATGACGATTACATACCCCTCTACTTCGCGAGTGCATCGTGCGCGGCACGCTTTGCATTACAATGATCCATAGTAGGGGAAAAAGTTCACCAATAAGAAATCGTCTGTCACGCGCCGCATCAAATCCCACTCTTGCTTGTAGAGGCGCGATGATGCTGTCTCTTATGTTTCTGCATTCTTCCTATCGCTCTGTCTCTCTATAACCTTACATCAGCACCGTTTCTCTACCCTCGTCTCTTTTTATGGATCTCACTCTACTTTCTTGGTCTTCTCTCGCCAACTCACTCTCACTCTCTCTCTTGCACGTTTCGCTTTCAGACCCGTGATCTACAGCTTCTTTCGTCTCTCATCTCTCCTGCTGCGTCTCAGAACCACCGATTTATCCCTTCCTTCGGCATCATCATAATGCTCCTATCCCTTCTTCATTCCCCTTTGTATGTATGAAGGAAAAACGGATCCTGGTTTCTTATTTTCCTTTTTTCTTTCTTCATATCCCCCAGGCTATTTTTTCCCTCAATTCTGCCGGCTGAAGAATTTATTTTGGATCTTTTAACTATCCTGCATAATTATTTAAATACAGTCATGCAGAAAACTGAGTGAACGGAGAAAGGAAAATGAAGACGTGTGCCAGAGAAATACACGCACGACTGTGTCAGTTATTTTTAAATTATATTTGAATATATCGTGTTATTTTAAAGTAATCTATGACATTTTATTGACAAACTGACACACTCTAACGTCCTTCATTTGTTTGCCAACGTACAGGCTTTACTTTTAATCACCGTTGATTTTTTTGTTTCACGTAATTGATATAATTATCATCATCCTTACTCTCATCCTGTTAACATGTCGTTTATAATACAAGTTATACAACTAATCGATGAACTTAATCGCCGGAAATAGGCCTAAGATTATCATCTCATAAAAGTAATAATCATAATACTAACAATATTTTTTGTTTTGTCGAGGCAGTGCATTACCCTTGATGTTCATAATTTAATGAAATGTGTTTACGTACCAACGCTTACTCAATTAAAGACGAATCTAGATTTCTTTTTTTTTTCTCTCTGTCCTTCGATTAATCGTCGACACGCAAGCCTCAGACCCAACAGGGGTCCGTGCGACGTCCACCGACTCATCATGGAGGGGTGGAATAATAGTGGGAGGCCTTAAGGGCATTCGAGTGCCGCTCGAGTGTCGGAATTCCAATGGTGGGAGACAGAAGTCCAGAGTAAACCCATGCATAGACCGTCACGCGCTATTCCTCCCCACCTGACTGGTTTCTCCTTCCACTTTTACCCCTGGCAAGCATTCCAACGCTCGCCTCACTCCCGACTGAAACTCAGAAACCGTCTTGTTCTTCTTCAGTCAGTCGCTCTCTGACGCGCTTTGTGAGTAGTCGTTTTTTTGTGATCTTGAGCAAATTACAATTAATTATTATAATCTTCCAAGTTTTTTTACTTAGAGATAAAATTTTAGTTTCTACATCTCAAAATATTATTGGATTTAAATAAATTGGAGTGCGAAAAAAAAACTTTGTGCTCACTTGGATTAATTGTGGTGTATCAGCAGTGATTTATTGAATTTGTGTGTTGATTGTCAATTTGAACATTTCAATATTAACAATAATATGGTGACTGGAGTGGGTGCAACAATGCCAACGGGGGGTGTTTCTGTTGGCGCAACTCCGCCAACACCACACGTGCCGCAAGAAGCTGGACAACCGCCTGCGCAAACTACCACCACGACAACTTCAACGAGGAGATCAGGCGAAAATCGACGGGTTAGTATTTACAATATATTAATCGATTTTTTCTCATCAATAAATGATGATGTAAAAATAACTTCAACTGAAAAAATATTTTATCAACTCGTCTAACTGAACTCAATTTTTTTGATTACAGAGCAACAAACCTATCATGGAAAAAAGACGTCGTGCCCGCATCAATAACTGTTTGAATGATCTTAAAACTCTCATCCTCGATGCAATGAAAAAAGATGTAAGTTTTTTTTTTATTATCTCGACATCTTATATAATAAATTATTTTCAATTTATTTCTCCTTTTAACTTGCACTAAAAAAAAAAAAAAAAAAAATTAAACTTGATGATTAATAAAAATTATTAATAATTACAGCCAGCACGACATTCGAAGCTAGAAAAAGCTGATATTCTGGAGATGACAGTCAAACACTTGGAGACTCTTCAACGTCAACAGGTCGCTTTGGCTGCTGCAACAGATCCAAATATCCTAAACAAATTCCGTGCAGGATTTACCGAGTGTGCCGGTGAAGTTGGCAGGTTCCCTGGCTTAGATGCCTCTGTAAAACGTCGTCTGATGGCCCACTTGGCATCATGCCTAGGACCAGTGGAGACAGCTAATTCAAACGGACAACCAAGTCAACCAGTCGTCCAGCCAGCTCCACCAACTACTCAACTTCAGGTTCATATTTTACCTCAAGTTGACGCAACTCCAAGAATCCAAGTGCAACAATCCAACGGAATCTTCTTCACAAATGCCAATGGTACCGGTTTACAACTAGTACCAACGAGGCTACCCAACGGTGATATCGCTTTAGTCTTACCTGCCGGCGCAAAAGCAACTCCAGTGACATCACCGGCATCATCACCAGCACCATCATCACCTCTACCAACTTTAATTCCAATTCCTCAAAGAACGGCAAGTACAGCTTCAGCATCATCCTCATCATCTTCATCCAGTTCTACATCAACCTCTGCTGCAAGTCCTGTTGCATTTGAAGCACCTCCAACCTTCCGTGAACAATCACCAGCGTTCACAACTCCTACAAGTCATAGAGATGTCGCAACATCACCAGCTAATGGATACACAAGTGATCCTGAATTTGATCCACGAGTATACAGTCCACCCCTTCAGAAACCTCTTGCTCTTGTCATGAGGAAGAGCGTTGTACCAGAAATTGAAGGCAAACCATGGAGACCATGGTAATTAAGTATCGATTATGCTAAAAGTGACCAATGTAGTCAGATAATTTATTTTATGTCATAAAAAATAAGAGTACTCAGTGTCATTTTTTTAAGCCAGAGGCACTGGAAGAGATTAAAAAGGATTAAAAACAAGATTTTCGGTCATTATGGTCAGTAGCCTATGAGGCTGTGCCTTATACAGTGCCTTGTAAATAATTTGGCGTTATATCTATTATGTGTTATTTTCATTTAAATTTATTATTTTCTCGAAGAAAAAACATTAATCTTCCTTTCGTTATTTCTATTGTTTCTTTGTAAATAGATAAAATAATATGTATATTATGTTAAGTGCCTTACGCAACAAGAATCATCGAGGTCTTCCATTATGTTCTTGTAAATAAAAACCGCAGAAGTATATATGAATGTTCTTTTTACAAGAGTATAGAATTACTTTGAACATTTGTAATTAATATTTTTTAAGTTTTAGATTTTAGTTTATTTTAAAACATTTATGAATGATTACATGAATGAATGTGATATTAATGTGAATATAAGAATGTCTTATTTATATTTATGAATGCAGAGATGATATTTGAGTTTATTTCTATCCATTATGAAGAATAGAAAATCACGCTTATTACAATAGGAGTATCTAATAAATATATATTGATCTCTTTATGAAACCTTATAACATGACTTTTAATTTGTTCAATTATTCCCATCAAATTTTTTATTATTCGTACTTTTTATTTTTAATTATCTGAAATAATAGTAAACTTGAAAAAATATTCCTGAAAATTAAAATAAAAGTTGAAATATCCCATTAATTTCCAGTCAATTTTTGGTCAAGTGCTGCCACTCTACGATAATATGGCCAACTTTTTGGATCTTCAAACCGGTCCTCGGACCCCACTTAATGTCTTGTGGAGTTCGAGAAGCATTAGGACCCAAAGTCCAGAATCCCGTGGCTTTGAATACCATCTTTGATCCCTTGCTGCCACCTACCAACTACTCGAAGAAGCTGAACATCCTTCGTCCTTTGCTTTGAATTGACCATACAGTCATAATTATTGTTCACTTAAATATTTCTTATCATGAATGATTTCATACAGAAAGTCACGTTTTTTCTTATCACAACGTTCAACGCTTTAGTGGTTGTAAAACGATAGTTGCATTCTTAAATCATAAAACAATACTCGCATAAAAGATATTTCTAGGTTTACTACACAAGTTTCGCATTTCATAGTGAATTTAAAAGCTGAATAATAGAGTTTATTAGAAATTATTTGGCCAATTAATGCTTCATAAAAGACAACTGATGATAATATTGATTACATAGTAATCTCTAAAATACAAACACACATCGGAGTATCAAAGAAAAAAGTAACTCAAATAATTAGGACAAATGTAGATTAAAACTCTCGAACTTTGCAACAATCGTACGACGTTAAGTGTTATTGCAAAAGCCATCTACGTCATGACTTGATACAGTTGCTCATTGCACCATTGATGTCTTTATCTTAATCCTTAGAAATGTAATAAGCAATTGCTGTGAACCTACAGTAGTCACTTTAACAGAGGTCTGATCCTGAATCTTTCGAAATAATAAGCTAGAGAATGCGACTAGTCCGGGTGAATGGCTGTCATGTCACAGCGGATGCAGTTAGTGGTCTTTCAACGAATCAGCTGTTTCGCAAATAGCATTTACAATCAAGAATCAACGCTTAGTAGAACATACACTAGTATATGGTCGCGGTCGCGTGGTTTCAAGGACAAGACAAGGTTGACACGCGCCGCGATTCGCTTGCAATAAGTGGGGGGTCTACTTAACTCTGGACTGGCACGGCGTGGCGCACAACCCGACTTGCGGTCCCCGTCGTAACATAGCTTAACACGTGCCTTGTGTCACAGACTCCGATCACAATATATCCGGTTTCTACCTTTGTCATAACAGAATCTATCATTTCCCTCATCAATTAACTTTCCTCTATTAATACTCTCTAATTATGTCAAAGAGTCAACATCAGAACTGATAAATTTTTATCAAACATTAAAATTCAAATGAAAAGAATGGTGATAAAAAAATATTCGTTTGATTGTTTCAAAAATAACCACTGTATTATGTTATTCAATACTTTAAATCGATATTATGATTGGTCATTGAAATTTGATTCGATCGAGAACATTACAGTTCATTTGGTCTAATCATTTTTTATTACTTTACTAACTATATAATGTTACAGGTTGGTATTTTATAAAAACAATTAATTTAAATTGATCTGATTAAAATTGCCCGTGTGAAATTTAATATATATTATGATAGAATTAATAATTAGTTACAACTAATATCTTAGTTTTCATGTCGTGTTTACTTGTAATTTTTAACTGTCTAGTTCACATGGTAGTTGTTTTTCCCCTTGTGACTGTAAATAATTAAGAATATTTGACCAGCTACAATGTAGTGAAGATAATTTCGCAGTGTATGATCATCTTTATGTTAGTAAAATAACCATTATCTTGTTTCTTAACCTAAACTTGAATACCCTTTGATAAAATGAAGTAATAGACATCAGCGGATATTGAAATCAGTTTAGGAATCGTTAATGTAGTATTAATGTAATTCGATACCCGTTGGCAAATCCGGTGGTTATTAAAAAATGTGTAAATACTATGCATTATATATTGAAATAAAACTTAAAAAAATAAAATATGTGAAAAATACGTCACAACGATGGGCGAGTGGCGTATCTAATCTCGTCATCACACGACTCTGTTATTTCCGTAAGATCTAAAAGCGTAAAATACCAGTCACTTGAATAATGAGCAGTTTTATTGGCTCTTTCTAACGTTTCACTAAGTCAAATTCTTTTTATATGCTTGAACATGTAATCAAATGCTCGTGGAAAAAAATAAGTTCAAATTTTTGAAGTCGAGTAATTGATGTTGTCATCATCAGAGGTTTTTGTACTTATTGATGACGATTTTCATCTGATACTAAAGTATGAATTAACAAAATAATAGCAAACTCAGTTGTTTTCGTAATCATTTAAATTTATTGTGAGTCAACATATTTTTAAACAAATATTGAAATTTTTTAACTTGAAATAAAATAGCATAAATATTTATTTCAAATGATAGCAAGAAAATATTATTAATAGACAAAAAATGATACCAATAAATGGAAATTTTGATGGAAATGTCATTTTTTTTAAAAAAGGAGCAATGAACTTTGACTAAAGTAGTAAAATACGACACTGTCATCAGAATGACACACTCGAAGACTCACAGAGAACGGCAGGTGCGACCTATTTGCTTTGATGACGGTAGACCTTATAAGAGATCCTAGGGCGGAGTAACGGAGACTCATCTGATGATGATCTCGAGGAAAGAATTACTTGTCTAACTCTCTCCAGTGTATATGTAGATGCTCTCTGTTGCTTAGGTAATCTAGAACACCTGCAGTAATAGATGAATTACTCAAAAATGCTTCATATATACAATGAAATGATATAATAAATTATTTAAGTGAATAATAAAATTATATGAAGGTATAATGATTAAATAAGTACTTGGAAAACTCGTTCAACTACTTGAAGATTCGTTGGAACTCGTAATCCTGCAACTCACTTGAAAGAGTATATAGTAGAGTTGTAAGTGGTTCGATAAAGAGCATGCCAATTCATTCATAAGTGTCTACTAATAATATTTACACACTTTTACTATAATACGAATAAGATAACGGGGCAAGTATAATTTGTTTTAACATATTTTCCTATTTTGTTAAATTTTTTAAATAGAAGATAAGCACCCACTGAAGAATAGACAAATAAAAGGGTAGAAAAGTGTATTTATATACAACGATGGAGGTATTTTCTGTTGACTATATGTACACACTGGACGTCAAGTTTATCTGATGCTCTTGTTTTTGTTCAGCATTAGCGACCCATGACACGTGTCTACTGCAGTTGTACTTGTGGTGTCATAACAAAACTACTTCTTTTCTGCATTATGCAGCCTAGACATCCTCTTTGGCCTTTTAGATCTATAAAAATGAAAACTTCAAAGCCTTCTGTAATAGCAGGCTTTAAATATCAAAGTATATTTACACATATGTATAATATTTCTGAGCTTATCATAATTTTTTTCAGCTTTATTTGTTGTAAATTTATTTGTTTTGAATAACATTTAACTGTTGAAATGATAAGAGTCTCATGTAGAATGATTTGTAATTTTCCGTCTGGAGATTCAGATATTCATTTTCACACTTGACTCATTTTTTTAATCATTATCATCCACAATAATTCTCGTGAGGTCGCATATGATAATAAAAATTCCACGAGTACATAAATTTATAAAAATAAAAGAGGACTATAAATACTTAACGGGTCGTAAACCTTGAGAATGCATAATTTTCGTCTGACCCCGTACAGCAAATAACAAGCGGCAGAATCGCGTGGTCAAACGACTTTTGGCAAGTGTCCAATCTCAATCCAGTCTACAAGTCTCGCTTCAAACCAATCTTCTTCGTCAGCTCGTAAAAACTTCTCACCTAATTAAGACCTCGAATTTCGATGGATCATAGACCGTGAACGAGTGAATGTATTATCATCATTCAGTCAAAATTTTTTATTTTAAAAGGTGATTACAATAGTAATGTTTACACTTTTATCCAATCCACTATAATATAAGGTAGAGTCAGGTTGTTTCGCTTGAATCCCATTTATTGTCTAGTATTTTAAATTATTCACGAAAGGTAGATATATTTTTCAAGATAATTAAGTCCTAATCACCGAGAAAGATCGACGAAGAGTGAGTCTAAATCACTCATTGTTATGCATAGACTGGGAACCGTGTCTTAAACTAAAGGTAGACCTCCAGTAATTGATTTCTATCCAACCATGATATTTACATATACTAATGGTGCTTGGTTTAACTTAACTCCTGACCTGATTCTTCTTTCCGAGTATCATCAAGCCTTACAGGACACTATTTAGGGATTGATTAGCACCGTAAAATTGCCCATGAAACTTGTACCTTCTTTACGAAAGCGATGAACACAAAATCTCGCCTATCAATCAGTCAGCTGATTCAGACTCTCATCCTCCATTGAAAAATTACACTCCGTCGAGTATCACAGCCCATTCTCGGTGTCATTAACGTACAACCTGTCGCGACGCTTGTGAGATGGTGTCTTTAAATTACAAGATGTGACACGACGTAATTTAAATCCTCACTATCATCTCTGTAATCATCATATATCGTCCCATGTCTAGAGCATGTTGACTACTGTCTTAAATATCCACTCGTATAAGGACCATTTCCACTATCATTACTTCCTTTTTATTAGCATTATTTTGAGAGTTTATATTAACCAACTTATGTAATTATTATTCTTTCTCTTTCATCTTCGGCTTTTCCTTGTAATCATCCTTGACACTATAACATATGGTTATAAATATTAATTACTTGATATTAATATCTGAATTACTTTTATATAAGTCCATCCCACATCGTTTACACAAATCTTAGTTTGTTCTTCAGTATTTTACGTAAACCTTCGTCATTACCAAAATTGTGTTAAAATATCCAAATGAAATATTTATGTTTGGGAGAAGATTAAACTAAAACTAAATTATGACTACAAATACTCATAATTTTTTAGATAAAAATCTTTACAAGACGATTATCTGTTTAGTTAAAAGTAATTATTATGAACCGTTTAAAAATTTGAGAGAAAATTTGAATTTGAATTATAATTGTTTCCTTGTAGATATTATCAACTAATCAAAAATTTTATTTAAGAAATTTCAAATATTTATAATACACAAAGTAGAATATTTATACGACAAAGATGACGATTGATAGATACTAAACTAAACTGACACTAGTATCGGTAATGATTATCAAGTACGTCCTTATTTTCAAACTTAATCCTATTCCTATTGAACAAGAATCAATGTCAGTTGTGACTGGGGAACGAGAAACAAGATAGCATCGAGTCAACCGTTTCAAAAGAGGATTCACTGTCTGTCAACCACTCTCATGACTTTAGTAACAAACGCATTCAACGTAAGAAGCTGTTTCTACCCGTTTATTCTACATGAAAAGGATAAAAGAACAAACTCTAAAAGTCCAAGAATACGAAACAAAGCGAATAAATTGCTTGATCGCGACGAGCTGCTTGTTCGACAAAACCCCTCTAGCGCTTCCAGAAACGCGTGGCCAGGTCGTGGGACTGCTGCCCAATACCCACTTAAAGTCCATCTTCTGTACCTAAAAGGCAAGAAGGAACTTTCTTACTGAGGTAAAGATTTTTTTCGCTTCCAGAATATTCCGTGGGTAGAATTAAAATTTCTTCAAGGTATTTTATATAAAAATTACATTTAAATTTTCTCCCTCCATTTTAATCAATTACTATATATTTTTAAATTATCCCAAGTCGAAATATAGGTATTTTTTCAATATGTTTGAGAGTCCTGCTTTTTGAGTATTTAAAATTACCCAATTATTACATCCAAGTACACATTAGTTCTTGAAGGAAATATCAAAAAAAAAAAAAAATATTGAGGGTTAAAAATGAATTAAAACCGAAAGAAAAAATTTTGAATATTAAAACAGACTTCGAAAATAGCAAGAATGATCTTAAAAAGTTTTTCTTCCAGAATATAGAATATTTTTTATTTCAGAATAAAAACTGTATGGTATGTTTTTGCAAGAATTTCCAGCTAATAAAAATGCAAATAAGTTATTAAAACAATTTCTTAGTTCATTCTATTAAAGTGACAAATATTTTGTGGTGATGGGAATACATTTCCAGAAAGAGTTGAAGATTGAAAGGAAATAGATAGTCTGTTACTAATGCTTACAGAACTGCAGGACATAAAAAGCAGAAGGAATGTGTAGTGATGAGAAGCACCGCATTGGATCTTTTAAACAGGGTTAGGTAGATCCTTTATACGGTCTGATGGAAGAAGGACCAGTCGATCTGACGACTGCTTTGTATCAAATATTGGCTGCGATCGTCGCGACTGCAGCAGCTGCTCACTTCTTTGTTATTTCGCCAAGACCCGCATCACAGTTTATTCTCTACTTCGCATTTATACTCGTCGGGAGATTATTTTTAATTTACTCAACAATTGTACATGACTCATGATTTAAATAATATATTAAAACATGTCTAAATCAACCGAAACGAATATAAAATATGACTTACTTCTTCTTTTATATATTTTTCATTTTTTATACTGGATCGTCAAGTAGGTTAATGAAGGTGTATGTTTAATGAGAGATTTACTCACAAAACTATCAAGAAGTAGGTGACAAAGCCTTTTTGGCTAAGGTGTAGGCTTTTAAGTAAACATCATTTTGCCTGGCTTTTGAGTCGTGATTCATTGCTGCATTTGAACAGGTGTTTTTTTTCGCTCTTCAAAAACGATGAATCTTCACTCTTTCGAAAGAGTTGTAAGTGTAGATGTATATATTTTTGATAATAAATTTTTAGGAAAATTAATTTATTTTTTTCTTATCATAAAGATAAAAATGAATAATTTTTTTTTTCTAAACAAATAACTAATAACCACTCTATTATTTAAACAAACTTACAAACTTAATGTCTGATGATTGGAATAAAAAAAAAAAAAAAAAATAGTGGAAAGTTTAAGTCACAAGTCGAGCACTCTTATGTACCCACACAAATGGCAATCACATATCACCAAATACGACAGTGAAGAGGGCGAACCCACACGAACCTACATATTTGTGTTCATAGTTGAGATTGGTGAGACTCGATAATCGACGTTGTCACAAGTGTTTGAAGCTTTCTAAGTTTGGCTAAAGTTGCAGCAGCCTATGCAAATATTCTGAGAGTAGGCCGGCGTCGTAAGTCGAAACTTAAATATAGCATGGAGGTGTTAACGATCGCAATTCGTTCAACGTGACCATTTCGGTCACGCGTCTGTCACTTGTATGAAGGCGTAAGACTGTCAGATTCGCATGCGATAACTTAGAAGATAAAAGGGAGTTTATTTCTCATAGATAAAATTATATTTACTGATTACTCCAAGATAATTTTATAATCCGATTATTCTATTTTTGAAATTTAAACTGCCCAGCATTCAATTTTGTTGCTACTTAATAACCCAATAAATCTTTTATATGATTCAAGGAATGACAAAAGACCGGTTTTTGGCTTACCAGATACTCTCTAATCTTTATTAGATTCCCTTTTAACTAATGTTTCGTTGGAATAAGTAATTGGAATATATTTTTGACAGTAGAGTGACTATATCAAGACTGCAATCGTCAGAAACCAAACGGCTGACATTTCTTTCCATCACTCGTATCTCCATAACGACCTAGGGACTCTCGTGATCTCGGTCCATAATCCCACGCACTTTACGACCCACGTCCACTCTCGATGACTCCCCCACACGCATTTCCAAGTCACGCTCGCTGCTCAAAAGTACTTGAAATGAATTTCCTGTGTCTTTAGGTGCTGCTTTCAATGTCTAATTGTCCTTATTGTCGATTTCTCTCAGTCTAATAAATTGTATTATTCATAATCTGTTACACTATATTTTTTATGAATTAAATCTGCGGGTACCCACTTCGGTCTAACTTCCCTAAGATTTTAAACTCTTCAAAACACTCTTTTTTACCAGACAATAACAATGATCGATGCTGTTTACATAGATTTATTTAAAAATATCATTTTATAACGACGACATTGAGGAAATAATATTTCTATATACAAGATTGAAATGTCTTAGATAAATAGAATTTGGTGATCAATGAATTGATTGTTTTTTAATCGAAAACTCTTTATACTGAAGAAAATGAGTTTTGACAATGGGGGAAAATTATGGGAATCACCATGAATATTTAAGATAAAATGGTTAAGAATAGATTTCGATACTTGTAGAGGTTGTTTTTTGATAAATAATATTTTTTCAATGGAAATGAGAAAACGTTTCGAAAGAATTTGTGGGTCAAGTGAGGTATAACCCGTTAATTGGAAAATTTATTGGACGTGATAGGAAAATATGTTATAAATGATGTGAGGAAATTTGACTTTGAAAACAAACAAGCCGGCCAATTAAGACATCAAATTCCTTAAATGTACATGAAGTTTGTTTGTATGTTATAGCTCTCTAGAAATAAGAGACATGCGTATATCTGTCATGATGAGAAACCACACGCAGCAGCGAAATCAAGTGCACTATACTAAGACCCTTCCCAACTTGGAGAACAAGCAGCTGCCGCTCAGATTTGCCGACGGATAATTGCGAAGCTTTTCCACAAATGGCAATGACAGATGAACACCATTGACGTGATACGATCCATTGTTTAACGAGAAATAGTCAGAGAATATGAAAGTTTTTTTTGATTAAAATTATTTTAAAAGAGGAAAAAAAGATTTTTCTAATATTTGAAAAATTTTATATTGCTTGTTAGAGTGTTAGGAGTAATTTCAATAATTATACATAGGAGTCATGGGGATTTTAGTAAGAGTCAAGATAAAATTTGAATAAAATTTTGGTTGGTACAAGTTTCCAGTAGATAAAAAAAGTTGACTCGTTAAATTCAAAGAACATCCCGCAAACGGGTGCGAACGAACGTCCAAATACTCAAACTCAATGCCAGAATTTAAAAATATCACCAATTACATATTGCAAATATGGTGTATCTTACTACCATCTACAATTCTCAACATCTTTTTATTAAACAGGTGTAGACTCGTTGAATGTCAATAAAGAAATACTTGGTTCAATCTTTTGCACGAGAACAATATGTTAAAAAAAAACTCATCATTATTGATAAGAATTGATATGGACAAAATATTTAAAAGTACCGAAATATCTGCATACAAAAATCTTTAAACTGCTACTTACTGATAACAAATACATGGTTTGGGTTAAAAAGAAAAAAAAATAATTTTACCAAAATTGATGCATTACGTTTAACATATCCTGTTAATTATAGAAAGATTAATCAGTAAAAAAAAACTCTCTAATCCATGAACATTACTTTTTTACGGAGATTAAATTTTTATTTTATTAGGAAGTCATAGTCAGTACTTAAAAGTTAATAATCGCATTTTTAATTAGATATCTTCAAAGAGATATTTTCTTCATCAAAGTAACATTTTTCTCTCTCTCTCTCTCTCTCTCTCTCTACATAATAATAATTTTTATCATGTTATAGAGCGTGAGAAAAGACTGAATTGAAGTTTAATAGTATTCACCTTTAAATATGTATCAGAAGTCTATATAGAGTAGAAGCCCTGTGATCCTCTCTGATGTGAATAATGATAAAGAATGATTTCACATTAACAATCAGTATTGAATTGGCTCTGTCATAAATCAAGTGCATTTGTTAGTGGGCACGCCTCGGTTATGACGTTGAAAGATGCAGATATTTACTAGCCAATCGTCTGCAGCTATATTTCAATATTAGTTTAGCCATTGTGTTCAGTTCAAACTCTCGATTATAACTACTTCACAAGCAACATAAACAAATAAATAATCAAGGAATAACAATAATAATAGTATTAAAAAACCTACTAAGTATATATTTTGATTAAAATAAATTGAGAGTCACGTGAACATGTTGTTCTCTATCGGCTAATTCAATCTCTCAAGAAACAAGTAGCAGTTGAAAAAACGATAAGCAAAACGGAGCATCTTTCAAGTCTTTTCTCGGCGAGTTCCCACTCGTCGGCGATGCAGCGGCAACACGACGCCAGTGAGGGGCGACGTGCGTCGGCCACGAGGAGGCACGAGCCGACACGTGGGGCTAGACACTCAACTCTTCCTCTCTCTTTCTCTTCTACATCTCCCCTACCATCAACCAAAGTCGCGTAGTCTGAGTGCACACGCAAATCCCATGAAACACACACGCCTACGCACGTCCAAATACTCTAGTGTAGCGTAGGCTGCATTCCCACTTTTAATTCTCTCCAATAAACCTATATCTGCATCTTTGATATTTCTCTGAACTTTTTCACGTAAATTATGACATGCTTCTTATCTACTCTGAACAAAGGCAAGCATTCGACATTCATTAATTTTGCTGCTAGGAACATACCATTCATTCAATCTGTTTTGTATTCCTATCTAGAATCAAAATTGAAGTTAATTTTATTTTAATGATGAAAAGCAATTATTATGCAACTCAAGGATTATTCTAGCGCTATAATAGCTATATCGTGAGATGTTGTATTGGTCAAGTGAATCTGATAATTTTTTTCTATTATATTTTGGTTTATTTAAGGCAGTTTCGCATTGACAAGCCTTTTGTTTTAATTGATCTTAAAGATCATTTTTCTATAAGTTGAGAGAGAAAAAAAAATTATTCTGCCACATTGTTCAGGAGAAATAATGACTTGAAGTAATAAAAAAATACACAAGCTCTTGGGATTATCTTCATTCAATTTTACAGGAAGTTGATGATTTTTTAACAATCGATACAGTTGATCTAAAGTTTTCCTTTCTGCATTCAACTTGTAGAGAATCAATGGAAGTCATATAGACATACTATGTAGAAAGTTGTTTGACAGATTTTAAAAAATAAAAGACATAATGATTATTTTGACTACCAATATATGGATGCTAACTTACGTTAACAAAGAAAAAAGGTGAAAAAAGGAACAGGTGTGAATTGGAATGAGAATATTGGCGAGAGTGCGATCACGATAAACTGACACTAATGGTTTGCCTAAAGTTATTTTGGCGCTAGAGAGCGGAAAGTGTTGTTTATTTGGTCTGATATAAAAATTTCGCTTCTCTATCGTGGCAAAAGGCCAATCAAGAAGGCATATAATCATGCTTGTTCGCGTAAAACCACGAGCTAGATGAAATAGCGTCTAAAAATTTAAATTGGCCTAGATTACTCCTCGTGTCTCGTGTCGATCCAAAAGCATCAACTCGTCTAGTGTTGTTTGAAGAGCTTCAAAAGTGGATGCAGGTTTAGATTTAAAAAAAAATGAAGAGTAAAAGTAGCTACTTCTATAGAGAGTAGTAGAGTCCATAATACCATCACCAAGACGCCGCAAATTCTTCTTTTCTCAACGCGAAGAACCTGTTATTATCTCGAAAAAGGACTGGGCCACCGAAAAATTGCCAACAAAATACCACGAGACATTTTTATAGCCTTTGATTGTTGCGGTAGCGAATGTAATTGCCACAAAATATTTAGAATGTTCCGAAGACTACAGAGAGAAAGAGAGAGTGAAAACGGCTCCCTTGGAGATGCTCAAAAGAAACCCTCGTTCCGGGCGTTACTTCAAGATGCGTATGGGACTTTGCTGTCGTTTCTCGTCAAAGAACACATGCCTCGTCTTCAAAATCGAAACAACTTTGCAAACCACTTTTTCGTCTTTTCTCGTTTTCACGCTCACATTATTCTCGTCATTTATTTTCTCTACGCTTTTGTTATAGACCAGCGAGGCTATTAAATAAACCATTTGTTCTATTTTATACCTAATTGTTTTTTGTTCTGTTGATAAAAAAAATTAATTGGAAACCGATTATCATTATACAATCTTCAAGCTTATAATAATCATTCCAGTGTAGCTAATTCGACTATAGATAGGATATTCATACGGGATATTAATCTTTGGATTTTTAGCCTCAAGGAAAATTTAACATTGAGAATTATAGCTGAATGAAATACATCAAAGTTTCACGTAATAATCACTTCTTGAAATAGCTTGAATAATTAACAAGAATCATTAAAACTATTCCAGGCTATTATTTCAACGACAATCATTAGAAACGTCGATTTAATTCAGTTTTGGGCTATTAAATTCGTCGTTAAATTAAATTTGAACGATGCTAATAAGATTCTAAAGATGCATCATTAAATAGAGACTACTTTTTTACCTGAGAAAAGGATTTAAATGGAATACAAAGGATTATGAAACTTTCACTAGGTTATTAGAAGGACGTCTTTTATTTGCATGTCTTTCAATAGAATCTAAAAGTACACCTCACACGTTTCAAAATTAGGACACTGCATCCGCTGCTCAGTTATTACCACGTGTGACCCTAAAGAAAACTCCTAAACGGAAATTGGTTTTATAACCCAAAAGTAGGTAGCATAATCGTTACGACAATGTTCTAAATTGTCTACATATCCATTAAGATGTCTCATTCATGAAATTCTCTTTTCAAATCACTTTCCCTGATTGACACTCAATGCTGTCTTTAGTTTGCATGTGATTCGATCGGCTTTCATTGTAATAAACAAGTGCTTTCTATTGCACTTTCAGATGTCTATCGGTTCAATTTACTATACCTTGTACTAAACATTTGCCTTACAACCGTTTCAGATGAGGATTAGTTGATTCTCGTTAACGATTCATCCTCAAAATTCTTTGAATTTTTTTTTTTTAATCATTTTATACTAATAATGAAAAAAAAAATTATTTAATTTTATTTTTAACTTTCCGTTAGAAAGTTATTGCAATGGAGTCGACTTAAGAAGTTTGTAATTTTGTTAGTGATTTCATATGGCTTTAAAAAATAATATATTCTTTGTAACGATAGTAATTTGTTATAAACAAAAAAAATTAAACTATGACAAAATTAGATGCCTAGACCGATTTTTTATTAATAATTTCGATTTAGAAGATTTAAATATGAATACAATTTCTATTTGCTTTAAGCAATGAAATGATAAGCTATTTAATGTAATTATTAAGTAAACGTGTTTAAACTTTAAAAGTCAAGTATTATTAAGGTGCATGATGTTTCGAATTTCTAAAAATTATCGAAGAGAAGATATTTGTAGTTTGAAATCTAGTCTTTAGATAATGTACCATTAAGTCATGGTAAAATAGAGACAAATAATATTTCATCAACTAATGTTCGACTTCTTGAGAAGATGATTGACATCTAGATTCCCATAATAACATATTTTTGACTTTTACCAGTCTCATTTTTAGAATCCCTTTGTCGTCACAATGGGACATCAGCCGCACCCACCCTTCGTCCAAGATCTATATCTACATTTTCTTTAAAAAAAAAAATTCTCTCCACATTATTTATAAACTCTAGAAAATTTCTACAAACAAGACTGCCGTAAAAAAACATACATTTTTATTTTATTGTTCTGAGTAAAAATCAATAAACTAGGGTAGTTTAGATGTTAATAAAAAAGTATAAATTAATACAAGATTTTTCCTGCTACTAGGGCGTCACGTATTACATCTGGAGTTTAGTAATTTCTTTGAGCTATTGAATAAGGAAAAGTGTTCTTCATAAAAATTCATTCACAGTACCAACCATTTAGAACTGAAAATCAACTCTTCCGCCGGTATTTCAAGGAATTCAAGGAAGAAGATTTTTATATTCAAAGATTTAATCGTCTGTATATAAAATAAAATAAGGAAAGTAAGATAAAATAAAAAAGTTAGAATGAGTGTGGTCTACATCAACAAACGTCCGCCCCACGTGACCTCAATTTATACGACACCTCCCCTAGCCGTCAGCGTTTTGAAAACTACTTAGTTTGGCTGCATCTCCAATACACAGTCAGCAAAACATCAGAAAGCTTGCAGGTAGAAAGATACGTTGAGATACCGGAGCATTTTGGGAACGTAAAAGAGTTATTATGCTAATGAAAGACTCCTCCTAATTACCCTTCTGATGCTCCACGAAAAAAACTTGCAAGAGACAGGGATGAGTAAGTCGTCAGTCTCGGAGCAGAAATCATTGGTCGAAATCTGCGGAAAATCCTAAATTATCTTCTTGTGCGGTTTACTGCACCTGCTTGTGGGATGTATTTCAATTTTTCTGGGTCAATGACTTGGCGATCTGTAAATATATATATTTTTAATATTCTTTGAATACTTTTTTATGTAATATTGCCACACATGTGTCCAAGATGAAGTAATTTGATGCTTTTTTCAGAATTCGCATGTGCATGAAATGACTTCTGGTGAGGATGAATAGCTTGATTCAGGAAGAGGCGGGACGGAACGAGACCATCCTATCTCGAGACCTAACTATGAGACTTGCAAAAGTCTCGACAGCATATGTTGAAGCTAGTAGGTATCACAGTGGCAGCCACGTGTTGGTGGTCCATCCAAATCTTTTGGTACTTGCCCTCGATGAGCAGCGTTGCCGACAAAGAAGACTGTCTTGTCCTATTGTCAGTCTCTAGGCTCCATGAAAATTCAACGCATTGTCATCCTGCTTACTCAACACTACATCCTGCAATCTCCTAATACGGTATTACATCCAAATAAACATTTACTTTCATTTATCGTTAAAAAATATTTCAATCCAATTATTGTTGATGATTATGACTATTTAATAATCATTTAAATACAATAGTTTAGGTAATATTAGATACAAAAAATTTTGAAAGCATTATTTTGAACTTGTAATTTCACATTGATGTCTAGTCAGTTGAAAAATTTTTAATTAATTATGAATAATAGGATTTAAACTGGTTTTGTGTGCTTAGACTGTAGATCATCTGTTTAAAACAAATTTATTCAAACGATTTGACCATGGCCTTGACGAAAAAATCAATTGGCCAAAGCCTAAATCTTCATTAATTGATGATTAATTACTGTGATCAACAAGATTGGATATAGATTGTCTGTCTAAATTAGTTGAAATGGTAGTTTCGTGGTCCAGAGGTAGACGATTCTCCACGGAGTCATCGGAAAGGTGGCTGGAAGCGTGCCATCTTGGGAGGTCGCGATTCTCCACTACTGAAGAGATGTCTGGCCATCCTAAATATGTTATTAGTTTGGTCGTATAACTGCTTCATTTTGAGTAGATGGCCGCAAGGCGATCATCTGCCTTGCAAGCGTAAGGTTTTGCGCATAGACACTGGCCCACATTTTCGTATAGTATCAAGCCCTCCCAGAAGTTCTACCAGGGAGGCCTAGATTGTTTAATCGTTCTCCCTAATTAATGTCTCGACACCCTGTAATTTGGATGAATCGCCACAAGATCCTCTATACGACATCCGACGTCAATATAAAAGGATTGCCAAGACTCCTGCTGCTGCATCAACATCTCAATTTTGCTTACTTCTCTCTTACCCCTTAACATTCAAGTAAATAAGCATTTCGCGGCTCTACGTGCGTGGAATCAACAATTTAGTCATGCTCACGTTGCTGCCAAAAAGGAATACGATAAGAAATTGATCCGGAACATACTGGAATAATAAA